>JAGFNQ010004400.1:478285-522300 GCA_024364735.1 Boesenbergia rotunda | reverse complement strand
CGGGCTATATGACCATTTTTGCTGATGTGGCAGGTATAAATGATTACCTGGGAATTCTTCATTACTTAAACCAAACAAGATTTTTATTGATAACCTTGGATGAATAACCAAGGTTATCAAGGAACACCCTCAACCAAATGCACCCATAAGGTTAACATGTTTGATAACATTAGATATGGGTGAGATAGACTAGGTAGTAAAATTCAATTTAAGCTATCCCTACTTCTAATGGATCCAAATCAAATACATACTTTATGTGTAGGAACATAATGATTTGGACCAGTGGATGTTGGATAGTGGATGCTCCAGACACATGACTGGGGATAAATTGAAATTCATCAAAATCAAATTCAAAAACCTAGGCTCAGTAGCATTTGGCAACAATGCTACACTCAAAGTAATTGGGTTAGGTAACATTGAACTTAATTCTGAATTTATTATTAAGAAAGTACTTTTGGTTGAAAATTTTAAATTCAATTTGCTTAGCATTAGTCAACTCTGTGATATTGGTTACATAGTGACTTTCACCAACTCTGACTGCCTTATTAGAAACCTCCAAGACTCAGAGATAACACCTAAGGGTACTAGGAAAAACAACGTCTATACTATTATCTTACCTATAGTATCCAAATGCTTTTTGACTCAATTAGAAGAATATAACCTTTGGCATAGGAGGTTAGGTCACACACATGTCAAACTGATTTCTAAAATTACCCAACTTGATTTAATTAAATGTGTACCCAAAATCAAGAACTTTGAAAACACAATTTGTAACTCATATAAACAAGGCAAACAAACCAAGTCAGCTCATAAACCAACTCAATCAGACTTAACCCAAACTACACTGAGCTCCTACACCTATTTGATTCACATGGAGCTAAGTCACTAAGTGGGAATCGGTACTGCTTAGTAATTATCGATGATTACTCTAGGTTTACCTGGGTTAGGTTTTTGAAATCTAAGGATGAAACCTTTAATTTATTTAATGATTTATGCAAAATAATTGAAAATCAAAATGATACTAAAATTAAAAGACTTAGGAGTGATCATGGGGGAGAGTTTGAAAATCAAAAGTTTGAGAAATTTTGCAAAATCAATGGGTATATTCATGAGTTTTCCTGTCCTAGAAGCCCCCCCCCAACAAAATGGGATAGTTGAGAGAAAGAATAGAACCGTCCAGGAAGCCGCAAGGACTATGCTCAATGAATATAACCTAGCTAACCAATTTTGGGCAGAACCGGTAAATACGGCATGTTATATCAAAAATAGGGTCCTAATTAATAAAAGGCACAATAAAACCCCCTATGAACTCTATTATCACAGATTACCTAACTTACACTAGTTAAGGGTCTTTGGGTGCAAAGTCCACATCTTGAACACTAAGGACTACCTAGGTAAGTTCCAATCAAAGTCAACCCCAGGGACCTTCCTAGGATATTCAACAACGAGTAGAGCCTATAGGGTTTATAATAATCAAACCTACAAAATTGAAGAAACTACCAATTTAATCTTTGATGAAGAAGTTGAACCAAAATTAGATAATCAAAAGTTAAATCAATCAAATCATGATCACGACGACAATGAACCATCAATTGAACTACTAATTGAACCATTAAATGGATTATCACTTGAACCAATAGCTGAGGTATTAACTAAACCAACTCAAATAGTTGAACCAAACACTGAACCAAACCGTCCAGCCGGACCTGAGGCTGAACCTAGTTCTAGAAGAACAGAGAAACCCATACTGAATCATCCTTCTGATCAAATTATGGGTGATCCAACCTTAGGAGTTAGAACTAGGTCTTCCTACAGAAATCTTAGTCAGATCGCACTTATTTCAAAAATTGAACCTAAGACTATAGAAGAAGCCCTACCTGACCCAGATTGGATCATAGCTATGTAAGAGGAACTAGCCCAATTTGAAAGAAATCAAGTCTGGGAATTAGTACCTAAACCTGAGGGAAAATCTATTATAGACACTAAGTGGGTTTTTAGGAATAAACAAATTGATCAAGGGGAAATTGTTAGAAATAAAGCCCACTTAGTAGCTAAAGGGTTTAGTCAGGTCGAAGGGTTAGACTATGATGAAACCTATGCCCCATTACCCAGACTTGAGTCAATTAGAATATTATTAGCTTTTGCAGCCTATAGAGGGTTTAAACTATACCAAATGGATGTCAAGTCTGCATTTCTTAATGGGTTTATTAAAGAAGAAGTTTATGTAGGACAACCCCCAGGATTTGAGGACTTAGAAAAACCTGAATATGTATTTAAACTTAGAAAAGCACTTTATGGGTTAAAACAAGCACCTAGGGCTTGGTATGAACGCTTATCAACCTACTTAATTTCTAAGAAATTTAACCAAGGTCAAATTGACTCCACACTTTTTGTTAAAACCTTAGAAAAAGATATTTTTATTGCACAAATATATGTTGATGATATAATATTTGGATCTACTAACTCTAATTTTCTAAAATAATTTGTAAAAATCATGGAGAGTGAATTTAAAATGTGTTTGGTAGGTGAGCTTAATTTCTTCTTAGGTCTACAAATTAAACAAACTAGGGATGGTAATGTTGGGACCGGGTGCATGCCGACGCGGACACGTATTGTAATTGTTACATAATTACATGTAGCGGAAACAAAAGCATGAATAATTTCCTAAATTATTCTAACACATATCCTAAGCATGCAATGTGTTCACATAATCGTAATATAAAATTTTTGTAGAAAAGGAGATTACTCTACGAATTACCTTGCGTAACTTGGAAGAAGGGACGAGATCCAACCGTTAGCGTCCCTTGAAAGCTCCGCCTCTATTCGTATCCACGCCGAGTATTGTCGGGATGACTTCGCTAAGCCACGAGTTTCGTGTTCACGAGAACTACTAGATTCTCCGTGAACACGACGAAAACCGAGAGAGTAATCAAATCGAAAGACTCACCACCAAGGTTGGCCGAAGAGGAAGATCGTCGCAAGGAAGAACTTCGTCGCCTGGATGCTTCTCCTTGTGCTCACGGCAAGAAGAAAGAAGGAAGGCCTATGGCCGGCCAAGAGAGAGGGAGGGAAGAAGAGGAGAGAGCCCAAGCAATTCTTGGATGGATCTTCTTCCATGGCACCCCTTGGGTCCTTTATATAGGGAGAGGTTTCTTAATTCCCAAGCAAACCTCTCCTTGATTATGGAATAATTTCTCGATCAATCCATAATCAAGGCTCTCATGATCAAGCTTCTTCTTCTTGATTATGGAATAATTTCTCAATCAATCCATAATGAAGGCTCTCTTTCTTTTGGTATGATTATATAAAATTTATAAAACAAACCAACCATTGGTTCATTATATAAAAATTTATAAAACAAACCAACCATTGGTTCATTATAAAAATTTATATATATATAAAATTTATATAACCTTTTATAAAATAAACCAACCTTTGATCTATTTTATAAAACAAACCAAAATAGCCTTATCCTCTTATGGTGGTGGCCGACCATGACAAGAAGAGAGGAGGCCGCCTCCTTGGCCGGCCCATCTAACCCCAATTGGATCAAATCCCTTAATGAATTAAACTTATTTAATTCACCCATTAAGTCTTTAAAAGACTTAGCCTTCTATGCTTCCGATGCGTCTGAAATAAATTCAATTTTGACTATTATTTGGACTTACCAAACATAGTCTATCTCGATTGGAGAATCCAATTCTCAACTCGTTTTAAATCCTTCGAATTACTCATTATGCGTGTGACCAAATAGGCTTTCAATTTATGTTGGCCGTCCATAATTAACTAATTAATTATAAAACGATCATGAGTGGAACCTAGTAGTACATCATGATCCCCAATTAATTAAAAGATCAACGGTTGACCTCAGAAATGATTCTGAAACCCTTCAACAGCTATAATGAATCGTGTCTCATTCCCTTCACCATTTTATACCCACTTGGTTCAGGACATGGTCTATGTGTGTCAGTCCCCACTAGGCTGACTACGTCACACCTAGCCCAAGTAACGTTTCCTTGTCCTATGGATTCTAATTACTCTCATGTATTTAAGAGATTCATACTCTGAACATGTCATGCTTTGGCCAGAGGCTTCGAGTAACAATCCGACGATAGGCCTCGGGTATACATCTCCTCGCAAGGAGTGGTGAATCCTTTGTAGGCTGTTCAAACATCTTCGGGCACTTCGGCTTATACCCAATCATCCTGGGTCCACACCTCCTTGGAGATGCTTGCTTAAGATGTCAAAGTATAAGTCTCCATGACCAAGATGACTTGAACACTGCAAGTCAAAGGAACATCGCACTTAACCTGCAGTATGAACTTCACTGACATATCTATATGTAGACTACCATATGAAGTTTTACAGCCAGTCACTCCAATGAACTAGTTCCCTTAACTAGCATTCATGTTTATTTCCGGACATCTCCATGTCACCAGCCAGTGAGAATCAGCTGATTAGAGAATAACCCATGCTAGTCTCAACAGAATTGATAGTGTCCGTATTTATCAATTCATCGACTAGGGACAATTTCAATACTTCACAATTACACATGTAGAAATAATCACTAGTTGTGAATTCGTCACAAATTCTCTCATGCTGTGAATTGTATTGCGGGCATTCAGTAAATAAGCTTAAGATCTTAATCAAATAATCATGTATACTCAAATAGTGAATATTCATTTATTAAAAATAAATGATTACAATCATAAGGCGATTGCCTTAGGACACTTCTCTCATGTCACTAACAGGTAATTATGTCCACCAATCCAAATATGCTAAGGAATTGATAAAGAAATTCAATTGTACAATTCTAAAAGCTTAAGTACCCAAATGGCTACGAATGTCAAAATAGATAATGACTCAGAGGGTAAACCCGTTGACCTGAAATTATACCGAAGTATGATTGGTAACCTACTGTACTTAACCGCTAGTAGACCTGATATCTTATTTTCTGTAGGAATGTGTGCTAGATACCAAACCTGTGCTAAGGAATCCCACTTAGCAGCCCTTAAAAGAGTTGTAAGATATATTAAGGGTACCCTAAATGTAGGGATTTGGTATCCTAGGACTTCAACTTTTGAACTATCAGGATATTCTAACTCTGATTATGCTGGGTCTAAGTTAGATAGAAAGAGTAAAGTGGAAGTTGCCAATTATTAGGACATAGTCTAGTTAGCTGGTGTAGTAGAAAGCAACACTGCGTAGCCTTATCTACAACCGAAGCAGAATATGTTGCCCTAGGAGAGTATGTAGCACAACTTTTATGGATGATGCACACTCTTAAGGATATCCAGCTTGACTACACCCAAATCCGAGTTTTTATTGATAATATTAGTTCAATCAATTTAACTAAGAATCCAATTCAGCACTCCCGAACAAAACATATTGAAGTCAAACATCATTTCGTAAGGGATCATGTAGCCAGGGGCGAAATAGTACTTATGCATGTGGACTCAAAATCCAACTTAGATGACATTTTTACCAAATCCTAACTTGAATATGAGTTTAGCTTACTAAGAAGGTAGTTAGGGTTGTGCTTAGTAAAATAAGACTATTCTATATTGTGTTTCAAAAATCTGTTCAATTTTCAATTTTTTTTTAAAAATTAGAATTTAAATTTCTTTAAAATCATTTCTTTCATCAAGTTATTGAAATTTAAAATGCTTTTCTGAGTTAGTTTTTCAAAAACTTACCCCCTTCAAAACTAGGGTTTTTGCACAAAATGGGCGTAGCATAGGCACTAACCATAGAACTGCATACACCTATAGATCTAGAAGTCAGCATCTCACAAGCACCATACGGTACTTTGAGTGATAACCTAGACTGGGTTGAGATGCTTAGGTCTATGTCCTGATTCAAGATGCTTTAAGTCAGTGCTCTACAGTAATTGGGGCGATAAATACAAATTAAACTGCAATCAAGTTAAGTGTTCAAGCTTAGCAAATCTAACTTGATCAGATCACTTAACTTGACTAACCATAGTGAAAACTACTATTTTATAACAGTTAGTAAGTAGCTAACTGGGTTAGACAGGACCCGAACGGAGTCAGATTAATTGGTTTGTTTTGCTTGACTTCACTAGAGTTGGATCAATACGGACTTCCAATTTTGTAACTAGCTCTAATTCAAAATTAACTTGCAATAGTTGTTATCAATTTTTTTTTTGATATATGGCAAAGGGGGTGAGAAAGGAGAAAAGAGAGAGAAATTTTTTTTTTCAAATTTTTATCTCTGCTTCAAAAAGTAAATTAAAATGTCTAAGTGCTTCAAATTTTTTCTAAGTGCTTCAAATTTTTTAAGTACTTCAAAATTTTCTTCTAAGTATTTCTAAGAGCTTTCAAAAATTTCTAGGTTTTCGAAGAGCACTTTTCTATATATTTCTAAGTAAAATTTTTCTTAGTAAACAAAGTTTGTCTGAGCAAAAATCTTTTGAAATTTTTGACAAATGTTTCTAAGTAAAGTTTATCTTAGAGAACAAATCTTTGCGAAAACTTGTTTAAAAATTCCTTAAAGAGTTTTTGTTTCAAGTAAATATTTTTTTTGCACAAAGTGTTCTTAGGCGAAATCTTTCTAGGTGTGCAAAAATTGAAACCCTTTTAAAATTTTGATTAATTTTTTTTAGTAAAATTCTTTTTGCAAAGCCTTGTAAGTAAAAGTTTTTTTAAAACCAAAATTTAGGCTTTCAAAACTTGTGTAAGTGAAAATTGTCTAAGTGTAAAATGTTTTTTGTTAAAAATGTTTTTGCAAGACACTTAGTCAAACTTAAAAGCACTTAGAAGTTTTACAAAAACTAAATGCTTGTTTAAGGGGGAGAATGCTTGTTTGAGGGGGAGAATGTTTATTTCAGGGGGAGATAATTGAAAATTATTTTAACATTTTTGTAAGATAATCTTGCTTGTTAGATGTGCTATAAAATATTTTTTTTCTTAACTTTTTGAACTGTATTGCCATAAATCAAAAAGGGAGAGATTGTTAGTGCCGGAAGCACCAAAGTCAAACCTGTGTTTCTATAATTGCAAAGAGTTCAGAAGTTAAGGTGTGTTGTGATCTAACAAGGTTAATCAAGTATGCAGGAAAAGTCCTAGGTACAATAGGCACTAAGTCCTGGTTCTATGAATTGGGCATTAAGACCTGGTGAGTGAAGATGGGCACTAAGACTTGGTGAGTGAAGCTGGGCACTAAGACCTGGTCAGGGACTGGGCACCGAAGACCTGGTGAGTAAAGCTGGGCACTAAGACCTAGTGAGTGAAGCTGGGCAAAAGTCCAACCGGAGGAGCCGGTAGGCAAACAGGTAAACTCTCCCGAGAGGAGTAGGTGAGGATGCGTTCCCCGTAGGACGGAACATTAGGCGTCGGTTCGACCTAGTGTTTCATTTGGAAAGCCCAAAGTCAGAACCAAGACAGCTCAGGCTGTAAATCATGGTGTAGTCTATATCATTTATATGCTTGTTGTGTTTTGGAACTAACCCTAGTTGCAGGAACGAAGGGATGAAGGTTTCTGCACTCAGGCGCCTCAATGGAGTGAGGCACCCTACTGGGCTAGGCGCCTGTGTTGAGACAGGCGCCCCAGTGAAGGGCTATTCCAAGCACTCGAACTAAACTACCACGCAAGCCTCTGAATCAGTCATTGAGGCGCCTGTGTTAACACAGGCGCCCCAGTTAGCTCAGGCACCCTGGTTGAGGCAATAAGCGCTGGTCAAGTCTGTGGATTGAGGTTCTCGCAGGACAGGCCACGTGTCTAGCGCCCCCTTCAACATAGGCGCCCTAGCTACGACTATATAAAGGGGTTCACCCCCTTGGCTTCAATACCAATTGCTTTCAACACATTCGTTCAAGCGCTCCACTCCGACAAGCTCCGTACTCAAGATTCAAGCGCCTACGACGACCCGCGGCTCCGAACTTCCAACTTCTCCGGTCGTCGGTATAAAAAGAGTTTTATTGTTGTATTCTTTTTAATTCTATATTCAACTTCATCTTGTAAAATATTTGATGAAATATAGAATTGCCCATCGTAAATGGTCGAGGACCGTGGGCCTTGGAGTAGGAGCCGACTGCGGCTCCAAACCAAGTAAAAACAAAAGTGTTAGCGATTGTTTTTCATTCCTGCTGTGCAATTACTCTATGCTTTCCGAAAAAGTTTTGACGATCGATATTCACCCCCCCTCTATCATTTCAATCTGATCACACACATCTCAATGAGATGGAAGTCCTTGGAGCAGAGATCGATGGGGAAACCCAAGTCGATATCATTCTCTAGTCTCTGTCTAGGAGTTTTGAGCAGTTTCGCCTGAACTATAATATGAACAAACGTACATATTTGTTGGCAGAACTTCTGACAGAATTCCAGGCGACAAAGGGGCATTTTCGTCAGAGTGCTCATGCTTTGGTTGCTTAGGAGGGTTCAACTTCTATGCCGAAAGGCAAGAAGAAGAAGAAACAAGGTGGGGCAAAGAATGCGGCAGGATCTTGTTGGGGCAATCGGCCCAAGTATGATCTGGAGGATCATGGTTTTGATGTGTGTGGTCAATATAATTATGTTAGAGTTTGTTGTTGGATTAATATATGCATGTGAGTGTGCAGGGTTGCAGGTACACATAGACTTGGTTAGATGTCTTCAGGTGAAGGGTGGCATGGAGGCAAGCTATTGGCTTGCATGTGAACCCGAGGGACCATAGGTAGCAGGTACGATGAGCCGAGGGGAGCGGACTTCGAGGCATACATGAAGGATGGCATGGAGGCAAGATGGAGGCTTGTGTGCGCATCTGAGGGACGAGGGCTAAAGACGAAGAGGGCTCCAAGGTGATAGATCGAGGCTGCTGGCCGAGACGATGAGCCGAGGGATGCGGACTTCGAGGCATGCATGAAGGGTGGCATGGAGGCAAGCCGAGGGCTTGCGTGCGCATCTGAGGGACGAGAGCCAAAGATGAAGAGGGCGTGAAGGCAACAGATCGAGACTGCTGATTGAAGAGTCAACCAGGTCGTGAGGGTCCGAGTGTGAGTATTTGTACTCAGGGACTAAGCCGCGAGGGTTCGAGTGTGGGGAGAAATGTACTCGGGAAGGGTAACCCTAGGCTTAGGAAAGGACCAGTCGACTGCTACTGGGGCAGTTGACTGGTGGCCAGTCGACTGCGCCTAGGGCAGTCTACTGGCATGGCTGGGATTTGAACGTTAGACTTGTAACGCTCGAATCTGAGTGGGACCAGTCGACTGGCCTAGGGGCAGTCGACTGTTAACGGCCATTTCAGACTTGAGCTCTATTTAAAGGAGCTCATTTCAGGCTTTTCTTTCTTGGCGAAACTTGCTTGGGTAGAGTGAGTTAGTAGCCTTTGTTGCTCAGATAGTGTCCAGAGGTTGTCGAGAGGTTTCTCCACCCACAAGGAGCTACGAGATCTAGCCGGAGGTACTCCAGGGAATCATCCACCGACGGATTAGGGATCGCCTACCTTACGGGCAGTCGTGGAGTAGGAGTATCATCTCCGAATCACGTACATCGGTGTGTTTCTTCCTTGTTTTAGTTTAGTTTTATTTTGTACATTCCGCTTGCGCACTAACGATTGTAGGGAAGAAATCAAAAATTGCTATTCACCCCCCTCTAGCAAGACAACAACGATCTAACAAGTGGTATCAGAGCAAAGGTCCGCTCTTATTGGAATAACCGCCAAGAGAGCACAAGCTAGAGGAGAAGAAAGATGGAAGACAAGTTGAGGGATGATATCAATACTCCACCTCCGTATGATCATGAAGATTTCGGCTATTAGAGGGCAAGGATGAAGATGTGGATTGGAATGGAGTGGGAATGTCTAATGGTGCTAGAAGAGCCCTTTGAAATTCCAAGAGACAAACATGGAAAGAAGCTCCGACCTAGATATTAGACTAAGGAGCAACAAGCACATTCTAGGGCAAATGAGAAGGTAATTGGTATATTAGTAAATATTTTGCTTTAAAATGTGTTGAGTGATGTAGGTAAATACGAAAATGCATATGAGCTATGGAACAAGATAGGAAAATTCCATGAAAATCATACAAAAGCTCAATTAGTGGAAGAGCCCAAGGAGACAAGTCAAATGGTCCAAGAAGACAAAGAAGAAGGAGAATTTCTCATCTCATCAAGTGAAGTGGAAGAAGAAAGTGAGAGGTCGTCCACTTCATCAAGGGAAGAGGAAGAGGTCACCACCTCAAGGATTGAGGGGAGGAGAGACCCACTTCCATACCGGAGCAAGAAGAAGCTCCTACCTCCACCAAAGCAAGAACCAAAGACCACATTATATGCTTTTGATGCAACCAGAAGGGGCACTATAAGGACAAGTGTTCACTAGATAAGAAGGAGGTAAACCCTAAACCCGGGTCCATTCATTTTAAATGTAATGTGGGTTGTAGGGAAAAGAAAGTGAAGATGCACATTAGGTGCTATACTTGCGGGGAGCTAGGACATTATCACACTCAATGTCCAAGAAAAGGAGAGCTCAAGAAGATGGAGCACTTAAAAAGATGGGAAAAAGTACATAAGAAAAGGAGCTCACATCAAAGGGGAGCTACATGGGTAAGGGAGGTAATCCCTAACATTACATATGCTTCCAATGCTTTCATGAATGCTAGAAATGTAAATGATTGTTTGCCTATGCGTACTTTTGGCTTTAAGTATCATGATAGAGATAAAAATGCTAGTGCGTGCCAAAATACCAAGAAGTCCATGATTCATGATAAATCTAGGGTTTTTAGACCTAAGGATCAAGGCATCAACCCTAAGAAAGGGAGACACATGCCTAGGAAAATAGATAGATCTAGGGATGATGAAAATAGTCATGGTGACACTAAGGTTAGAAAGTTAGAAAAGGAAAATCAAGTATTGAGGGCAAAGCTTGATAAATTAGAAAAGAACCTAGATAGACTCATTAAAGGGTCCAGGGGATTGAGTGTGATACCAAAGGACCAACACATTAGAAATGATAGGTCAGATCTAGGATATCACCCTAGAAAGTCAAATGTTGGTAAAAAAGGCTTGTGAAAGATCATATGGCAAGGTGTCATATGACTATAGCAAAGAAAAGGTCAAAAATGATAAGGAAAAGTCATTTAAAAGGGAAAAGAAGGATTTGACCAAGAAAAAGGTATATAGAGTCAAGAGAGTTATATTTGAAAGTCAAGAAACACCAGAGGTACACCGGTGTGGTCTTGCATTTGTAGATGAGTCACCTAGGGAGGTGGCTAGGGATAGGAGCTCAAGGGAGCTCTAGAGGTCAAAATGGGATCCATGGCCAATAGATCTCAGGAGGATTTCTCCTAGGAGATTAGATGAACTATGGAATGTGCCAAAGGGTTTGGAAGACTAAGGTGAGTCTTAATCCTAGGGAATTAGCACATTAAAAGGAGATTTATGGAGAAAAAGATGAAAATAGGATCATATTGGGAGAAAATAGGTTTTTAATGTGTAAATGCCATGTCACATGGTGCTAGGAATGTAATGTGATTAAGTATGGGAAGAGGCATCAAGGTGAGGCCGAAATTAGAACTTTTGGATAAGTTTCAATGATACAATTTAGGAAGGATTGAATTTCATGCCAATCTTGGGATCCAGAGTAGTTTTGTTTGAAAACATATTTTTCCCTAAGAAGATATAGGCTTCACAAATCTCTCCACGAAATTTTAGATTTTTTGGAGATTTGTGGAATTAATTAGGTATTTCTAAAATTAGGTTGAAAAACTGAAATTTAGGTACCAGTCAATTGGTTGAGAACCAGTCGACTGGTCCAGGTGAATTCAAAATTGAGAACCTTCTGTTCATTTTATCAGTCGACTGCCTCAGGGGCAGTCGACTGATCCCACCTAGGGAACCTTCTGTTTGTTTTCCCAGTCGACTGCCCTAGGGGCAGTCGATTGATCCGCGGGTTTTAATAAGAAGCAGACCGCGCGGGGGTGGCCAAAACCTAGGGTTTTGCGTGCCACCCCAATGAGCCTTCGTCTCCTCCCAACCTCTCCTTGCAATCTAAGGCCCTCCCACGTCCTAGAAACACCCTCGTAGCTTCTCCTACCTTGGATCTACAACTAGGGTTAGTAAAGCCTCTTCCTTCAAACCGATCTTCATCAAACTTCATCATGAAGCGATTGGGAAAAAGGTAACACTTTGTACAGTTTAATTTTTCCCCCATTTAAATCATGATTGGAGCTAATTTGGCTTATGTTACTTGGTTTTTCTTGTTCTATCTTGTTGTGGATGGTATGGGTACATGCATTTGTGTGTCACATGTTAGGTTGGCTTCTAAAAGGCAAAAAGGTGAGGGGTCATCGCAACAAGCTCAGGTAGACCCGAACGCACCTCGGTTCCGATCCGTAGAGTGTCGGCAAAGATTCACCGAGAATTAGTTCATATTGATGAATTGTAGATACCTCAATAGGTCTTATTTTCAAGAGAAACCCCCCAAATTGCCGAAATGATTACTTATTTTGCGATAGAACAGTTGGTGTACTGTCGGCATGTCATTAATCTAGACATGTGTAAAGAATTCTATGCGAACCTCACATGCATCGATCCTAATAATGACCTCTATGAGTCCATGGTGGCAGGAGTCCCCATCCCCTTCTCATCCACTGTTTTAGGCATATTTTTAGGGTATAGGGCGTCTAACAACGTAGTCACATATTTCCCAAAAGTTGTTGAGCCCCTTTCTTTTTCTGATGTCACTATTGATCAAATTCACATGCTTTATTTTGCACGACATCGATGCATTTCAAAGCGTATTTTTGATGCTAAGAACATGAGTCCATTTAGTCATGTCCTGTATAAAATTGTCGTAGAGTGCATATTACCCATTGTTACCAAGGCATGGGCAAGATTCGCCTGTCGCACTTGGTAATGATGTGCGCCTTAGAGAGGAGGTTAGACATCGATATCTCTCTGCATGTCTTTACATCTATCTGTCATTTTTCCCATAGTGTGAATGGGAAGATCTACATGCCCTTCTGCCATGTCCTGACCGAGTTCTTCGAGTCTAGGGGTATAGTCACGACTAGCTGTCAGGTACGTCACCTGTCCAAGGACTATGATCAGATTGGTACATGTCAGTTGTCCTTGGCAGGGATCGATGCAGGCAGGGGGAGATAGTTTGGAGGCAGCGTCCTAAGTCCTCCAGTTCTGATGAGGAGCCTGCTGGTGGAGTTACACGAGAGGAGTTCTCCCAGCTCCAGTCTGAGGTTCACGATCTCCGGGAGGACTTCCACGACTTTCAGCAGTAGCAGACGGGCTTCCAGCAGACACAGACTGCCATCCAGGAGGAGGTTCATGGCCTCACACGATTTTGTCAGGGGTTTCAACAACGAAAGGATGAAATGTATACCATGATACAGCAGTTGTACCTCACAGGCCCCTCCTCCTCCTCCTCCTCCTCCTCCAGACAACGATGACATGCAGTAGTTTTGTCTTGGTGTTGAGAGTGTGTTGCTTAGATGTTATTTTTATCTCTCAAACACTTTTTCATTTTGGGATTGTAATATTTTGTTACTTCGAGGCTTTAGACCTTGTGCCACTTTCATGTTTATTTTCAAGTCATGTATGATACATTTGCTTATGCATTCATGATATTTTATGAGTTTTTATGTCATGGCTTGATATTGCTTATATTATTTGAGATTCATGGATTGTTATTGAATAATAAGATATGACTTTAACTTAAAATCTTTGTTTATGCCTTCATATTCATTATATAAAGTCTTACTTCATGATTTAATGTTGATTGTATGGAATAAGACTTTATTGATATCATGGAATTTAAGGAGGATTGATAAGTGCATATGTATCTAGGGTTAAGAGATAAAGAGGGGAAGGTTTTTATCATATTAAGAATACATATGAAAAAGGGGAGAATTGAGGGCAGTTATAGGTATAAAATGTTAATGGATGGGGGTGGCAAACACATGAAATTATGTATAGATTTCAAAGTTGATACAAAATGTCAAGTTTTGAGAAAATTTGAGTTTGTACCAAAAGTCAAGCACATTTGATATTTTTCATGAAACTATATTTTTCTAGGGTAGAGTATATCCTAACAAATGTGGTTGCAAACTTTTAGATTTTTCTGGATTTTTTAGAATTTTCTAGAAGTTTTTGAAATTGGGCTGGAATTTCAGAATTGACTGTATCAGTCGACTGCCCTGGGGGCAGTCAACTGATGTTTTTGTGTGTTGAGAATAGCAGAGGGCAGTCGACTGGAAAGGCTGAATGTTGATTTCTGAGGGGTTTTTCAGAAATAGGTTGAGTTCATTTTGGCACTAAGGGTAGGATTGCTTGGGGCAATCTTTTTGTTGGTGTCAAAGGAGGAGAAAGTGTGGTATTAAGTTAGGTTTAACTTGACATAGGAAACTTGTAGTGTTAAGTTGGGTATAACTTAACTGGGTGTTGTGGTGAGAATTGAAAATTGTGAGAGGGCATAGGTAAATGGGGAGGTCGTCTCTTGTTTGCTATGCTTTAATTTTCAATTGTTGTTGCTATTGTTGGTTTTGTTTACCTAACTTAAACATATTGCCACACATCTAAAAGGGGGAGATTGTTGTGGGCAATCGGCCCAAGTATGATCTGGATGATCATGATTTTGATGTGTGTGGTCAATATGATTAAGTTAGGGTTTGTTGTTGGACTAATATGTGTATGTGAGTGTGCAGGGTTGAAGGTACACATAGACTTGGTTGGATGTCTTCAAGTGAAGGGTGGCTTGGAGGAAAGCTGTTGGCTTGCGTGCGCACCCAAGAGACCATGGGTAGCAGGTACGATGAGCCGAGGGGAGCGGACTTCGAGGCATACGTGAAGGATGGCATGGAGACAAGATGAAGGCTTGCGTGCGCATCTGAGGGACGAGGGCCAAAGACGAAGAGAGTTCGAAGGTGACAGATCGAGGCTACTGGAGCAGAGACGATGAGCTGAGCGACGTGGACTTCGAGGCATGTGTGAAGGGTGGCATGGAGGCAAGCCGAGGGCTTGTGTGCGCATCCGAGGGACGAGAGCCAATGATGAAGAGGGCGTGAATGCAATAGATCGAGACTACTGATTGAAGAGTCAACCAGGTCGTGAGGGGCCGAGTGTGAGTGTTTGTACTCGGGGACTAAGCCGGAAGGGTTCGAGTACGGAGAGAAATGTACTCGGGAAGGGTAACCCTAGGCTTAGGAAAGGACCAGTCGACTGCTACTGTTGGTATGGTTTGGCAGTTCCAAGACAGCAACGGGGGCGTATCTGAGAGACCTCTCTATGGCTACGGATTAAAAATTTAATCCGAATAGAGAACTGTCCCTCTAACGACCGACTCGATGTCGTGTTAATTAATCCAAGTTACAACTTAGCCGAAACCGAGGTTAAGGCCTTATAACTTTCCGGATTAATTAACCACAGAAAAGACGACGATTTGGATCACCGGTTTTTGTGTTTATCTTCGGAATCCAGTTAATTAATTATTGTCTATGATTATGAATCAAAATAATTAACTAACATGCATGAAATGACGAGATAAAGTAATATGGCACAAATAAAAACATAGCAAAATGAAACTGGAGCTTGGGAGAATTATACCACGCCGTTTATCTCGCATTCTTCTATCTTATGACCCTCCTCTCTTGGACGTCGTGTGGCCGACGATCTACCAAGTCACGAAGTCACCAAGACCTACAATCAATCCTTCCTTCTCCTCCTTGCTTAGCGTCGAACACAAAAACCTTTGAGCTAGGGTTTAGCTTGCCGTCGGCGACCTTTCAAAGAGGAGGTGATGAAGTCGAGAGGATGAGTTCCTCTCCTTCGCCACAGCCCACGCCAACCTCTCTATTCTCTTCTTTTCTTGTGGCCACTAATCCACAAGGAAGAGAAGCTCCTCACGGCTCCTTCTTTTCCGGCAACAAACACCAAGAATAAAGCAACTCTCGCCGGCACACCAAACTCTTTCCTCCCTTGCTTCCGCACGCCACAACAGGAGAAGAGTATTCCTCCTTGTTCCATGTACGTCTGCTGCAGAAGCGGAGGAAGAAGAGATCGAGAAAGAAGGAGAAGAGAGAGCTCCCTTCTCCTCCTATGCCGGCGCACCTCTCCACCTAGCGGCGCCGGTTCCTTACTTCCCTTCCCAGTCGCGCATCACCAAGGGTCAAAGTCTTCTTCTCCCTTGTCCGGTGATTGGTTGCGACCTTAAGGATGCAAAGAAAAACAAGAGAAGAATAGGAGGTGGTCCTCTTCTTCCCAATGCCGTCGGTGCCCTAGAGTTGGAGAGAAGAGAGAATCACCTATTTGAGAGAGAGGGAGATATGTATATATACGGGATTAATTGGAAAATATTCCAATTTATCACGGATTGATTCCAACATTAATCAGAGAATAATTTCTTAATTAATCAAAGATTAATTCCTTAATTATTCACATATTAATTTCAGAGATTAATTCCTCAATTAATCAGAGATTAATTCCTTAATTAATCATCCTTGTATCATGACTCTTATGAGGTATTTACTGGGCTAAGATAGGGACCATGAGGAGGAGTTGGTTCTTGGCCCGCTATTGGATCCAAACCCGATCCATTAATGGTGATACATTCCACTAAAGGATCTCATTGTACTTCCTCACCAACCCCTATATTTTCATATGGGCTCCACCTATTACGAGTCGTCCATCTCCCCGTGTTTAAGATATCGAATGTCCAATAATTAATTTAATTTACTGATAATTAAATTAATTATCTTCTTTATCCTTGATTAGTACCACTCAACCTTTTCATCATGTCGGACCATAGTCCACTTGCAAGATTTGACATGACAACCTTTTTGAGCTCACCAAGGGGGCATCATCATCCCAAATTACCAGGACACGAATTCCGTCAATAATCAACGGCACATCATATTATTAATATTATCTCCCAACTTACCAGGTCTATCGATCTAACAGAATAGATCTCGCCCATTGGTAAATCAAAGAGATAATAATTAATAATATATGTCTGTTATTATTTCGAGATTAAGAGATTGTACATCATAATATTATCCGAGGTCTAATCCAATTTACGAAGTCAGTACAAAAATTGGATGACCTCTCTTTTGGTCCTACTCAATGTGCACAAAGTACACTAGTGTAATTCTATGGCTAAGATAAACCACACCTAATTACACTACAACCATCCCGATGGTTTGTCCAACTCCTTCGCGGTTGTGAACCTCTTTCTTATACTTCAGCAAGGAACCTGATAACATGATCTTCTGTGTGACACCATCCACCATGTTATCTACAATGCCAAGCATCAGACAGCTTATGCACATACTAATGTAAACATGTATTGTGTAATTTTTCTGATTCTCATTAAAATGTAGATGTATCCTAACCAAAAACAAGGCTTTTAGTATACATCCGAACAGCTACTGGGGCAGTCGACTGGTGGCCAATCGACTCCGCCTGGGCCAGTCGACTGGCATAGCTGGGATTCGAACGTTGAACTTGTAACATTCGAATCTGAGTGGGACCAGTCGACTGGCCTAGGGGCAGTCGACTGGTTGCGACCATTTCAGACTCGAGCTCTATTTAAAGGAGCTCGTTTTAGGCTCTTCTTTCTTGGCGAAACTTGCTTAGATAGAGTGAGTTAGTAGCCTTTGTTACTCAGATAGTGTCCAGAGGTTGTGGAGAGGTTTCTCCACCCATAAGGAGCTACGAGATCTAGCCGGCGGTGCTCCGGGGAATCATCTACCGACGGATTAGGGATTGCCCACCTTACGGGCAGCCGTGGAGTAGGAGTATCATCTCTGAACCGCGTATATCGGTGTGTTTCTTCCTTATTTTAGTTTAGATTTATTTTGTACATTCCGCTTGTGCACTAACGATTGTAGGGAAGAAATCGAAAATTGCTATTCACCCCCCCCACTCACAAGACAACAACGATCTAATAGATCTCAAGGACCTCGGGCTGGTGTGAAGAAACCGAATGGCAAGTGGTTCACGTGCAAGCAGACTGGACACTGGAAGGTGGACTGTCCCCGTCATCAAGATAAAGATATATCTTTTTCTTTAGTTATTGAAACATGCTTAGCGGTGTAATCTACTGTTACCTGGTGTGTAGATGCGGGAGCAACTGATCATGTCTACAATTCTTTGCAGGGGGTTCAGGAAATCCGACGACTAGCTGATGGAGAGATTACCATCTACATGGGCAATGCTGCGGAGGTGGCGGATGTTGCAGTGGGAGACGTCTATTTATCTTTTGAGAGAAATAAATGTTTGGTTTTGAGAAGTTATCTTTATGTTCCTAGTTTTAGAAAGAACCTTGTTTCAGTTTCTAAAATAATAAAGGATGAGTATTATATTTCTTTGAATGACCGTGTTGTTATAAAAACGAATAGAGAGATTATCTGTTCTGGTGAATTGATTAGCAATTTGTACACTCTTAAACCAATATCTCCCACGATGCAAATAGAAGTAAATAACTCATCGTCTAACCATAAGAGAAAAGAACCTTCGAAGATAAACCAAACATATCTTTGGCATCTAAGACTTGGTCATATTAACCTTAGTAGGATTCAAAGATTGATAGCCGATGGGCCCTTGGGGTTCATTGATGGTGGAAGACTTCCCAACCTGTAAATCTTGCTTGGAAAGTAAGATGACCAAGAGGCCTTTCAAGGCCAAGGGGTATAGAGCCAAAGACGTGTTGGAATTGGTTCATTTTGATTTGAGTACTTCGCCTCTTTCATAGATGATTATTCAAGGTATGAGTACAGTTACTTGATGCGTCGCAAGTCTGAATGCTTTGATAAGTTCAAAGAATTCAAGGCTGACATGGAGAAACATCAAGGTAAAAGTATTAAGACACTACGATCTGATCGTGGTGGCAAGTACCTCTTGGGAGAGTTTAGGACTTACTTATCAGAGGCTGCGATTCAATCCCAATTGTTTGCACCCGGTACGCCCCAACAGAATGGTGTAGCAGAGCAAAGGAATAGGACTCTTATGGAGATGGTTAGATCGATGATAAGTTACTCCGAGTTGCCAGATTCGTTCTGGGGATATGCTTTGGAAACGGCAGCGTACAAACTAAACTTGGTACCATCTAAGTCAGTACCCTCTACTCCCACAGAATTGTGAACTGGGTGAAAGCCTAGTCTCAGACATATTCGGATTTGGGATAGTCTAGCACATGTGCTGAAGGGAGATACTGATAAGTTGGAATCTCGTGCAGAAGTATGCTTGTTCGTAGGCTATCCTAGAGGAACGAAAGGTGGTTTATTCTATAGTCCTAAGGATCATAGGGTAATCGTTAGCATGAATGCTCCATTCTTAGAGGAAGACTATGTGATAAACCACAAGCTCATGAGTAGGATTACTCTTGAGGAATTAAGAGGGGAAGTTTCAACCTTAGTACCAATAGTATAGAAGGACATACCACTGTTGGGACCGGGTGCATGTTGACAAGGATACGGGTTCGTAATATTTTAAAATTTTACGTGCAGCGGAAGAATTAGCATAAAATAATTTCACAAATTATTTTAACCACGTATCTAGCATGCGACCTTATGATGTGTGGACGTAATCATAAATTAAAACATTGCGGAAAAGTAAACTAATTTACTTTGTACCTCGCGTAACTCGAAGAAAAGGGACTAGATCCAACCGTAGCGTCCCTTGGAAGCTTCGCCTCTATTCGCGTCCACGCCGAGTTCTCTTCGGGATGACTTCGCAAAGTCACGAGTTTTGTGCCGACGAGAACTACTAGATTCTCTAAAGGCACAACTAGAAGAAAAAGAGAAAAGAATGGAAACTAACCGCCAAGAACCGGAATCGAAATTTCGGGAAGGAAGGAGATGTGATCCGCTTCTTCTTCTTCTTGGTTGGCTTCTCCTTCTTCTTGATGGCTCACGGCAACCAAAGGTTGGAGGTGTGCCGGCCCTAGCTCTCAAGGAGGGCGCCGGCCCTAGGATGCCCTAAGGGGCGCCGGCCCTAAAGGGAAGAAAGAAGAGAGAATAAAAGAGAGAGAGGGAGAGAGTTAATCTCTTGATAGCTCTCTATCGATTAGGAATTCAAGGCTTGCCTTTGGTTCCTTTATATAGTGGTCTCTCCCTTACCAAGTCTCTCTTTTAACGGAATTAGTTATCATAAGAATTTTATCTTATAAAATTTCTTATGACTTATTCCGTTATGCCTTGTTTTATTATAACTAACTTTATAATAAAACAAATTCTTCTCTCCTTTAATTATGGAATAAATTTTATAAGAAATTTATAAACTTTCTTATTATGAAAAAATCAATTCATAATTGATTTTATAAAATTAAAATAAACCATTCCATGGATCATTTTAATTTCCATAAAAAGAATAAATTTCTATAAATTTATTTATATAAATTTCTTTATACAAATTTATTTATCCATAATTTATAAAACAAATCGCGCTAGATTTATTTTATTAATTAAATCAAATAAATTGGTTTCTTCCCCTTGTTGTGGCCGGCCAAAACAATGGGGGTTATCACCCTCTTTGGCCGGCCAAACCGAGCCGAACCGATCGCGAATTAAACTCATTTAATTCGCCCAATAAGCCTTCAAAAGACTTAGCCATTTTAAGTTTCCGTTGCGCCTCTGATTAACTCAGATTCGACTTATTTCTCTTGATTGGAAAATCCAATTTTCAACTCGTTTTAAATCCCTTGGATTACTCGTAGTGCGTATGACTAAATAGGCTTTCGATTTATGTTGGCAGTCTATAATTAACCAATTATAGAACGGTCATGAGTGGCACCTAGTAGTACATCATGACCCCCAATTAATCGAAAGATCAACGGTTTGACCTCAGAAGTAATTCCGAAACCCTTCAGCAGCTCTAATGAATCGTGCCCCATTCCCTTCACCATCTTAAACCCACTTGGTTCATGACACGGTCAATTTGTGTCAGTCCCCACTAGGCTGACTACGTCACACCTAGCCCAAGTAGTGTCTTTCTCGTCCTTTGGAATTCTAATTACTCTCATGTATTTAAGAGACTCGCACTCTAAACATGATATGCTCTGGCCAGAGGCTTTGAGTAACAATCCGACGATAGGCCTGGGTATACATCTCCTCGCAAGGAGTGGTGAATCCTTTGTAGGCTGCTCAAACATCTTCGGGCACTTCGGCTTATACCCAATCATCCTGGGTCCACACCTCCTAGGAGATGCTTGCTTAAGATGTTAAAGTATAAGTCTCCATGACCAAGATGACTTGAACACTGCAAGTCAAAGGAACATCGCACTTAAGCTGCAGTAAGAACTTCATTGACATATCTATATAGATTACCATATGAAGTTTTACAGCTAGTCACTCCAATGAACTAGTTCCCTTAACTAGCATCCATGTTTATCTCCGGACATCCCAATGTCACCAGCCAGTGAGAATCAGCTGATTAGAGAATAACCCATGCTAGTCTCAACAGAATTGATAATGTCCGTTTTTATCAATTCATCGACTAGGGATATTTTCAATATTTCACAATTGCACATTTAGAGATAATCACTAGTTGTGATCCCATCACAAATTCTCTTATGCTGTGAATTGTATTGCGGACATTCAATAGATGAGTTTAAGATCCCAATCAAATACACAAACATGTATACTCAAATAGTGAATTATCATTTATTAAAATGAATATTTACAATCACAAGGCGATTGCCTTAGGACACTTCTCTCATATCACTAACAACCACAAGTCACTGCACCGCGTGTCACAGAGGATACACAGGTGGTACCTCATCGTAGTGGGAGGGTTGTTAGACAACCTGAGAGATTCACGTTCTTGGATGAGTCGTCAGACATGGTCCCTGGAGAACATGAACCTGATCCCTGGACCTATGATGAGGCACTCCAAGATAAAGATGTGGAATCTTGGCAAAGGGCAATGAATTCTGAGATAGAATCTATGGATTCTAATCATGTCTAAGAGCTAGTAGAACCACCCAATGGTGTAAAAGCCATTGGATGCAAGTGGATCTACAAGAGAAAGAGAGGATTAGATGGAAAGGTTAAGACCTTCAAAGCAAAGCTTGTTGTGAAAGGATATATTCAGAAAGAGGGTATCGATTATGAGGAGACCTTTTCGCCGGTAGTCATGCATAAGTCTATCCGGATTCTCTTATCTATTGCCACTCATATGGATTATGAGGTATGACAGATGGATGTCAAGACATCTTTCCTTAATGGAAGTCTTCAGGAAACCATCTACATGCAGCAACCAGAGGGATTCATTGCGAAGGGCAAAGAGCATCTTGTGTGTAAGCTTAATCGGTCCATTTATGGATTGAAGCAAGCTTCAAGATCTTGGAACATCCGCTTTGATGAGGTAATCTAGTCATATGGATTTATTTAAAGTCCGGATGAGTCTTGTGTATACAAGAGATTTGACGGAAACGTATTGGTATTTCTTGTACTATACGTAGATGATATTTTGCTCATTGGCAACAATGTCAAGGTTTTATCAGACGTTAGGGTATGGTTGTCCAAACAGTTTGATATGAAGGACTTGGGAGAAGTAGGGCACATCCTTAGGATCAAGGTCTTCGGTCAGGTCTTCGGTTAGGTCTTCGGTGCCTAGCCCTCGGCCAGGACTTATTGCCTAATTCCTCGAATCATGACTTCATGCCCAGTCCACGACCAGGACTTATTGCCCAACCCTCGGTCAGGTCTTCGATGCCCAGCCCTCGGCCAGGACTTATTGCCCAATTCCTCAAATCAGGACTTCGTGCCCAGTCCACGACCAGGACTTATTGCCCAACCCTCAGTCAGGTCTTTGGTGCCCAGCCCTCGGCCAGGTTTTATTGCCCAATTCTATGAAACAGGACTTCGTGCCTAGCTTACCTAGGACATTTCTTACGCAGTTAAACAAATTCATTAGATCACAATGTAACCTTAACTTATGAACCCTTTGCCATTATCAAAACTCAGGTTCGATCTTGGTGCTTCCGGCACCAACAGGAGAAGGGTGAGTCTTCTTCCTCCTCGGTTTCTTCTTCTTTTCTTCCCTCCTTTGGCCGAAGCACTCATTAAGGTTACTAGAACCGGCGGAACAAAGGAGAAGAAGGATTATTTGTGGTGTTTTGTCGCCGTAAATTGGAAGAAGGAAGAGGAGTGGTGAGGTTTTGATTTTTCTTCATCTCCTTCCTCTTCCTGTACATCTTCTCTCATGGCCAGAGCTTTCTTGGAGCAAGGAGCAGAGTCGACGACACAAGGAGGAGGTGGTGTAGCCGGCGGCGCAAGCTTGATGAAGCATTCTTCTTTCCTTGTGGTCGGCGCAAGCAAGAAGGGATATCTCTCTAGGGTTTCGACCAAGCTAGGGAGAAGAGAAGGTGTTGCATTGGGTTTCCTTGGTGACTTCAGTTCTTGGTAGATCGTCGCCCACACGACGTCCAAGAAGGGAGGGTCATACAATAGAAGATCGCGAGGTATAAGGGAAGGTATAACTTTTCCTTTGGTTCCTTTTACTTTGATCTTATTATTTCATGTTGTTTAATTAATTATCATTATTGTTAATTAATTATGATAATTAATTGTTTTAGACCCTGATGATAAACACAAAAATCGGCGATCCGCTAATCATCTATTCCTTGGCTAATCGGTTGGACGAGATTGATCGCTATAACAACTTGGTTGTTCAAGCGATCGCTTGAATCGGTTAGTACGATGATGAGACGGTCGTTTGGGAAATAGGTCTCCATTCAGATTGAAAAATTTTAATCCATGGACATTGAGATGTTTCCCATGCGCAACCCGGAATCTACAGTTCATAATTGAAAAGTAAGATCTATAACGTGAGTTGGTTCTATACCCTTGTATACATTGGTTAATAATGACCTTTTATTTTCGATGAATCATATTAAGATTCATGGAACCCAAAATGAACCACTCTAGGGTTATTCTAAGTTTCTTAACTTGAATTTCAGAGAGGAATTCTCTCCCTAATGTTGTTGGACTTGAGTAGAGGCTCCTTCCTGAACAGTTTCAGTCAGGGAACTTGAGTTAGCCTCCTCCTTAAAGGTTTTTACCTCCTTTTGGAGGGACATGATTGGGACATTGGATTTAGCCAATTTACGAGATAGATAGGAGATCAAGTCATAGAGTTCAAGTTTAGAGTAGTCACCTTCAGGTAGTAGGCCTTTTCCGACAAGGAGATCATTCCGTTGCTTTGCTCCGGCTCTACTTCTGACTCAGACTCGGTGTCGAGTTCATCTGATGTCGTTAGTGTATGAAAGTTCAAGTGGGGCAGTTCTTCTTCGTCTGACTCCTCTGAGGAAGACTCATCCCACATAGTTTGTAGCGCCTTCTTTCGTCATTGCTTCTTTGCTTCTTTTAAGTTGGGACACTTCAATTTGAAGTGTCCCTTCTTATTGCACCCATAACAGGTAATCTTCACCATGTTCTTTTGGTTCATGCTTGGTTCAGTCGAATCATCCTTTGATTGAACCGTTTTCTTCTTCTTCTGAACCTGGCACTTTTTGTACATCTTCCGAACTATATTAACGACTTCAGTGTAATCAACGTCTTCTTCGTTAGACTCCAAGTTGGAAATAGACTCGGGTCTGGGTGGCGGCTTTTTCTTCTTGGGTTTACCTGCAACCAAAGCAATACCTCTCTCGACCGGTGTAGCATTAGTCTATTCATGCAATTCAAATTCAGAAAATAATTCATCTAATTTAATTGACGAAAGATCCTTAGAACCCTTATAAGCATCCATCATGCATGCCCACAAGGTGTTCCTTGGAAAAAAATTTAGTTCATACCTTACCAAGTCATAATTTTCCACTTTATGGCTGATCGGGTGAAGGTCGTTCATCAGCTCCTAGATTCGAGCATGTAGTTGCGCAGTAGTCTCCCCTTCTTGCATTTTCATATTGTACAGTTTGTTCAATAGCAAGTCACGCTTGCTTATCTTTGCGTTGGGGGTTCTTTCGTGGAGTTCGATGAGTTTGTTTCACAATTCTTTTGCATTGTTGAAGGGGCAGACGCGATTGAGCTTTTCTTTGGTGAGACCACACGGGAGGTTTGGGTCGTCTTGGCATCAACTTCTATTGTCTTGTTTATAGTACAGTCCCATTTGTTGTATCCCAAAAGTTTGCCTTCTGTATTCTGTTGAATGTCAAGGTTAGCTTGGATGATGATCTGTTGGTGCCGGAAGCACCAGATCGAACCTGGGTTTTGATAATGGCAAAGGGTTCAAAGTTAAGGTTAAGGTGTTATCTAATGAATCTGTTAAGTGTGCAAGAAAGTCCTAGGTAAGCTAGGTATGACGTCTTAACTATTGGGACCGGGTGCATGTTGACAAGGATACGGGTTCGCAAAATTTTAAATTTTTACGTGCAGCGGAAGAATTAGCATAAAATAATTTCTCAAATTATTTTAACAATGTATCTAGCATGCAACCTTATGATGTGTGGACATGATCATAAATTAAACTTTGCGGAAAAGTAAACTAATTTACTTTATACCTCGCGTAACTCGAAGAAAGGGACGAGATCCAACCGTAGCGTCCCTTGGAAGCTCCGCCTCTATTCGCGTCCACGCCGAGTTCTCTTCGGGATGACTTCGCAAAGCCACGAGTTTTGTGTCGACGAGAACTACTAGATTCTCCAAAGACACAACTAGAATATCAAGAGAGAAGAAAGGAAACTAACCACCAAGAAACGGAATCTAAATTCCGGGAAGGAAGGAGTTACGATCCGCTTCTTCTTCTTCTTGGTTGGCTTCTCCTTGGTGATGATGACCCACGGCAACCTCAAGGGAGGGTGGTGCGCCGGCCCTAGGGTGGATGTGCGCCGGCCCTAGCAAGTAGAGGAGTGCGCTGGCCCTAGGAGGAAAGGAGAAGGAGAGAATAAGAGAGAGAGGGAGAGAACTACTAGATCTCTTGATTACTCAATTTTGGAATTCAAGGCTTGCCTTTGGTTCCTATATATAGTAGCCTCTCCCTTGCCAAGTCTCCTTCTTAACGAAATTTTCATAAGAAATTTATCCTATAAATTTTCTTATGAATTATTCCGTTTAAGCCAAGTTTTATTATAACTAACTTTATAATAAAACAAATACATCTCTCCTTTTATTATGGAATAAATTTTTACAAGAAATTTATAAATTTTCTTATTATGGAAAAATCAATTCATAATTGATTAAAATAAACCATTCCATTGATCATTTTAATTTTCATAAAAAGAATAAATTTCTATAAATTTCTTTATACAAATTTATTTATCCATAATTTATAAAACAAATCGCGCTAGATTTATTTTATTAATTAAACCAAATAAATTGGTTTTCTCCCCAAGTGGTGGCCGGCCAAAACAAAGAGGGTGGGCACCCTCTTTGGCCAGCCAAACCGAGCCGAGCCCATCACGAATTAAACTCATCTAATTCGCCCAATAAGCCTTCAAAAGACTTAGCCATTTTTAGCTTCCGTTGCGCCTCTGATTAACTCAGATTCGACTTATTTCTCTTGATCGGAAAATCCAATTTTCAACTCGTTTTAAATCCCTCGGATTACTCGTAGTGCGTGTGACTAAATAGGCTTTCGATTTATGTTGGCCGTCTATAATCAACTAATTATAGAACGATCATGAGTGGCACCTAGTAGTACATCATGACCCCCAATTAATCGAAAGATCAACGGTTGACCTCAGAAGTAATTCTGAAACCCTTCAGCAGCTCTAATGAATCGTGCCCCATTCCTTTCACCATCTTATACCCACTTGGTTCAGGACATGGTCTGTGTGTGTCAGTCCCCACTAGGCTGACTACGTCACACCTAGCCCAAGTAGTGTCTTTCTCGTCCTTTGGATTTCTAATTACTCTCATGTATTTAAGAGACTCATACTCTAAACATGACATGCTCTGGCCAGAGGCTTTGAGTAACAATCCGATGATAGGCCTGGGTATACATCTCCTCGCAAGGAGTGGTGAATCCTTTGTAGGTTGTTCAAACATCTTCGGGCACTTCGGCTTATACCCAATCATCCTGGGTCCACACCTCCTTAGAGATGCTTGCTTAGGATGTTAAAGTATAAGTCTTCATGACCAAGATGACTTGAACACCGCAAGTCAAAGGAACATCGCACTTAAGCTGCAGTAAGAACTTCACTGACATATCTATATAGATTACCATATGAAGTTTTACAGCTAGTCACTCCAATGAACTAGTTCCCTTAACTAGCATCCATGTTTATCTCCGGACATCCCAATGTCACCAGCCAGTGAGAATCAGCTGATTAGAGAATAACCCATGCTAGTCTCAACAGAATTGATAGTGTCCGTTTTTATCAATTCATCGACTAGGGATATTTTCAATACTTCACAATTGCACATGTAGAGATAATCACTAGTTGTGATCTCATCACAAATTCTCTTATGCTGTGAATTGTATTGCGGACATTCAGTAGATGAGTTTAAGATCCCAATCAAATACACAAACATGTATACTCAAATAGTGAATTTTCATTTATTAAAATAAATGTTTACAATCATAAGGCGATTGCCTTAGGACACTTCTCTCATATCACTAACATTAACCTACAGGGTTGAGCAATAAGTCTTAGTCGTGGACTGGGCACCGAAGTCCTGATCTAGAAGATCGGGCAGAAGTCTTAGCCGGGCGGGAGCTGCGGACAAAAGTAGAGATGAGTCGAGGAACAGACGTCTTGAGATCCGGCAGTCTCGAAGGCCAAGCAAAAGTCCAACCGTAGGAGCCGGTTAGTGAAAGGTAACTTCTCCAGAGTGGAATAGGTGAGGGCGCGTTCCCCTGGAACAAGAAACAGTAAGCATCGGTTCCTAGGGTTCCATTTGGAAACCCAAAGTCAGAATCAAGATAGCGCAGGCTGTTATTTATACTTGATTTTATTAATACTGCTATTCTGAAACTAACCCTAGTTGCAAGAGCAAGAGTTTCAAGTTTCTGCATCCCAAACGCTGAGAGGGCTCAGGCGCCCGAGAACACAAGCGCCTGTGTTGATACAGGCGCCCCCAGATGGGGTTTCTTCCTGTGGCTGCGAAGTTGAGCTGGCAGGTTGCCACGTCAGCATGTGAGGTGCCCGTGAGCAGTCAGGCTTCCTAGACGTCCCAGGCGCCCTGGATGGGGGATAGACGTTGGCCAAGTTTAATGATTAGTTTGCGCCCAAACCGGCTGACGTAGCAGGCGCCCCATCCAACACAAGCGCCCTGGACACTAGTATAAAAGGGCGTTCAACCCCCTACTTCAAAAACATGATTTCTCTCAACTCATGAAATCAAACGCTCAGTTCATTTCCTCCGTGCTCGAGTTCCAAGCGTCAACAATGCTCAAGATCGATAACCTTCTGCTCCGTTCTTCAAATTTCTTTCCGGTCTTCGGTATAATTTCACGTTGCTTTCAATTCTATATTCGTAAATTAAAACCTTGTAATACCTTTTTCGAAATATAGAATTGCCCAACGAAAATGGTCAAGGACTGTGAGCCTTGGAGTAGGAGCCGTTACAGACTTCGAACCAAGTAAAAAACAAAAGGAGTTAGCATTGCTGTATTTTCCGCTGCGCATTACTCTTACTTATCTGAATTTATTTTTATCAATATTCACCCCCTCTATCGATTCTAAACGATCCCACAAATGGTATCAGAGCGGGTAGCTCAAATTTGGCGCAACCACCAATTGAGCAATTTTTGGATATTTTTCTTTCATTCGTAATATTTCTATCGTTTTTGAATTTTTCATTATTCGAGGTTAGTGCAATACCACTTGATTTTCCTTTCTTTTTCATACCACACAGCTAATCCAAGACTCAGGCTTGGAACAATGTTTTTTGTTTTTTTTCAAATTAAAAATTTCAATGGCCATGCAAGAAGGCTACAGCACCGCGAGACCACAACTCTTCTCAGGAGAAGATTTCTCCTACTGAAAGAGCAGGATGGAGGTCCACCTGAAAACTCAGGTGGACATGTGGATCATCATCCAGTCCAGACTGGAGATCCCTAAAAATACACAAGGTGAAGTGAATGGATACTCAGAGTGGGACGCTCCACTCAAAAAGAAGATTGAAGCAGACGCCAAAGCCACGCAGACGCTTGCTTCAATGTGGCTTAACCAAGGAAGAGCTCAACCGCGTCGGCCCCTTTAGCTACGCAAAGGGAGTTTGGAACAAGTTGATCAAGCTGCACAAGGGTACGTCGGATACGCGAATCAGCAAATGTGATCTTCTACTCAATAAGTTGTACACCATCAAGATACAGGATGGGGAAACCAACATCACAGCTCCATGCAAGGATCTAGGAGTTGATGAATGGACTACACACTATATGTCATATGGTGAAAACCGTGACCTAATCAGGTACACCCTGAACTCATTCCCAAGGAACTCATTGTGGGCATCTATGGTACATGCTTACAAGGTTTCTAGGAACCTTTCAGATATAAAACTTGATGAATTATTTTCCGAATTAGAGTTACATGAACAAACTAATACTGCATAGGTCGTGAAAAGTATGGCTTTATTTGCAGGTAAAACTCAAGGAAACCAAAAAAAGAAAAAATTACAATTGATACCCGAGTCAGATTCCGATCTGAATCCGACGACGACGGAATCGATCATCCAGAACTGGTCCCGATGGCTCCAACTACTACAAATTACTGAAGAAATCAAAGAAAAAGAAGAAGACTGCACCAAAGAAGGACGATCTAGCTGAACCTTCCACAAGCCAAAAAACGAAGAGCAACGTAACCTGTTACAGGTGCAACAAGAAGGGTCACTTCAAATCGGAGTGTCCCAACTTGAAAGAAAATAAGAAAACTTGGAGGAAAAAGGCACTACAAGCCACGTGGGACGAATCGTCTTCGGAAGATGAAGAAGAGGCCCCACTCCAATTTTCTTGCACTGACTGCCTCGGAAGATCTCAACTCCGAATCTGAATCGGAACCGGAAGAAAACGTCGGCACCGGAAAGCTATCGATCTCGTAGGATGGACGAATAATGGTAAGAGGCTATCCCGAATTACAGCTTTATGATTTAATTTCATATCTGTCTCGCATGTTGGTGAAAGCTAACGTTCGGGTTGAAACCCTCCGACAGGAAGTCAAAATCCTGAAAGAGGAAGTCAACTCGAGTTCCTTAACTGAGTCAGTACAAAAGGAAACTCAACTCAAGTTCAAAAGCTTGAGAAAGGAATTCCTCCTTGAAAACTCAAGTCAAGGAACTCAGAGTCGTGTTAGAATGGTTCACTTCAGGTTCCAAGAATCTTGACATGATTCTTGGAAAACAGAAGTCAGTTCTAAATCGATCCGGACTTGGCTATCGAACCAACTCACGATACAGATTTTACTACTCTGTATTGAACCAAACTAAAACCCGAGTCCAAGCATGGGACCCTAAGCTGAGTTTCAACAAACAAGCTGAACCAAACCAATATTGGATCCCCAAGGATAAGATTCACATCTTGCCTAGCCCATATTGAGGCTTCAGTCCAAGGGGAGCCAATATAAAAACCATTTTTGTACTTAGATGATTTTTTTTTCTTGAATTATTGCTTGATGTTTGTTTATCTTTTTCAATATTATTCTGCTTAGACTTATGAATGGTTAGTTAAGGATCAAACTTAATTGAAACTTGAACAACATAGCATTAGGATGAGGTGAGATGATAGTACGTTAGGGAAGCCTGTCTAAGGAGTCAGGTAGGGTAAGACATACCCTATTTGGTCTATTTAGTCCGGTGGAACTAGCCGAAGCTACCTTTCCAAATCCTAAGCTAGTTAGACCAAGTGTCTTAGAAAGTAATTTGAAAATGATCTTTCTTTAAAATTCTTTGTCAAGGAAAGAGTTGTTGATCCAATAAGGCTATAGCCAAAGAAGGCCTCTGTGCCTCGCCAAACCTGGAAGCCAATTATCGAAACTCACTTTTAAATTACTATTTGTTAAACTCAAATCTAACATAAGCTTCAAGTAAATCATAGAATTAACATAAAATCAAATGTCAAAAAATAATACATCTAACAAAACAGATAAGGTTACCTGTTTTGTCACTTAGAATTGGGTGAGATGTCTAGAACCTAATAATGTAGTCCAACCCAATCAACCAAATTAATCCTACCCTTAATATAACTTTAATCAAATTCAACAATTTTTCAAAATAAAATTTAAATTAATATTTTCAAAATTAAAATTTAACTTAACATTTTCAAAATTAAAATTTAACATAACATTTTCAAAATCAAAATTAACTTAACATTTTCAAAATTCAAAATTAACTTAACATTTTCAAAATTAAAATTTAACTTAACATTTTCAAAATTAAAATTTAACATAATATTTTCAAAATCAAAATTAACTTAAGATTTTCAAATTAAAATTTAACTTAATATTTTCAAAATTAAAATTTAACTTAATATTTTCAAAATTAAAATTTAAGTTAACATTTTCAAAATTAAAATTTAACTTAATATTTTTAAAATTAAAATTTAACTTAATATTTTCAAAATCAAAATTAACTTAACATTTTCAAAATTCAAAATTAACTTAACATTTTCAAAATTCAAAATTAACTTAACATTTCCAAAATTAAAATTTAACTTAATATTTTCAAAATTTAAAATTTAACTTATATTTTCATAATAAAATTTAACTTAATATTTTCAAAATTTCAAAATTTAATTTAAATTTTTTTACTCAGGTTAATTGAATTTAACTTTGTCAAAATTTAAATCGGCCTTAATTCTACCAAATCTTGAACTTAGGACTTGATTAAACCAATATTACCCGGTCAAAGTTAGTCAAACGGGCGCCTGAGATCCTCACGGGCGCCCAAAACTTTTCCGGCATACGAGGCAGTCAAAACTGTCATCCCTGAGCAAACTGAGCTCAGGCGCCCGAGACAGTCTCGGGCGCCTCACAACCTGCCGCAGGCGCCTTAGAGTGCTCACGGGCGCCCGGGAAGGGCTATATAAGCCCTTGCCCATGGCACCCATTCCACACTCAACTGAATCCACCTTCTCCCTTCTAAGAGATCTTCCAAGCATCTCAAGTCGTCCCCTCTTCTTCTCCAACAATGCCTCCTCGGTATGTTTGTTAAAGTTTATTATTTTTTTCTTATTATTAATTGTTTCAACTTTTGATCATTAGCAAACGTTGTCATATTGAGACCGACCCTGGTACCGAACCTAGACCTGACCCTAGGTTCCCTACACTAGCTCTTTTCAATAAATTTGCTACCACCACGTACAAGCCTATAAAAAGTTGTTATTTGAATAGGGGATTCTTGACCCAATCCTGTCCGTGGGCCTTGGAGTAGGAGCCGTCATAGTCTCCGAACCAAGTAAAAAGAAAAAGAGTTAGCATTGCTTTAATTTTTCCGCTGTGCAATATTCTTACGTATCTAAAATTTTATCGATATTCACCCCCCCCCCCTCTATCATTTTTGTGTTTATCATTGGGGTCCAAAATAATTAATTAACAAATAATTAACAACAAGATAAGTAATTAAGAACACATGAAATAATAAGATCAAAGTAAAAGGAGTCAAAGGAGAAGTTATACCTTCCATTTTACCTCGCGATCTTCTACTATATGACCATCCCTTCTTGGACGTCGTGTGGGTGATGATCTACCAAGAACCGAAGTCCACAAGGCCACCAAACAATCCCTTCACCTTACACCAACCAAACCCTAACCCTAGGGTTGCCGCCGGCCACTCCAAGGAAGAAGAAGAAGAAGGAGAGGAGTAGAGTTCTTCACCTTCACTAACACCCTATCCGGCCTCCTCAAGGACTTCCTATCCCGTGGCAGCAAGCACACAAGGAAGACAACTCTCCTCCTTCCAAACCCGCAGTGCCAATCACCATAATGGAAGAGCACCGCCCTCTTCCTTGCGCCGGCGACAGCCCCTCTTCCTCTTCTCGGTGCACACCACAAAAGGAAGAGAAGGGCTCTTCCTTTATCTAGTAGTATCCGGCCACCAAGTGGATGAGAAGAGGAGAAGAGAAGAGGAAGAAAAGAAGAAGTGCTTTCTTCCTTTCTTCCCATGCCGACATGCCCTAGGATAGAGAAGGGAGAGAGAGAGGAAGAGAAGAGGCTTAGGGTTGGATGATTAATTGGATTACCTTGGTCTCATGACTCCATGGGTATATATATAAGGCTATAATAGGGACCATGAGAAAGAATTGGGTCTTGGTCACCTAATAGATCAAGGCGCGATCCATTAATGAAGATTCATTCCACTAAAGGATCCTCATTGATCTACCTCACCAACCCCCATATTTAAATATAGGCTTCACCTATTATGAGTACAAGTATCTCCCGTGTTTAAGATATCGCATGTCCGTTAATTAATTAAATTACAGACAATTTAATTAATTAACATCTAACTCCTTCAGTAGTACCACTCAACCTTATCATCATGTCGGACCAAGTCCACCTACAAGATTTGCCATGATGAACCTTATGAGCTCCTCAAGAGGTCATCATCAACCCGACTCACCAAGACAGTTTCCTTCTATAATCAACGACACACCATGTAAATAATATTATTTCTCAACTTACCGGGCCTATCGATTTAACAAAATAAATCTCGCCCATTGGTAAATCAAAGAAATAAATATTAAGTACATGTGTCCATTATTATATCGATTAAGAGCATGTACTCCATAATAACTAAGGTCTGATTCAATTATAAAGTCAGTATAAATTGAATCACCTCTATGTCAGTCTTGCTCAATACACACAAAGTACATTAGTGTAATTTTATGGTCAAGATAAACCAACACCAAATTACATTATAACCATCCCGATGGTTTGTCCAAATCCATCTCAGTTGTGAGCATCTACATATACTCTACAAGGAACTGATAACATGATCTTCCATGTGACACCACACACCACATTATCTACAACGTAAAGTATCAAATAATATGCATATACTAATATAAACATGCAAACAATGATCTTGTGATTCTCTTTCAAAATGTAGATGTCTATATAAAAGCAAGGCTTTTAGTATACATCCTAACAAGGAGGAGTTGGTTTTGGTCTCCTAATGGATCCTAAGCCAATCCATTAATGATAACCTGGTCCACTAATGGGTTATCATTGAACTACCGCACCAACCCTCATAAATCAATATGGGCTTCATCATATTATGTGTACATAATCTCCCCGTGTTTAAGATCTCGCATGTTCATTAATTAATTAAATTACTGACAATTTAATTAATTAATATTTAACTCCATGAGTAGTACCACTCAACCTTATCATCATGTCGGACCAAGTCCACCTGCAAGATTTACATGATGAACTTTATGAGCACCTCAAAGGGACATCATCATCCTAACACATTAGGACACGGTTTCCTTTTATAATCAATGACACACCATATAAATAATATTATTTCCTAATTTACAGGGCCTATTGATTTAACAAATAAATCTCGCACATTTGGTAAATCAAAGAAATAGATATTAAGTACATGTGTTCGATATTATATCAGGATTAAGAGCATGAACATCATAATATCTGAGGTCTGATTCGATTATATAGTCAGTATAAATCAAATCACCTCTAAGTTGGTCCTACTCAATGCACACAAAGTGTACTAGTGTAATTCTATAGTCAAGAGAGACTTTCGATGGTTTATACAAATCCATCTCGGTTGTTTACCACTACTTATACTTCACAAGGGACTGATAACCTTGATTTTTCCCGTATCTACACACTAGATACTGATAGATAGCACCGCTAAACATGTTTCAACAACTAATGAAAAAGATATACCTTGATTTTTCTCCTTCCGGCGGGGCCAGTCCACCTTCCAATGTCCAGTCTGCTTACATGTGAAGCACTTGCCTTTCGGCTTCTTCACTCCAGCTTGTGGTCCTTGAGATCCAAACATTTTCTTTGTCGCACCAATTTGTTTCTTCTTCTTCTTACCGCTTTCGGCTTAGAAGCATAAGCGTTTTCAACAATTGAGCACTTTGACAAAATAGCCCCTCTACAGCCTAGAGTTTTGTCAGAAGTTCCGCCAACGAATACATCCTTTTGTTCATGTTATAGTTCAGGCAGAACTGCTCAAAACGCTTTGGTAGTGTCTGGAGAATGATATCGACATGGGTTTCCCCATCAATTTCAACTCCAAGGACTTCCATCTCATTCAAATGAGCCATCATCTTGAGAACATGATCTCTCACGGCTGTTCCCTCAACCATGGTGGTCGTCATCAAGTTCCTCATAGCCTACTGCCTAGCAGCCGGATTCTGATGTCCGAAGTGTTCCTTGAGATTGAGCATCATATCATAGACAGTAGCAAAAGCCTGATTTTGATGTTGCAATACATTTGACATGGAAGCTAAAATGTAACACCGCACCATCTCATCTGTCTTTACTCACTTCCTAAAACTCTCTTTCTCCTCTTCACTAGAATCATCTCTAGGCTTAGCGGGACAAATCTCAAAAAGTATAAATTTATACTCCTGAGCAGTCAAGATAATATCTAAGTTCCTTTTCCAATCAATATAATTAGGACCAGTAAGTTTGTTTTCTTTTAAAATCACATCAAGGGGATTGAAAACTATTTTGAAAAACCTGAGAATCACATTGATCAAAACTTTAGAATTTAAAATAATATTGATTCCTTAAACAATAAAATTTTAAATTCAACAACACCTCAAAACACAGTGAATTTTGTATGCCATGATAGTGTGGACGTATACTAATTCAAACATTTGTAAGAGGAGGTTTTATCCATTAATTTTATTATCTTTTCGACCTTATTTTATGACAAATAAAATTAATAGTTGATTTATCTTCGGCCATACAAATAATAGCAGTGACTCCGATGGGGAGGAGCTATTAATTGCATTTAAGTGTGCACCATTACTTGATTACTAAGTCCATTATCCATGATTATGTCCCTTCTGATGGGGAAGATCATATGCTCTTAAATAATTTCCTAAAATCATCCTTAAGAAAGCTTGAACTAGTGATCCGCAAAATAAATTCTTCCGATGTGGAGGAAGGCACTCAGAGCCAATGCGCAAGTTTGTTTGCATCACTTTTCAAACTAGTAATGGAGGTCACGGGACTCAAAGATTCCCTCACCCACTTAGTTATTTTAAAACGAGGAATTTTTACAAGAATATCAAATAGCAAGCAATAAACATGAAAATAAAATTTCTAACTATTTTGGCTTTGTAGATTCCGTTATTCTCCAATACGCCTTCAGTCGTGTTGGCACCTCAACTCCTCCTTCTTTAGTCGCACAAGCAAAGGACCCAAGCCGAGAAAAAATTTAATTTTAATTTACATCCATCGATCCTATACTCCACAAAGGAGTGTGCATAAAATCTAGAACGAAAGTAAATTAAACTAAGCGGCTAACATTGCCGTATTTAATTACAATTAAATACAAATGGCCTCATCAACCCGAGGATTCAAATAAATACAATCACACAACACATCATACACAATCACATAACCATAATAGTTGGATCTTATATCTGCAACCAAAAAGTTAGCCTATTGCACATCCTACTATTATCCGACATAAATCACATATGAAAAGTATGAATGTAACCGAATCCAAAACACACAAAACTAGAAACCATGGCTCTGATACCAATTGTTGGATTGTCGTCGGGATTCCTCTCCATATCCCCTGATTAAAATTCTATAGATTAGAAATAATCCGGATGGAAAGAAAACTTCCCTAACGTCCTTTTTCGTCTTCATGCTTTTTGATTGAGTGATCGCTTGAATAAACTTATTGTTCAAGCAATCAAACCCCTTTATCAATTAGCAGGGGAAAAGAAGATGAAATATGGATCGCTGGTTCTTGTATTTGATTCGGGGTCCAAGTAAACAAATACAATTAATACAAGAATGAAATAAAAACAAGTTATACCTCTTGTTTTACCTCTTGATCTTCTATTATATTCTTATCCTCTTCTTGGACGTCGTGTGGGCGACGATCCTCCAAGAAACAAAGCCACCAAGAACCCTTCTCCTCTTCCTTCTTGGGTCGGCCAAAGGGAGATGCCTCTCCTTCCTTGCGTCGAACCACCTCCCTTCTCTTCTTGTTGCCGCACGCCCAAAGGAGGAAGAAAGGATCCTCCTTTGCTTGACATAGTCGCACGCCCAAGGAAGAGAGAAGAGAAGAAGAGAAAGAAGTTGGTTAACCTTTCTCCTTCCTCCTTCTTCTTGTTGTCACCGGCCCTAGGGCTTCTTGTGCTGCCGCCCAAGCCAAGGAGAGGAACAGAATGAGAAAGGAGAAAAAACAAGTTAAGGGCTTGGTTCATGATGGCGTATGAGGGTATTTATAGGCTACAATAGGGACCATGAGGAGGAGTTGGTTTTGGTCTCCTAACGGATCCTCAACCCGATCCATTAAATAACCCACTCCACTAATTGGTTATTATTGAAATACCACACCAACCCCATATTAATATATGGGCTCCACCTTATTATGTGTACATTTTCTTCCCGTGATTAAGATATCGCATGCCCGTTAATTAATTAAATTACTGATAATTTAATTAATTAACATCTAACTCTAAGAGTAGTACCACTCAACCTTATCATCATGTCGGACCAAATCCACTTGCAGGATTTACATGATAATTTTTATGAGCTCCTCAAGGGGACATCATCATCCTAAAATAATTAGGAAACAATTTCCTTCTATAATGAATGGCACACCATATAAATAATATTTTTCCCAATTTATCATATAAAATATATTATAAGTGCAAAAATGTAATCAAATCCAAAACACAGAAAACTAGAAACCATTGGCTCTGAAACCAATTGTTGGGTCATGGATTCCGGGTCGTGCATGGGAAACTTCTCCATGTCCCCGGATTAAAATTTTTCAATCCAAATGGAGAACTATTTCCCAGACGACCGACTCATCATCGTGCTAACCGATTCGAGCGACCGCTTGAACAAACGTGTTCTTCTAGCAATCAATCTCGTCCAACCGATTAGCCGCGGAATAGACGATGAGTGGATCATCAATTTTTATGTTTATCATCGGGGTCCAAGATAATTAATTAACACAATTAATTAAATAATAATTAACATGTAATTAATTATCAACATGAAATAATAGCAAGAACAAATGAAAGGAACCAAAACAACAGGTTGTACCTCTTGTTTACCTCGTGTCTTCTACTGTATGACCCCACCTCTTCTTGGATGTCATGTGGGTTACAATCTACCAAGAACTGAAGTCACCAAGGCACTTTTCCCTCCACCAAGCTTTCTTCTCCTTCCCTTTACCTTGCGCCAAAAACCCTAGCCACTAGGGAGTTGCCGCCGGCCACCAAAAGAGAACCTTCTCCTCCTAGCTTGCGCCGACCACCAAGGGAAGAAGAGAGGAAGAAGTAGAAGAGGAAGAAGAAGGAGAAGACTCTTCTCCACAATCCAATCCAAGCCTCAACCATCCTTCCTTCTCTCTTCTTGCCGCCGGCGCCTAGCAACCAAGTTGCACCGCCGGCGGTGCACCTCCTCCTCTCCAACCTTGTTGCCGTGGGGTTTAGGGAAGAAGGGAAGAAAAGGATGATGAGAAGAGGAAAAAGAGATGAGCTTCTTCCTTCCCTTATCCTTGCGCCACTTGCCATCTCTTCCCTTTGCTACCCGTCGGCCATAAGATGGCCTAGGAGAGAGAGGATGAGAGAGGAGAGAAAAGAAAGACTCTAGGGTTGATTTGGATGAATTGGATGTCATTGGTCTCATGACACATGAGGTACATATAGGGCTACAATAGGGACCATGAGGAGGAGTTGGGTCTTGGCCACCTAATGGATCAAGGCCCGATCCATTAATGATGATCCATTCCACAAGAGGATCACAATTGATCTACCTCACCAACCCCCATATTTAAATATGGGCTCCACATATTATGAGTACAAAATTCTCCCCGTGTTTAAGATATCGAATGTCCGTTAATTAATTAAATTATTGACAATTTAATTAATCAACATCTAACTCCATGAATAGTACCACTCAACCTTATCATCATGTCGGACCAAGTCCACCTGCAGGATTTAACATGATGAGATTTATGAGCTCTTCAAAGGGACATCATCAACCTGACTTACTAGGACACGGTTTCCTTTTATAATCAACGTCACACCATGTAAATAAAATTATTTCCTAACTTACCGGACCTATTGATTTAACAGAATAAATCTCGCCCATTGGTAAATCAAAGAAATAAATATTAAGTACATGTACTTGTTATTATATAGGGATTAAGAGCATATACTTCATAATATCTGAGGTCTGATTCAATTATATAGTCAGTATAAATTGAATCACCTCTATATTGGTCCTACTCAATACACAGAAAGTGTACTAGTGTAATTCTATGGTCAAGATAAATCAATACCAAATTACACTACAACCATCCCAATGGTTTGTCCAAAACCATCTCGATTGTGAGCCTCTACTTATACTCTACAAGGGACTGATAATATGATCTTCTGTGTGACACCACACAACATATTATCTACAATATAAAGTATTAGACAATATGCACATAAATAACCAATAAATATGCAAACAGTGATCATGTGATTCTCATTTCAAAATGTAGATGTCTATATAAAAGCAAGGCTTTTAGTATACATCCTAACAATCTCCCACTTATACTAAAAGACTATGTTGTCCTCACAATGTCATACATCTGATTCCCATATCCTCCACATGCCTATCAAAAGCTCTTGCTGGAAGGGCCTTAGTGAAAGAATCTGCCAGGTTGTCTTCTGATACAATCTTGGTGGCAATAACTTTTCCTCGCTTTACGATCTCTCGTATCAAGTGGTACTTGCGCTCTATGTGTTTACTCGCCTTGTGGGCTCGTGGTTCATTCGAGTTTGCTACTGCACCACTGTTATCACAATAAATTATGATAGCTCTGGCAAATCAAGAATCACATTCAAGTCCATAAAGAAGTTCCTGAGCCATACTGCTTCCTTGGCCGCCTTAGAGGTTGCCACATACTCAACTTCCATGGTGGAGTTTGCCACGCATTTCTGCTTGACACTCCTCCATACTATGGCTCCACCTCCTAAAGAAAACACATACCTCAAGGTAGACTTACTTTTATCCCTATCTGATTTGAAGTCAGAATCCGTGTAACCTATAGGGAGTAATTGATCTACCTGGTAAACTAGCATATAATCCATAGTCCTTCTAAGGTACTTTAATATATGCTTTACCGCAGTCCAATGTCCCTGTCCTGGATTACTCTGATATCTTCTAACCATGCCCACAACAAAATAGATATCCAGTCTCGTACATAGCATAGCATACATGAGGCTTCCTACAGCCGAAGCATAAGGAACCACCTTCATCTCCTCTATCTCCTTTGATGTTTTAGGGCACATCTCCTTAGATAGAGGAACTCCATGCCAAAAAGGTAGAAAACCTTGTTAGTAGGAGCCCTAGAGACAATTATGTGATGATTGACTAGGGACTTTTTGTATCATATTCTATCATTAATAAAGGCATGTTTGGTTATTATACTTACTTTATACTTGTGTCAAATAACTAAGTATAATAATGTTATTGGGTATTAGGTTCTTATCTACATCGTATAGATTGGTTGAATCGATAATGAGATAATGTAGAGAATACTACACTAAACTATTCCTAGTCAAGCATTAATATTCAAGGGCAATATTAATGCATGGAGACTAGCATGTAGGCCAACTGATGACTTGAGCTCACAAGTCATGGATATGCGATATCAAGTTGACACATGGGTATACATTAGAGAATGTGTACTGAATTTGTTGGGACCGGGTGCATGTTGACATGGATACGGGTTCGTAATTTTAAAATTTAATTACGTGCAGCGGAAGGTTTAGCATAAATAATTTCTCAAATTATTTTAACCACGTATCTAGCATGCAACCTTATGTTGTGGAGACATGATCATACATTTAAAATTTTGTAGAAAGTAAACTAATTTACTTAATACCTCGCGTAACTCGTAGAAAGGGACAAGATCCAACCGTAGCGTCCCTTGGAAGCTCCGCCTCTATTCGCGTCCATGTCGAGTTTTCTTCGGGATGACTTCGTAAAGCCACGAGTTTCGTGCCGACAAGAACTACTAGATTCTCCAAAGGCACGACAAGAATACCAAGAGAGAGATGAAAAACTAACCACCAAACGAAGAACAGAATCAAGATTCCGGGAGGAAGGAAGGAGTCGCGCCCGCTTCTTCTTCTTCTTCGGCTTCTTCTTGGTGGTGGAAGCTCACGGCAAAGGGGGAGGGCTCTAGGGCCGGCGGCACTAGAAGAGGGAGAGGGAGAGAAGGAGAGGGACAGAGGCTAGGCAAGAATCATTGATCTCTTCGATTAATCTCCAAGCCTTGGCTTGGTACCTTTATATAGTAGCCTCTTAACCGCCAAGTCTCCTTTTAACGGAATAAATTTTCATAAGAAATTTATCTTATAAATTTTTTCTATGAATTATTCCGTTATGCCAAGTTTTTATTATAACTTAATTTATAATAAAAACAACCATGTCTCCCCTTTTATTATGGAAAGAAATTTCTTTATATAAATTTCTTTATATAAATTTCTTTATCATGGTAAATCAATCCATTATTGATTTTATAAAATAAAATAAACCAATCCAAGGTTTATTTTAATTTCCATGAAAATAAATATCTTTATATAAATTTTTTTATATAAATTTCTTTATCATGGTAAATCAATCCATTATTAATTTTTTAAAATAAAATAAACCAATCCAAGGTTTATTTTAATTTCCATGAAAATAAATCTCTTTATATAAATTTCATTATATAAATTTCTTTATCCATAATTTTATAAAACAAACGACGCGCGGTTTATTTTATAATTTGTACCAAACAATTTGGTTCTCCCCTTTTATTGTGGCCGGCCAAACAAAGAGGGTGGGGACCCTCTTTGGCCGGCCAAACCCAAGCCGAAACCGTACGAATTAAACTCATTTAATTCGTCCAATAAGACTTCAAAAGACTTAGCCATTTTATGCTTCCGATGTGTCTCTAAAAAATTCAGATTCGACTTATCTCTCTTGATCGGAAAATCCAATTTTCAACTCGTTTTAAATCCCTCGGATCACTCGTAGTGCGTGTGACTAAATAGGCTTTCGATTTATGTTGGCCGTCTATAATCAACCAATTATAGAACGATCATGAGTGGCACCTAGTAGTATATCATGATCCCCAATTAATCGAAAGATCAACGGTTGACCTCAGAAATTATTCTGAAACCCTTCAGCAGCTTTAATGAATCGTGCCTCATTCCCTTCACCATCTTATACCCACTTGGTTCAGGACATGGTCTATGTGTGTCAGTCCCCACTAGGCTGACTACGTCACACCTAGCCCAAGTAATGTCTTTCTCGTCCAACGGATTCTAATTACTCTCATGTCTTTAAGAGAGATTCATGCTCGGAACATGTGATGCTCTGGCCAGAGGCTTCGAGTAACAATCCGACGATAGGCCTTGGGTATACATCACCTCGCAAGGAGTGGTGAATCCTTTATAGGCTGTTCAAACATCTTCGGGCACTTCGGCTTATACCCAATCATCCTGGGCCCACACCTCCTTGGAGATGCTTGCTTAAGATGTCAAAGTATAAGTCTTCATGACCACGATGACTCGAACACCGCAAGTCAAAGGAACATCACACTTAAGCTGAAGTAAGAACCTCGTTGACATATCTATATGTAGATTACCATATGAAGTTTTACAGCCAGTCACTCCAATAAACTAGTTCCCTTAACTAGCATTCATGTTTATCTCCGGACATCCCAATGTCTCCAGCCAGTGAGAATCAGCTGATTAGAGAATAACCCATGCTAGTCTCAATAGAATTGATAGTGTCCGTATTTATCAATTCATCGACTAGGGACAATTTCAATACTTCACAATTGCACATGTAGAGATAATCACTAGTTGTGAATTCATCACAAATTCTCTCATGCTGTGAATTGTATTGCGAACATTCAATAAATGAGTTTAAGATCTCAATCAAATACACAAACATGTATACTCAAATAGTGAATATTCATTTATTAAAATAAATGATTATAATCATAAGGCAATTGCCTTAGGACACTTCTCTCATATCACTAACAAACTCCCACTTGGCCTAATGTCAATCGCTACGGTATCCAATACCACAGGCTCTAACATGACCCTCAAACTTGCTTTGAGGCAAGGCCTTAGTTAAAGGATCCGCTAAATTCCTTTCAGTGGGAATTTTCTCAATTTGTATATCATTCCTACTTATAATCTCTCTGATCAGATGATAGCGGCGAAGCACGTGTTTGGATCGCTGATGAGACCTTGGTTCCTTTGCTTGTGCAATAGCTCCATTGTTGTCGCAGTAAACCGGCACTACTTCATCAATGGTTGGAACCACACCAAGTTCTGAGACAAACTTCTTGATCCAGACTGCTTCCTTTGCTGCTTCCGAAGATGCAATATATTCCGCTTCCGTGGTAGAATCCGCTACAGTGTCTTGTTTGGAACTTTTCCAACTTATTGTGCCTCCATTCAAAGTAAATACGTATCCAGACTGTGATTTGGAGTCATCCTTATCTGTCTGGAAACTAGCAACTGTATACCCACGTATTACCATATCTCCTTCTCCATATATTAGGAACACATCCTTAGTTCTTCTTAAGTACTTAAGGATTGTCTTGACAGTCGTCTAATGATCCATTCCTAGATCAGACTGGTATCTACTCGTGACGCTCAGAGCATACGATACATCGGGCCTAGTACATAACATAGCATACATGATAGATCCTATCGCGGATGCATAAGGAATCTTATTCATGCAAATCCTCTCGTCATCTATGCGCGGACACATAGACTTCGAAAGGTTGATCCCATGCCTGATGGGAAGGTAACCTTTCTTGGATTCCGACATGCTAAACCTTTCTAGCACTCGGTCTATATATGTAGACTGCGAAAGACCAAGCAACCATTTTGATCTATCTCTATAGATTCTAATCCCAAGGATATAGGTTGCTTCTCCCAGGTCTTTCATGGAG
>JAGFNQ010004400.1:95577-478203 GCA_024364735.1 Boesenbergia rotunda | reverse complement strand
AATCTCTCTGATCAGATGATAGCGTCGAAGCACGTGTTTGGATCGCTGATGAGACCTTGGTTCCTTCTTGTGCAATAGCTCCATTGTTGTCGCAGTAACCGGCACTGCTTCATCAATGGTTGGAACCACACCAAGTTCTGAGACAAACTTCTTGATCCAAACTGCTTCCTTTGCTGCTTCCGAAGCTGCGATATACTCCGCTTCCGTGGTAGAATCCGCTACGGTGTCTTGTTTGGAACTCTTCCAACTTACTGCGCCTCCATTCAAAGTAAATACGTATCCAGACTGCGATTTGGAGTCATCCTTATCTGTCTGGAACTGGCATCTGTATACCCAGTATTATCAAATCTCCTTCTCCATATATTAGAAATACATCCTTAGTTCTTCTTAAGTACTTAAGGATTGTTTTAACAGCCGCCCAATGATCCATTCCTGGATCCGACTGGTATCTGTTTGTGACGCTCAAAGGCATACGATACATCGGGCCTAGTACATAACATAGCATACATGATAGATCCTATTGCGGATGCATAGGGAATCTTATTCATGCTAATCCTCTCGTCTTCTGTGCGCGGACACATAGACTTCGAAAGGTTGATCCCATGCCTGATGGGAAGGTAACCTTTCTTGGATTCCGACATGCTAAACCTTTTTAGCACTCGGTCTATATATGTAGACTGCGAAAGACCAAGCAACCGTTTTGATCTATCTCTATAGATTCTAATCCCAAGGATATAGGTTGCTTCTCCCAGGTCTTTCATGGAGAAAGTTTTGGACAACCAAATCTTAACTGTCTGTAAAACTGATATATCGTTTCCTATAAGTAGATGTCATCGACATATAATACTAGGAATACGACTGCACTCCACTAACCTTCTTGTACACACAAGGTTCGTCAGGATTTTGTGAGAAATCAAACTCTTTGATTGTCTCATCAAAACGGATGTTCCAGCTCCTAGATGCTTGCTTCAGTCCATATATGGATCGTCGAAGCTTGCATACTTTGGTTTTATCAACCGATGTGAAACCTTCAGGTTGTATCATGTATACATCCTCAAGCAGGTTTCCTTAAGGAAAGCTGTTTTCACATCCATTTGCCATATCTCATAATCATAATGAGCTGCTATGGCTAGGAGCATCCGAATGGATTTAAGCATAGCTACTGGCGAATAGGTTTCGTCATAATCAATTCCTTGTTTTTGACGATATCCTTTTGCCACTAATCTAGCCTTAAAGGTAACTACATTACCTTCCATGTCGGTTTTCTTCTTGAAAACCCACTTGCACCCTATGGGTTTAATCCCTTCAGGTGGGTTAACCAAGTCCCATACTTGATTTTCATACATGGAATCCATTTCCGACTTCATGGCTTCAAGCCATTTGTCCCTTTCTGAACTTTTCAGAACATCTTCATAACTGATAGGTTCGTCATCGCCAATGAGTAACACGTCGTTCGATTCACTTACGAGAAATCCGTATCTCTCTGGAATGTTGCGTGTCCTATCAGACCTACGAAGAGGTGGTGTAGTTTTAGGTTCAACTGATAGCTCATCACTATGAATTATCGGTTGTGGGCCTAGACTAGGTGTCTCTGTGATGTCTATTGGAGTTTCTTGAACTTCATCAAGTTCAATCCCACTCCCACTGTTTTCTTGTAAAAGAAACTCTTTCTTAGAAATACAGCATGCCTTGAAACAAACACCTTTTGTTCCAAGGGATGATAGAATTGGTAACCCTTCGTTTCCTTAGGGTATCCAATAAATAGACATTTATCAGACTTAGCATCCATTTGTCTGATACAACCCGCTTCACATAAGCAGGACAACCCCATATCTTAAGGTGAGTTAAGTGAGGTTTCTTACTATTCCAAATCTCATATGGAGTAGTAGAGACTACCTTAGTCGGGACTCTGTTTAGAAATAAACAGCTGTCTTTAGTGCATAGCCCCAAAAGGATTTTGGAAGAGTTGCATGATTCATCATAGACCTAACCATGTCCATCAAGGTTCGGTTGCGCCTCTCAGATACACCATTATGCTGTGGTGTATACGGCGGAGTCCATTGGGACAATATCCCATTGTCCCTTAGATAATCTTGAAACTCTTGACTTAAGTATTCACCACCTCGATCGGATCGAAGTATCTTAATACTTTTGCCAAGCTGTTTCTCTACTTCATTTCTGAACTCTTTGAATTTCTCAAAGGCTTCAGATTTGTGTTTCATCAAGAACACATACCCGAATCGTGAGTGATCATCGATGAAGGTGATGAAGTAGCTATAGCCTCCTTGTGAAAGAGTTGACATTGGTCCACATACATCGGTATGTATTAGACCAAGCAATTCTCCCACTGGATTACCTTTTCCGGGAAAGGGTAATTTGGTCATCTTGCCTTTTAAGCATGATTCGCATGTATCAAATGAACCGGGTTCAAATGATTCCAAAATTCCACATCGGTGTAATTCGGTCATGCGTTTCTTACTTATATGGCCAAGACGACAGTGCCACGTGTAGGAGTCTATTTGATTATCTATTCGAGCACGTTTGTTGCTTACTTCGATATTGAAAACGTCACTGGATAAATCTAACGTGTAGATGCCATTGCACAAAGTTCCATTCCCATAAAGAACGCCATTTAAAGTTATGTAACAACAATTGTTACTGAAAGTTAAATGATAACCCTTTTCATTCAAACATGAAATAGATACAATGTTCTTTATTAACGAAGGAACAAAATAGCAATTATCCAATTCTAAGATACGTCCAGTCGGGAGCTTTAGCAAATATGTTCCGATGGAAACAGCAGCAATCTTTGCTCCATTTCCAACTCTCAAATTAGCTTCTCCCTTGACGAGTCTTCTTCTATTCCTTAGCCCCTTTATGTCATTACATATATGTGAGCTATACCCAGTATCAAGTACCCAGGTATCCGAGGAAATAGAGTGACATTCAATAACGAAGATGTCTGAAGAAGATAGGGCATCAGATGCCTTCTTCTTTAAGGACTCAAGATAAATCTTGCAGTTTCTTCGCCAGTGACCTTCCTTGCCACAGTGATGGCAAGTGCCTTTTGGTTTCTTTTCAGTCTTTTTGGCCTTTTTCTTCTTTCCCTTATTCTGTTCTTTGGGCTTCCTCTTAGAACCTTTCTTTGAGGAACCAACTAACAGTATCGTCTTCTGATCCTGCTTTACAGAAGGCTCTACAGTCTTCAGCAGGTTGAGCAACTCAGGAAACTGGTCTGGAGTTGCATTTTCAGAAGGACGTTTGGGAAGTTGATCTTCAAGGACACAAGCAGGCTTTTCTGCCTTAAGGACTATCCTCAGGTTTCTAAGCCAGTCCATGAAGTTCGGCCCGGTCAGTTTATTGGTGTCCAAAATGGAACGCAAGTTTATGTAAGACATGATCGAGTGATTATCCTAGAAATACAAATTGAGATTATGTGAGAAGATTGATTAAAGAATGTATCAACATACATAAATTAAATCCTATTTATTTTACGAATTGAATCACCCTTATTATCAATTCGGGAGATCGTAGGAACATCTCCAAATAGGTTGATATCCAACCATAGGTAAGATCCACCATGGCTGTGGCCATCAAGTTTTTCTTAGCTATGAAGGTAGGTAATTATACCGATTACACATCACATATATGTAACTATCACTTTATGCTATCAACTAATTGAATGTTTGCATAAATCATTAGGTTGTTAACTCATTAACAAGTATGTATCATTATACATAGCACCTAACTGCACCTCTCTTTACATCGACCTTGGCTGTGGCACAACAAATCGATGCTCCAAGCTTAAGGCTGACCCATTAATCAAGAAATAGTTTTAATATGGTTGGAGCTCATTCAACCGCTTAGTCAGGCTTGGATGTGTCCAACAACCAAAACTAATGATTGACCTCTGACTGAACTATATTATTCATAAACTAATCCCATGGTTTGAACATGTTGAGGTTCAAGTCGGGCATGGATGTGTCCATCAACCCAAGCGAGAAACAAAACTCCGATTCTAACCATATTAATGGAAGGTGTTTGCCTTAATATTTTGTAAGGGGTTTTTGGTCTCATCTTTTCTAAGCACATTCATGACATGTGTCATGACTAACGATTTCCTTAATAAAGTATGTATGTGACTTAATTTATCAAGTCTCATGAATTGAATTAGGAACCAGATTTCCTTAATTCTAATTTCACACTTTATTAAAGGAATTGCTTTGGGAAACAATTTCCTAAATTGTCATAATTAATTTCGGAAATAATATGTTCAAGACTTTGATTTCTCTAAATCAAAACTTATTAAATTAAGAGATAATTCCCTTAATTCAACCACATATTATTTTCATGAAAATCTCATTTAAGAAACTCTATAGGAAACCATTTTCCTAATTAATTTTGGAGACAACAATATGTAAGAGCATTACCTCTTAAAACATATTTTATTCATGGATTTAATTAATTACAACAAATCGTTTTCTAAGGGTGGCTCCCCGAGGCTCAGATACCCAAAGAAAAATAATTTGTCGTAAATCCAATTGGACGGCTCCCCGAGGCTCAATCCAAATCAAACATGACAATTTCAATTAAAAAATTGGGAAATTAAATTACAACAACTAACTTTAAATTGGACGGCTCCCCGAGGCTCAATCCAAAATAAAGAATTTTGTTGTCAATTTAAAAACCAATTCAAATCTAATTGTCAATTAACTGTCCATGAATTTGTCTAGACTTTCTTAAAAGAAAGTGCCCAAAATTGCGAGATTTCAAAAATAGGTTTTCAGAATAATTGTAAGTTTCCGGTATAAAGAAAACTTACATATTTCCAAAATTGAAAAATTTCTAAAATAGAAAAATTTCCAAAATTGGAAAGTTTCCAAAGATGGGATGTTTTCGAAATTATTATAAAATTTCAGAAAATAGAAAATTTCAAACGTTTGCGAAATTTCATGAGGATTTCCAAACTTTGAAATTTCTAAATCTAAAATTTATTATAATTTGAAAGTTTCCATAATTGAAAATTTTTCCGAAATTGAGATCATGACAAAGTTTTCCACAAAACAATTATATGATTAAGTCGAACACTAACCGGCTCTGATACCACTGTTGGGACCGGGTGCATGTCGACAAGGATACGAGTTCGTAAAATTCAAAATTTTTTACGTGCAGCGGAAGAGTTTGCATAAAATAATTTCCTAAATTATTTTTAACTTCGTATCTAGCATGCAACCTTACATTGTGTTGACATAATCATAAAATAAAACTTTGCGGAAAAGTAAACAAATTTACCAAGTACCTCTCGTATCTCGAAGTAAGGGACGAGATCCAACCGTAGCGTCCCTTGGAAGCTCCGCCTCTATTCGCGTCCACGCCGAGTTCTCTTCGGGATGACTTCACAAAGTCACGAGTTTTGTGCCGACGAGAACTACTAGATTCTCGGAAGGCACAACTAGAAGCACAAGAGAAATAATAGAAAAACTAACCAATGAAGTAACGGAATCGTATTCCGGAAGAGAGGAGTCGCTATCCGCTTCTTCTACTTCGTGTTCGGGTTCTCCTTCTTCTTGGTTGCTCACGCCAACTTCACCCTTGGAGGAAGGTTGGGTGCGCCGGCCCTAATCCACAAGAACGGGCGCCGGCCCTAAGGGAAGAAGAAGAGGAGGAGAGATTAAGAGAGAGAGAGGGAGAGCTCTAATAACAATTACTCGATTTTGTTAGGAATAAGGGCTAGCCTTTGGTTCCTTTATATAGTAGCAACTCCTTTGCTAAGTCTCCCTCTAAACCGAATTAATGGATTTAACGGAATTAGTTATAAGAAATTTATCTTATAAATTTTCTTATTAATTATTCCGTTTAAACCGAGTCTTTATTATAAACTAATTTATAATAAAAACTAATTCTTCTTCTCTTTAAATTATGGAATAAATTTTTATAAGAAATTTATAAACTTTCTTATTATGGAAAAATCAATTCATAATTGATTTTATAAAATTAAAATAAACCAATTCATGGATTATTTTAATCTTCCATAAAAGAATAAATTTCTATAAATTTATTTATATAAATTTCTTTATACAAATTTATTTATCCATAATTTATAAAATAAATCGCACTTGATTTATTTTATTAATTAAACCAAAATTAATTGGTTTTTCTCCTCTTTATTGGCCGGCCACCAAAGGGGGGTTTGGCACCCTCTTTGGCCGGCCAAACCAACCCGAACCGCCGCGAATTAAACTCATTTAATTCGCCCAAAAAGCCTTCAAAAGACTTAGCCATTTTTAGCTTCCATTGCGCCTCTGACTAACTCAGATTCGACTTATTTCTCTTGATCGGAAAATCCAATTTTCAACTCGTTTTAAATCCCTCGGATTACTCGTAGTGCGTGTGACTAAATAGGCTTTCGATTTATGTTGGCCGTCTATAATTAACCCATTAATTATAGAACGATCATGAGTGGCACCTAGTAGTACATCATGATCCCCAATTAATCGAAAGATCAACGGTTTGACCTCAGAAGAAATTATTCTGAAACCCTTCAGCAGCTCTAATGAATCGTGCCCCATTCCCTTCACCATCTTATACCCACTTGGTTCAGGACACGGTCAATAGTGTCAGTCCCCACTAGGCTGACTACGTCACACCTAGCCCAAGTAGTGTCTTTCTCGTCCTTTGGATTTCTAATTACTCTCATGTATTTAAGAGACTAGCACTCTTAACATGATATGCTCTGGCCAGAGGCATTGAGTAACAATCCGATGATAGGCCTGGGTATACATCTCCTCGCAAGGAGTGGTGAATCCTTTGTAGGCTGTTCAAACATCTTCGGGCACTTCGGCTTATACCCGATCATCCTGGGTCCACACCTCCTTGGAGATGCTTGCTTAAGACGTCAAAGTATAAGTCTCCATGACCAAGATGACTTGAACACCGCAAGTCAAAGGAACATCGCACTTTAAGCCGCAGTAAGATCTTCATTGACATATCTACATGTAGATTCCAATATGAAGTCTTACAACTAGTCACTCCAATGAACTAGTTCCCTTAACTAGCATCCATGTTTATCTCCGGACATCCCAATGTCACCAGCCAGTGAGAATCAGCTGAATAGAGAATAACCCATGCTAGTCTCAACAGAATCGATAATGTCCGTTTTTATCAATTCATCGACTAGGGATATTTCCAACAATTCACATTTGCACATTTAGAGATAATCACTAGTTGTGATCCCATCACAAATTCTCTTATGCTGTGAATTGTATGGCGGACATTCAGTATATGAGTTTAAGATCCCAATCAAATACACAAACATGTATACTCAAATAGTGAATTATCATTTATTGAAATAAATGTTTACAATCATAAGGCGATTGCCTTAGGACACTTCTCTCATATCACTAACATGTGGCACCACACACCATGTTATCTACAATGTAAAGTATCAAACAATATACATAAATATAAAATGCAAACAATGATCATGTGATTCTCATTCCAAAATGTAGATGTTCATACAAAATCTAGGCTTTTAGTATCATCCTAACAACCTGGGAAGAGCACCCTCAACCCAGGGCGCCTTCCTTATGGGCGCCTAATACCATTCAGGCGCCCAGGAAGCTTCTTCCCAACACCCTGTTTTCTTGTGTTTGTTCTCCTATCTTGCCTCTAACTCTAGGTTCCTACAAGATAAACAAACACAATGCAAATAGACAAAGAGTCCTAGGTTCTGACTTTGGATTTCAAATGAAATCCTAGGTCTAACCGACACCTACTGTTCCCTTTCCCGAGAGCGCGTCCTCACCTACTCCACCCTGGAGATGTTACCCATTGCCAACCGGGACCTCCGGTTGGACATTTGCTCGGCCTCTGAAACCCGGATCTCGAGACGTCCGACCTCGACCCATCTCTACTTCTGTCCGCAATCCCGCTTGACAAAGTCTTATGCTTGGTCCCCTGGACCAAGACTTCGTGCTCGGCCTCCGAGACACCCAGATATCGAGACGTCCGATACTCGACCCGTCTCTACATTTGTCCGTAGTCCTCGCTTGACAAAGACTTCGTTGCCCGATCCCCGACTAGGACTTGGTGATCAATCCCCTGGACCAAGACTTCGGTGCCCATCCCTCGACCAGGACTTCATGCCCAATTTCCCGAACCAGGACTTCGTGCTCAACCCTACAGGTCAAGACTTCTTACCTAGCTTCAATCACCAGGACTTCTTCCACCTAGCTTCACTCACTAGGACCCAGCTTTACTCACCAGGATTTCTTCCACCTAGCTTCACTCACTAGGACCCAGCTTTACTCACTAGGATTTCTTTACTAGTCATCTTAATCCTGACTAGACTTCTTTCTTCCAATCTTCAGGTAAGTATACTCTCTCTCTTCCAAACCTCAAGTCTAGTTTGGTTTAATCCCTTGGTCAAACTTGTTGGTGCAAGATGCATCAGTGATGTCTTCCTCTAGTGTTTTGATATTTAACAACATACTTAAGTTAGTAATAAATGTTAGACAAGGTAAGTGTTAGTCAAAGTGATCAAGGGTTAAACCAAATAGGACTATTTACAACGAGCAATTCTATATTTCATCAAATAATTACAAGTAGAAGTTCGAATATAGAATAAAAGATTACAGCAATTAAAATAAATTATACCGACGATCGGAAGATCGGAGTGTCGCAGTCGCGGGTTATCGTTGGCTCTTGAATCTTGAGCGCGGGGCATTTCGGAGCAGAGCGCGTCAAAGAATGCGTTGGAAAAATGTTGTTCTCAAGCCTAGGGGTGAACCCCTATTTATACTCGTAGCTGGGGCGCCTGTGTTGAAGGGGGCGCTTGACACGTGGCCCTTGCTGCACGAAACTCAATCCGCAGACTCGGCTAACGCTTATCCCCTCAACCAGGGCGCCTGAGTTGACTGGGGCGCCTATGTTAACACAGGCGCCTCAATGACTGGTTCAGAGGCTTGCGTCGTAGTTTGCTTCGAGTGCTTGGAATAGCCCTTCACTAGGGTGCCTGTCTCAACACAGGTGCCTCACCATTGAGGCGCCTGACTCCATTCAGGCACCTGGGAGCAAAAATCGCCATTCCTTTATTCCTGCAACCAGGGTTAATTCCAAACCACAAGAAACATATAAATGCTATAAAACAAAGTATGATTTACTGCCTGAGCTATCTTGGTTCTGACTTTGGGCTTCCCAAATGGAACCCTAGGTCGAACCGACGCCTAATGTTCCCTCAACGGGGAATGCATCCTCACCTACTCCTCTCGGGAGAGTTTACATTTTTGCCAACCGGCTCCTCCGGTTGGACTTTTGCCCAGCATCACTCACCAGGTCTTCGTGCCCAGTCCGCAACCAGGACTTAGTGCCCAGCTTCACTCACCAGGTCTTCGGTGCCCAGTCCTCGACCTGGTCTTAGTGCCAAGCTTCACTCACCAGGTCTTAGTGCCCAGCTTCACTCACCAGGTCTTAGAGTCCAACCTTACGTCAGGACTTAGTTGCCTAGTGTACCTAGGACTTTACCTGGACACATGATTAGCCTTGTTAGATAACAACAAAACCTTAACTTCTGAACCCTTTACCATTATCAAAACACAGGTTTGACTTTGGTGCTTCCGGCACCAACAATCTCCCCCTTTTTGATTTATGGCAACACAGTTCAAAAAGTTAAGTAAAAAAACATTTTATAGCACATCTAACAAGGAAAAAACCTGAGAAAATATTTAATTAGCTCCCCCTAAAATAAACGTTCTCCATCTGAAACTTTTAATGATATGCAGTTTTTATAGAACTTCTAAGTGTTTTATCTTTGACTAAGTGCTTTAAATTGGAGCAAAAAGCTTTAAGTGTTTTACTAAGTGTTTTTCAAAATCGAGCAAAAACATTTGCACTCACAAAAAACTTTTTACACTTACAATTTTCCAAAAAGAAATTTTGCAAGCCTAAATTTTGTTTAAAAAGCTTTTACTTAAAAGGCTTTGCCAAATGAATTTTAACCAAAAATTTACTTAGCCAAAAATTTTGAAAACAGATTTCCCTTAAAAAGTTTCAACTTTTTGAGAATTGGGAAAATTTTGTTTACTAAAAGCTTTTTGCACACGTAGAAAAATTTGCTTAAAAATATTTTGTGCAAAGAAAATTTTGTGCAAAGATAATATTTTTACTTGGAAATAATCTTTAACAAATTTTTGCAAAAAAAAATTAGAATGATTTTGAAGCACTGAGCACTTAGAAAAATTTTGAAAGCATTTAGAAATTTTCGAAGTACTTAGAAAAATTTTGAAAGCACTTAACACTTAAAAAAATTTTGAAAGCACTTAGCAATTTTCAAAGTACTTAACACTTAGAAAAATTTTGAAAGCACTTAGCAATTCACTTTACTTGTTGAAAAAAATTACTTTTTGAAAAAAAAAATTAAAAAGAATTTTTTTCACTCTCTCTCCACCTTTGTCATATATCAAAAAGAACAGATAACAATCATTGCAAGTCAATTTCGAATTTAGAGCTAGTTAAAAGAAATTGTAAATCCGTATTGAACCAACTCTAGTGAATTCAAGCAAGAAAGAGGACCAAACCAATTAATTTGTACTTTTTCGGGTCCTGTCTAGCCTAGTTAGCTACTAACTAACTGTTATAAAATAACAGTTTTCACTAGGGTTAGTCAAGTTAAGTGATTTGATCAAGTAAGATTTGCTAAGCTTGAGCACTTAACCTGATTGCTGTTTAATTTGTATTTATCGCCCCAATTATTGCAGATGCACTGACTTAAAGTATCTTGAATCAAGGCCTAGACCTAAGCATCTCAACCCAATCTAAGTTATCACTCAAAGTACCCTAAGGTGCTTGTGAGATGCTGGCTTCTAGATCTATAGGTGCATGCAATTCTAGGGTTAGGGCCTAACTTAAGTCCATTTTACGCAAAACCCTAGTTTTGAAGGGGGTAAGTTTTTTGAAAAAACTAAGTCGGAAAATCATTTTAAACTTGATGAAAGAAATGATATTAAAAAAACATTTAGATTCTAGTTTAAAAAATGTGAAAAATAGAAAGGATTTTTGAAAAACAATTTAGAACAGTCCTATTCTACTAAGCACACCCCTAACTGCCTTCTTAGTAAGCTAAACTCAGATTCAGGTAAGGGTTTGGTAAAAATGTCAGCTAAGTTGGATTTTGAGTCCACATGCATAAGTACTATTTCGCCCCTGCCTACATGATCCCTTACAAAATGATCTGACTTCAATATGTTTTGTTCGGGAGTGCTGAATTGGATTCTTAGTTAAATTAATTGAACTAATGTTATCAATAAAAACTCGGGTTTGGGTGTAGTCAAGCTGGAAATCCTTAAGAGTGTGCATCCTCCATAAAAGTTGTGCTACACACTCTCCTAGGGCAACATATTCTGCTTCGGTTGTGGATAAGGCTACGCAGTGTTGCTTTCTACTACACCAGCTGACTAGACTATGTCCTAATAATTGGCAACTTCCACTTGTACTCTTTTTATCTAACTTACACCCAGCATAATCAAAGTCAGAATATCCTGATAGTTTAAAAGTTGAAGTCCTAGGATACCAAATCCCTACATTTAGGGTACCCTTAATGTATCTTAGAACTCTTTTTAGGGCTGCTATGTGGGATTCCTTAGCACAGGTTTGGTATCTAGCACACATTCCTATAGAAAATAAGATATCAGGTCTACTAGCGGTTAAATACAGTATGCTACCAATCATACTTCGGTATAATTTCAGGTCAATAGGTTTACCCTCCGGGTCATTATCTATCTTGACATTCGTAGCCATTAGGGTACTTAAACTTTTAGAATTGCCCATTTTGAATTTCTTTATCAATTCCTTAGCATATTTGGATTGGTGGACATAATTATCATCCCTAGTTTGTTTAATTTGTAGACCTAAGAAGAAATTAAGCTCACCTACCAAACTCATTTCAAATTCACTCTCCATGATTTTACAAATACTTTTAGAAAATTAGAGTTAGTAGATCCAAATATTATATCATCAACATATATTTGTGCAATAAAAATATATTTTTCTAAAGTTTTAACAAAAAGTGTGAAGTCAATTTGACCTTAGTTAAATTCCTTAGAAATTAAGTAGGTTGATAAGCGTTCATACCAAGCCCTAGGTGCTTGTTTTAACCCATAAAGTGCTTTTCTAAGTTTAAATACATATTCAGGTTTTTCTATATCTTCGAATCCTGGGGGTTGTCCTACATAAACTTCTTCTTTAATAACCCCATTAAGAAATGCAGACTTGACATCCATTTGTATAATTTAAACCCTCTATGGGCTGCAAAAGCTAATAACATTCTAATTGACTCAAGTCTGGCTACTGGGGCATAGGTTTCATCATAGTCTAACCCTTTGACCTGACTAAACTCTTTAGCTACTAAGCGGGCTTTATTTCTAACAATTTCCCCTTGATCATTAGTTATTCCTAAAAACCCACTTAGTGTCTATAATAGATTTTCCCTTAGGTTTAGGCACTAATTCTCATACTTGATTTCTTTCAAATTGGGCTAGCTCCTCTTGCATAGCTGTGATCCAATCTGGGTCAGGTAGGACTTCTTCTATAGTCTTAGGTTCAATTTTTGAAATAAATGTGATCTGACTAAGATTTCTATTGGAAGACCTAGTTCTGACTCCTAAGGTTGGATCACCTATAATTTGATCAGAAGGATGATTCAGTCTGGGTTTCTTTGTTCTTCTAGAACTAGGTTCAGCCTCAGGTCCGGCTGGATGGTTTGGTTCAGTGTTTGGTTCAACTACTTGGGCTGGTTCAGTTGTTGGTTCAGTTGATACCTCAGTTATTGGTTCAAGTGATAATTCATTTAATGGTTCAATTAGAGGTTCAATTGTTGGTTCATTATCTTCGTGATCAAGATTTGATTGGTTTAAATTTTGATTATCAAATTTTAGTTCAACTTCTTCGTAAAAGATTAAGTTGGTTGTTTCTTCAATTTTGTGGGTTTGCATATTATAAACCCTATAAGCTCTACTAGTTGTTGAATATCCTAGGAAGGTCCTTGGGGTTGACTTTGATTGAAACTTACCTAGGTAGTCCTTAGTGTTCAAGATATGAACTTTGCACCCAAAAACCCTTAAATAGTGTAAGTTAGGTAATCTGTGATAATAGAGTTCATAGAGGGTTTTCTTGTGTCATTTATTAATTAGGACCCTATTTTGGATATAACATGTCGTATTTACCGCTTCTGCCCAAAATTGGTTAGCTAGGTTATATTCATTGAGCATGGTTCTAGCGGCTTCCTGAAGGGTTCTATTCTTTCTCTCTACTATCCCATTTTGTTGGAGGGTTCTAGAACAGTAGAATTCATGGATATACCCATTAATTTTACAAAACTCCTCAAATTTTTTATTTTCAAACTCTCCCCCGTGATCACTCCTAAGTCTTTTAATTTTAGTATCATTTTGATTTTCAATTATTTTGCATAAGTCATTAAATAAATTAAAGTTTTCATCCTTAGATTTCAAGAACCTAACCCAAGTAAACCTAGAGTAATCATCGATAATTACTAAGCAGTACCGATTCTCGCTTAGTGACTTAGCTCCATGTGAATCAAATAGGTCAAGGTGTAGGAGCTCAAGTGTGGTTTGGGTTTAGTCTGATTGAGTTGGTTTATGAGTTGACTTAGTTTGTTTGCCTTGTTTACATAAGTTACAAATTGTGTTTTCAAAGCTCTTGATTTTGGGTACACCTTTAATTAAACCAAGTTGAGTCATTTTAGAAATCAGTTTGACATGAGTGTGAGCTAACATCCTATGCCAAAGGTTAGATTCTTCTAATTGAGTCAAAAAGCATTTGGATACTATAGGTAAGTTAATAGTGTAGACGTTGTTTTTCCTAGTACCCTTAAGTGTTATCTCTGAGTCTTGGAGGTTTCTAATAAGGCAGTCAGAGTTGGTGAAAGTCACTATGTAACCAGTATGACAGAGTTGACTAATGCTAAGCAAATTGAATTTAAAATTTTCAACCAAGAGTACTTTCTTAATAATAAAGTCAGAGTTAAGTTCAATGTTACCTGACCCAATTACTTTGAGTGTAGCATTGTTGCCAAATGCTACTGAGCCTAGGTTTTTGAACCTGATTTTGGTGAATTTCAATTTATCCCCAGTCATGTGTCTAGAGCATTCACTATCCAACATCCACTGGTCCAAATCTTTATGTTCCTACACATAAAGTATGTATTTGATTTGGATCCATTAGAAGTAGGGATAGCTTAAATTGAATATCACTATCTAGTCTGTCTCACCCATATCTAATGTTATCAAACATGTTAACCTTATCGGTTTTGTGAGACAGTTTTAAAAAGGTTTAAATTTTTGAAAAGCGATTAATTTTGAAACTGTTGAATTAATTTTGAAAACACAATTGTTGAGTTTAAGATTATTGATTTTGAAAATATGTTTTAATCTAGGATTACTTGAAATTTGTGTTAGATTTAAATTTATCAAATAGTAAATTGAATTTGAATTTCAAAAATTGGCTTCTAGGTCTTGGCGAGGCACAGAGGTCTTCTTTGGTCGTAGCCTTATTGGAGCAACAACCCTTTCCTTGACAAAGCCTTTTATCGAAATTTCATTTTCAAATTACTTCTTGAAAAATTTTGGTGTAACTAGTTTAGGTCTTGGATCGGTAGCTTCGGCTAGTTCCACCAGACTAAACAGACCGAGTAGGGTACGCCTAACCCTACTTGACCTTATTAGAAAGGCTTCCCTAACGTACAATCATCTCACCTCCACCTAATACTATGTTGTTCAAATTTCAAATAAATCGTTTGTCCTTAAACTATTCCTAAGTCTTAGCATAATAATAACATTGCAAAACAAACAAGCAAGCAGGCAAAAAAGTCACCTAATTATAAATATGGTCTTTATATTGGCTCCCCCTGGACTGAAGCCTTGATAAGGGTTAGCCAAGATGTGAATCTTGTCTTTGGGAATCCAATATTGGTTTGGTCCAGCTTGTTTAGTTAAACACAGCTTAGGGACCCATGCTTGGACTTGGGTACTAGGTTGGTTCAATACAGAATAATACGACCGTTGTTGCGATTTGGTTCAATAACCTAGTCCAGATCAATTGAGAACGGACTTCTGTTTTCCAAGGATCATGTCAAGACCCTTGGAACCCGAAGTAAATCGTTCTAAGGCAACCCTGAGCTCCTTGATTTAAGTTTTCAAGGAGGAATTCTCTTCCTCAAGTTTTTTAACTTGAGTTGAGTTTCCTTCTTGAATTGACTTAGTCAAGAGACTCGAGTTGACTTCCTCTTTCAGGAGTTTTACTTCCTGTCGGAGGGACTCAACCCAGATTTTGGCTTTCGCCAAGTTTTGAGATAGATAAGAAAATAATTTAGATAATTCAAATTCTAGATAACCTCTTACCGTGAATTGTCCATCCTCCAAGATTGTGAGGCTTCCGTTGTTGACGTCCTCGTCTGGTTCTGATTATGATCCAGAGTGAACGTCTTCTGAGGCGGTCAGGGCAAGTAGGTTTGCATGCGGGACTTCTTCTTCTTCTTTGGAGGATGACTCGTCCCAGGTTGCTTGAAGAGCCTTCTTCCTCCGGGCTTTCTTGTTTTCCTTTCGGTTGGGGCACTCCGATTTGAAGTATCCCTTTTGGTTGCACTCGTAGCAGGTGATGTTGCTTTTTCTCTTCTGACTTGTTGTAGGTTCTACTGGATCTTCCTTTCTCCGGCTTGACTTCTTCTTGCTCATTTGGTACTTATGTTCTTTGTAATAATCGCGAGCTAACCAGACCAGTTTGGGTCGATCTCCTTCACTGTCTTCTGATTCCGAGTCTGAGTCGGACTCGGGTACTGGTTGTAGCTTCTTCTTGGGAGTTTTTCCTTGGGTTATACCTGCAAGAAATGCTATACCTTTCTCAACCAAAGTAGTATTAGTCTGTTCGTGCAATTCTTACTCAGAAAATAACTCATCTAACTTAATTTCAGACAAATTCCTGGAAACCTTGTAGGCATCCACCATAGATGCCCACAGTGAGTTTCTCGGGAAAGAATTCAAAGTATACCTTATTAGGTCACAGTTTTCAACCTTGTGACCTATGGTGTGCAGCCCGTTCATCAGCTCCTGGATCTTGGTGTGGAGTTGAACTACAGTCTCGCCATCGTGCATCTTTATTGTATAGAGTCTGTTGAGCAACAGATCTCTTTTGTTGATTCTGGTGTCAGATGTACCTTCGTGTAGCTCAATCAGCTTATTCCACATCTCCCAGGCGCTACTGACGGGTCCTACACGGTTCAACTCCTCTTTTGTTAGGCTGCATTGCAAAGTTTGGGTAGCTTTCGCATCGGCCTCGATCTTCTTCTTTAGTGGGTCGTACCACTCGGTATAGTGTTGCACCACGCCTTGTGCATTTTTCGAAATTTCAAGTCCAGACTAGATAATGATCCATATGTCCACCTGAGTTTTCAGGTGGACTTCCATCCTGCTTTTCCAGAAGGAGAAGTCTTCTCCACTGAAAAGAGGGGGTCTGGCGGTGTTGTATCCCTCTTGCATGGCCATTAGAGTTTAACTAACAAATAATATAAAGAAACTCGTTCCAAGACTAAGTCTTGGATTAGTAGTGCGAGAAAAATATTAATAATGAAAAAAAATCGAGTGGTGTTGCACCAACCTCGATTAACAAGAAAAATATGAGCGAAGAAAAATATTAAAATTCGAAAATCTGAAAAAAAAAATACTCAACTGGTGGTTACACCAAGTTTGAGTCACCTGCTTTGATACCACTTGTGGGATCGATTAGAAACGATAGAGGGGGTGAATATCGTTCGACAAAATTCTTCGAAAATCGTAAGAGTAATTGCACAGCGGAAAAGAAAAACCAACGCTAACACGTTTGTTTTTACTTGGTTCGGAGTCACGGTCGGCTCCTACTCCAAGGCCCACGGTCCTTGACTGTTTACGACGGGCAATTCTATATTTCGTCAAATAATTACAAGTAGAAGTTCGAATATAGAATAAAAGATTACAGCAATTAAACGAAACTATACCGACGACTGGAAGATCGGAGTGTCGCAGTCGCGGGTCGTCGTTGGCTCTTGAATCTTGAGCACGGGGCATTTCGGAGCAGAGCGCGTCGAAGAATGCGTTGGAAAAATGTTGTTATGAAGCCTAGGGGGTGAACCCCTATTTATACTCATAGCTGGGGTGCCTGTGTTGTAGGGGGCGCCTGACACGTGGCCCTTGCTGCGCGAAACTCAATCCGCAAACTCGGCCAGCGCTTATCCCCTCAACTAGGGCACCTGAGTTGACTGGGGGCGCCTGTGTTAACACAGGCGCCTCAATGACTGGTTCAGAGGCTTGTGTGACAATTTGCTTCGAGTGCTTGGAATAGCCTTCACTAGGGCGCCGGTCTCAACACAGGCGCCTGACCATTAAGGCGCCTGACTCCATTCAGGTGCCTGGGAGCAAAAATTGTCATTCCTTTATTCCAGCAACCAGGGTTAGTTCCAAACCACAAGAAACATATAAATGCTATAAAATAAAGTATGATTTACAGCCTGAGCTGTCTTGGTTCTGACTTTGGGCATCCCAAATGGAATCCTAGGTCAAACCAACGCCTAATGTTCCCTCGACGGGGAACTCATCCTCACCTACTCCTCTCGGGAGAGTTTACATTTTTGCCAACCGGCTCCTCCTGTTGGACTTTTGCCCAGCTTCACTCACCAGGTCTTCGTGCCCAGTTCGCAACCAAGACTTAGTGCCCAGCTTCACTCACCAGGTCTTCGGTGCCCAGTCCCCGACTAGGTCTTAGTGCCCAGCTTCACTCACCAAGTCTTAGTGCCCAACCTTACATCAGGACTTAGTTGCCTAGTGTACCTAGGACTTTACCTGCACACATGATTAGCCTTGTTAGATAACAACAAAACCTTAACTTCTGAACCCTTTGCCATTATCAAAACACAGGTTTGACTTTGGTGCTTCCGGCACCAACATTAATCATTAAAACATTATTATGTTTAATCATTATTTTGAAAATAAATTTTTAAGAAAATATTTTAAAGATTTTGAAAATATTTTCAAAGGCATTTATCAATTGATTAGTCCTTATCATATCGCCCATTCTAAATGTTGTTGTACAAACAAGCATGGTTGCCTTATGGGTGTTGTGAGATGCTTAAAAAAATTTTCTCAATTTAATTTTATAGATTACTTGACCTTGAGTTATATTTAAGTTTAACAATTAGTAATTTAAAAGTAAATTTCAATAATTAGCTTCCACATCTTGGCAAGCTACAGGGGCCTTCTTTCTCCTAAGCCATATTGGATCAACAATCTGTTCCTTAGACAAAGCCTTTTAAAGATATAACACTTTTAATTTATCTTTGAGAAACTCTGGTCTAACTACTCTAGGATGTGGCGAGGTAGCTTCAGCTAGTTCTTGTTAGGATCTCGGCATCAAGCTCGAGGGGGGGGTGAATAGCTTTCTTTCGATTTTGTCTACAAAGATGGTTAGCTAAACACAAACAAAATCAATAAAAACAATAAAAACAATGCTAACCCCCTGATTTACTTGGTATCCACCTCAACAAGGTGACTAGTTCAAGGATCCACACACACGCACGAGCTCCACTATGAATGCCTCCTTCAAGGTGGAGAAACCTTCACAAATGGCACTCTTCCTCTTTACAAAGATGAAATGAAAGTGAGAAGAAGAGCTGGAGATTTTGAGCACTTAGGACCTGATTCTACTGTCTAGAACCGCAACCTTGACCTGCTCAAAAATCTCCCTTTAAATAGAGTAAAGGACCAACTCCTCAAGCTGTCCAGCCCAATACCAGTCAACTGCCCCTAGGGCAGTCGACTGATCCTACCGCAATAGCTAGCGAACGGCTAGATTTTTGACCTGATCAGTCGACTGGTCTTGGACTAGTCGATTGATCTTTCTGTGAGTTTGAGTTTTCCCGCTGGAAGTCGACTGATCCATCCCCAGTCGACTGCCCAGCTTTCATATTCACTCTCCCTCACTCCAAAGACCACCCTTCACATATGCCTTCAAGTTCACTCCCTTGGCTTGCCCCTTGAAGTCCTCTTCCACCGGCTGTCATCCCTCAGATGCGCACATAAGCCCTCGGCTTGCCTTCATGCCATCCTTCACGTATGCCCTTTGAAGTCCACTTCCCCCGGCTTGCCCTTGGAGTCCTCTTCCCTCAGCTCTTGTCCCTCGGATGCGTACTCCATGTGTGACTCACCAAGTCCTGCAAGACTCAATCACACATATCAAAATAACATAACACCCTAACTTAACCATATTGGCACACACACATCAAAACCATGATCCTCTCGATCATACTTGGGTCGATTGCCCTAACACCACTTAGCTAGGTCGACCAGGTTGGGTACTCCATACCCTTCCTAACTTCCTAGACCAAGCTTCTCTAACGTACTATCATCTCGCCCCACCTTGGTACTATGTTAGGCAAGAATCAACCAATCTTTTTCCTATCTAGCCATTCTAAGTTAAGCAAAAAAATAAGCTAGCATGAATGATATGACAGATATATATATATATAATAAACAGATGCATGATCATGACAGTTATGCATGTATCAATCAAGTCAAAGCATTTTAATTAGATTTCTAATAAAGTATCAAATTCTCGATTTGATACAAAACGTGTGAACCCGCGAATATGTCAACCCACTTTGACATATTTATTATTATTATTAAATTGAATATTTTGTTGGGGCAACCGACCCAAGTATGATCAAGTGGATCATGGTTTTGATATGTGTGTCAATATGATTAAGTTAGGTTGTCATGTTAGTTTGATATGTGTATTTGAGTAATGCAGGACTTGGTGAATCACACATGAAGTACGCATCCGAGGGATGAGAGCCAAAAGAAGAGGACTCCAAGGGAAAGCCGGAGAAATAGACTTCAAGGGCATTCGCGAAGGATGGCATGGAGGAAAGCCGTGGGCTTGTGTGCGCATCTGAGGGACGAAAGCCAAGGGAAGAGAACTTCAAAGGGCGAGCCAAGGGAGTGGACTTCAAGGCATACACGAAGGATGGACTTCGAAGTGAGTTTGAGTGGAAATGTAAGCTGGGCAGTCGACTGCGGAAAGTATCAGTCGACTGCTAGCGCAGAACTGAAACTCACAGAAAGATCAATCGACTAGTCCCGGACCAGTCGACTGATCAGTTTGAAAAAATAGTCGTTGGCTAGCCACAGGCTGAGCATTAGTCGAATGCCCTTGGGCAGTCGACTGGTGTCGGGAGCTGGGTTGTTTGAGGAACAGCTCTCTCCTCTATTTAAGGAAAGACTTTGGAGCAGAATAGGGGTGCGTTTCTTAAGTGTAAGATCCTATTCTAAGTGCTCAAAGTCTCATTCTCTTCCTCCTACTTTAATTTCCATCTTGTACGAGAGGAAGAGAACATCTTGTGAAGGTTTCTCCACCTTGAAGGAGAAGTTCATAGTGGAGCTTGTGCGCATGGTGTGGATCCTTGGATTAGTCACCTCTTGGCGGTGGATACCAAGTAAATTAGGGAGTTAGCAATGATTTTTATTGTTTTTGTCTTGTGCTTTATCTAACATTCTTGTAGACAAAATCGAAAAGTTGCTATTCACCCCCCCCCCTCTAGCTAAACGCCAAGGTCCCTACATATTTCAATTGGATAGAATTTAATTTAGTTTCATAACTGAAGGTAATTAATTTGAATTTTAGTTTGTAGATTTTGTATAAATTTTGAATCTTGAAATAAGGATTGTGTTTGTTATTAAAGTTGAATTAATAATTAATTAAGATTTATTCAGGATTAAAAGATTTGATTATTAATTAAGATTTAAGTTTAAGAATTAAAAGATTTGATTATTAATTGAGATTTGAGTTCTAAAGAGTTAATTAAGATTTAAGTTATTAAGAGTTAATTAAGAATTAAGTTGTTAAGAATTAATTATGAATTAAGTCATTAGGAATTAATTAAAATTTAAGTTGTAAAGAATTAATTAAGAATTAAAAATTATTTAAGATTGAAGTTTTAAAGATTTGAATAATAATTTTGGGTCTAATTGCATCATTTCCATTAATTCAAAAAATTCGGATTCATCTATTATTTCTTTTGTTTTTAAGTTTTCAATTATTTAATATTTCTATTTTATTTGAATTCTTGTAAGCCTTTTTAATTATAGCTTCAATTTTAATAAATTTATCTTCATCTTCGGAATTATATTCTTCAGAGTTATATTCAAAATTAATAAAAGTTGTATCATTATCTTCAAAATAGATAGAATAATTTTTAGGATTGCTAATTAAGGTTGTAACATTATCTTTAAAATAAGTAGAATAATTAATTAAGGATTCATAATTTTCTTCAAGGTTATTAGAATTATCTTGAGAATATTTTTGAGAATTATTAATTAAAGTTTCATCATTATCTTCAAACTTATTTGAGTCATTATTAACTAAAGGATGAACATTATTTTCAAAAATATTAATAAAAGATTGAGTATTATCTTCAGAATTATTAATTACAGTCTGATTATTATCCTCAAAATTATTAATTATAGTTTGATTATTATCTTCAACATTAGTTGAATTATCAGTAAAATTATTCAAAATATTAGAATTAATTTTTAAAATTATAGCATTAATATTAAAGATTAAGGAGTTTATATTCAATATATTAATATTATCTATATTTGATTTAGATTTGTTATCAGCTAATTTATCATGTAACATATTTAATTTATTGTGTAAATAATCTAACTTAACAGGAAGATCAACATAAGAATTATCTAACTTAACAGAAGAATTATCTAACATTGTAGGAATTTGAAAAACACCTTTGCAGAAATTAACTTTTCGTACCTCTATTACCTTCGTCGCATTTTCTAGCATTGTGGATCAGACCATTTTCCAGTCTGGACACTGGTTCTTGTAATGCCCATAATTTTTGCACTTCAAACACTAGATATGACTTTTGTTCCTCCGGAATCCTGGCGCTGGTACCTCCGTTGCTGCCGGTGGTGAAGTATGAATCTGATGAGCATGACACTTATTTTTGTAGTGGCCGAATCTCGAGACGTCCACCTCGACCCGTCCCGTCTCTACTTCTGTCCGTGAACCCCGCTCGGCAAAGTCTTCTGCTCAGTCCCACAAACCAAGACTTCGTGCTTGACCTCCGAGACTCCCGGATCTCGAGATGTCCGATCCTCGACCCGTCTCTATTTTTGTCTGTAGTCCTCGCTTGGCAAAAACTTCGTTGTCCGATCCTCGACCAGGACTTCGTGCTCAATCCCCTGGACCAAGACTTCGATGCCCAACCCACGGCCAGGACTTCATTCCTAATTCCCCGAACCAAGACTTCGTGCTCAACCCTGCAAGTCAAGACTTCTTGCCTAGCTTCACTCACCAGAACTTCTTCCACCTAGATTCACTCACTAGGACCCAACTTTACTCACCAGGATTTCTTCCACCTAGCTTCACTCACTAGGACCCAGCTTCACTCACTAGGATTTCTTTGCTAGTCATCTTAATCCTAAATAGACTTCTTTCTTCCAAACATCAGGTAAGTGTACTCTCTCTCTGTTGGTGCCCCAGTTGGTTTTGATGTGATCAACCAAGTTAGGTTAGGCCCTGTTGGTTTTAATCCCTCTGCTAAGTGTGCAGGAGCTTAGGTACGGAGGAAGTCGAGTGTAAGACGTAGCGGACGAGAAGGATTAGAAATGAGAATCATTTTTTAAGCTGTTGTGTGTCCATACTTCTTGTTTAGTTGATCAATTTGTATGCTTATACTGTTAATTATTATTATTATTTTGGCTTACTTGATTAAATCGATCTAGTTAATTTATTATTTTCGCTGTGCTAATTCTGATTGATTAAGTTACTATCTGCTTATTTGTTCTAAAATTCTAAAAGCTATTCACCCCTCTCAAGGCAACCGGGGAGTCCTATATAAAGAGTTTCGAGGCAGAGCTTCAAGATAACACATTTATTCATCTCTTAGTCTTTTATGCTCATCCTCCATGTGCTTCTTCGCCTACGACATGTTACGACCTGTGCTTCATTTTTTATCGACAACACTTAGAGTAACATTTTTATTTGTTTTAATATTGCCTTATTTGTTTTATTATGCTTAAACTTTTTAAATTATTTTTTCGTATGGTTTCTCCACCTAGGAGAAATTAGAAATGAGAATCATTTTTTAAGCTGTTGTGTGTCCATACTTCTTGTTTAGTTGATCAATTTGTATGCTTATACTGTTAAATATTATTATTATTTTGGCTTACTTGATTAAATCGATCTAGTTAATTTATTATTTTTGCTGTGCTAATTCTGATTGATTAAGTTACTATCTGCTTATTTGTTCTAAAATTCTAAAAGCTATTCACCCCTCTCAAGGCAACCGGGGAGTCCTATATAAAGAGTTTCGAGGCAGAGCTTCAAGATAACACATTTATTCATCTCTTAGTCTTTTATGCTCATGCTCCATGTGCTTCTTCGCCTACGACATGTTACGACCTGTGCTTCATTTTTTATCGGCAACACTTAGAGTAACATTTTTATTTGTTTTAATATTGCCTTATTTGTTTTATTATGCTTAAACTTTTTAAATTATTTTTTCGTATGGTTTCTCCACCTAGGAGAAATTAGAAATGAGAATCATTTTTTAAGCTGTTGTGTGTCCATACTTCTTGTTTAGTTGATCAATTTGTATGCTTATACTGTTAATTATTATTATTATTTTGGCTTACTTGATTAAATCGATCTAGTTAATTTATTATTTTCGCTGTGCTAATTCTGATTGATTAAGTTACTATCTGCTTATTTGTTCTAAAATTCTAAAAGCTATTCACCCCTCTCAAGGCAACCGGGGAGTCCTATATAAAGAGTTTCGAGGCAGACCTTCAAGATAACACATTTATTCATCTCTTAGTCTTTTATGCTCATCCTCCATGTGCTTCTTCGCCTACGACATGTTACGACCTGTGCTTCATTTTTTATCGGCAACACTTAGAGTAACATTTTTATTTGTTTTAATATTGCCTTATTTGTTTTATTATGCTTAAACTTTTTAAATTATTTTTTCGTATGGTTTCTCCACCTAGGAGAAATTAGAAATGAGAATCATTTTTTAAGCTGTTGTGTGTCCATACTTCTTGTTTAGTTGATCAATTTGTATGCTTATACTGTTAATTATTATTATTATTTTGGCTTACTTGATTAAATCGATCTAGTTAATTTATTATTTTCGCTGTGCTAATTCTGATTGATTAAGTTACTATCTGCTTATTTGTTCTAAAATTCTAAAAGCTATTCACCCCTCTCAAGGCAACCGGGGAGTCCTATATAAAGAGTTTCGAGGCAGAGCTTCAAGATAACACATTTATTCATCTCTTAGTCTTTTATGCTCATCCTCCATGTGCTTCTTCGCCTACGACATGTTACGACCTGTGCTTCATTTTTTATCGGCAACACTTAGAGTAACATTTTTATTTGTTTTAATATTGCCTTATTTGTTTTATTATGCTTAAACTTTTTAAATTATTTTTTCGTATGGTTTCTCCACCTAGGAGAAATTAGAAATGAGAATCATTTTTTAAGCTGTTGTGTGTCCATACTTCTTGTTTAGTTGATCAATTTGTATGCTTATACTATTAAATATTATTATTATTTTGGCTTACTTGATTAAATCGATCTAGTTAATTTATTATTTTCGCTGTGCTAATTCTGATTGATTAAGTTACTATCTGCTTATTTGTTCTAAAATTCTAAAAGCTATTCACCCCTCTCAAGGCAACCGGGGAGTCCTATATAAAGAGTTTCGAGGCAGAGCTTCAAGATAACACATTTATTCATCTCTTAGTCTTTTATGCTCATGCTCCATGTGCTTCTTCGCCTACGACATGTTACGACCTGTGCTTCATTTTTTATCGGCAACACTTAGAGTAACATTTTTATTTGTTTTAATATTGCCTTAATTGTTTTATTATGCTTAAACTTTTTAAATTATTTTTTTGTATGGTTTCTCCACCTAGGAGAAATTAGAAATGAGAAACATTTTTTAAGCTGTTGTGTGTCCATACTTCTTGTTTAGTTGATCAATTTGTATGCTTATACTGTTAATTATTATTATTATTTTGGCTTACTTGATTAAATCGATCTAGTTAATTTATTATTTTCGCTGTGCTAATTCTGATTGATTAAGTTACTATCTGCTTATTTGTTCTAAAATTCTAAAAGCTATTCACCCCTCTCAAGGCAACCGGGGAGTCCTATATAAAGAGTTTCGAGGCAGAGCTTCAAGATAACACATTTATTCATCTCTTAGTCTTTTATGCTCATCCTCCATGTGCTTCTTCGCCTACGACATGTTACGACCTGTGCTTCATTTTTTATCGGCAACACTTAGAGTAACATTTTTATTTGTTTTAATATTGCCTTATTTGTTTTATTATGCTTAAACTTTTTAAATTATTTTTTCGTATGGTTTCTCCACCTAGGAGAAATTAGAAATGAGAATCATTTTTTAAGCTGTTGTGTGTCCATACTTCTTGTTTAGTTGATCAATTTGTATGCTTATACTATTAAATATTATTATTATTTTGGCTTACTTGATTAAATCGATCTAGTTAATTTATTATTTTCGCTGTGCTAATTCTGATTGATTAAGTTACTATCTGCTTATTTGTTCTAAAATTCTAAAAGTTATTCCCCCCTCCCCCCCCCCCTCTTCGACCTCCTCTAGCGTCAATTTCAATCCTACGTAGAGTGTTTCGTTAATTTTATCTCGCAAATAAAAGTTATTGAACGAGTACTATAAAAAGAGTATCGAGGCAGACCTCGAAGATCATTCAATTCACTATCAAACTCTTAATCTCTACTCGTGTTATATTGCTTTTGTGCCTTCAGTGCTATGACACTGACACATTGCGACTTTGTGCTTCATTTTTTATTGATAACACTTGAATAACATGTTTATTTATTTTTTGGTTAACATATTGATTGTATTTGTCCTTAATTTTTTATTTTTTTTATTTTTTGAGATTTTTTCATCTCCAAAGGTTTTTTTGAAAATGATAAATTAGAAATAAAAATCATCTTTTTATAACTGTTGTGTGTATCTATTTAGTTAATCAATTGTTTGCATGTTTAATTGTTAGTTAAATCTTTTGCATGTTTACATTAATCAATACTTGATTGAATTAGTCTAAATTTTTTTTTTTTATTGTGCTATTCTATTTGATTAATTATTTTTATTTACTATCTACTTATTAAAGTTATCGCCTTATAACCTAAAAGATTAAGGATTCAAGTCCTGAAAATAGTATCTTATAAAGTAGAATAAGATTACGTATAATAAACTCTTCCCCAAGTCCTCGCATAGCGAAAATTTCATGCACCAAATTGTTTTTTATTTATTTATTAAAATTTATAACGTTATTCACTCCTCTAACATTGAGCTTTATTCTATAATTTTTACTTCCCAATTAGTCACACAACTCAAGTCATTTCGTTAATCGTGAACTTGCAAATGATTCATTTTGGAATTGCAACGAAGTACGGTTCAGTTGAATCTGCAATGCTGATAAAAAATGATTTGCTCATCCCAGCGTCCCCACCAAACCAGTTGAATCTATAATGGCATAGTGCCAATCTTGTGAAATTTGGGGAATATGAAACCCTATTCGTCTCAATAGTTGAGCCGCTGTGTTCGAGAGTGTGACGCTAAGCTTAGAAATGATGTGAGATAAACATTCCACGACTTTCTTATTGTTGGCTTCGTGTTTATGCTGTCGTTGGTGTGGCTTGGGCGTGGATTTCGATTCTGGCCACATTGAAGAGAAGCCGGATTTCGATTCTGGCGCGGTGTCTGAGGGACGAGAAGCGGGAGGAAGGACGCTCGAGGGGCGAAAGGCCGGAGTCGGGTTCGGGTGAGCCTAACTCCTGTTGGCCGGAAATCACCCAGAAGACGAAGAATCAAAAAGACTAATCCAAGCGCCCAAAAGAAAATAGAAAATTATTTGATGTCACGAAGGATTGAACCCGAGACCTCAATAACACACACTAACCCACTTACCATTTGGACTAAAGGGCGATGGCAATAAAATGTTGCCGATATTACTACTTAGAGATTACAATAGCGACATGGAGATTCCAACAGCCATCTCGAGGAAAGATAAAGTTTTAATTAAAACAATTAAAACTTAAAGGATAATGTTACATTATCCTTTAATCAAATCCAATGGATGCAGTTTAATTCCATCCAAGATCAACCATCCAGATTACATCCACGGATCAACGGCCAAGAGAAAAGTGATCAACAATCAACAATCCATATTTATTCTCTTAGGCTATAAATAGACTTAGAGGTTTTGCTTTAGAAATCAATCATTTTATTCATTCTTGTAAAATCTCTAGCGTGCTATTTTTGTAAGGCTTTTCCGCCACAAGGAGATTTTTATTGAGCGTCCACTGCCTTGGAAGCAACGTTCTCAGTTGCGACCAAGTTCTTTTTTAAAGACGAGTGCCTCCACTACTTTTATTTTATTAGTCGTCTATTCACCCACTCTAGCCGGTCCAACCCGATCTAACAAGTGGTATCAGAGCCAAGGTCGCCGCAGAAGGACTAATAGCCGACTGCAGTAATTTCAAGAAAAATGGTTGGAGCCGTAATCTACCCGCCGAAATTTGAGGGGGAGTTCGCGATGTGGAAGCGCCGAATGCAGGTATTTTTTAAAACTGATATTGAATTGCTAATAATTATGAAAAATGGATTTTCAGTTCCTAAAGACAACAACGGCAAGGATAAAGAAATAAAGTCGTGGACCAAGAAGGAGAAATCAGACTTTGAAGCAAACGGTAAAGCTGAATTTCATCTACTAGCCGTTCTTCCCGCGCAAGAAATTAACCGCATCAAGAATTACAACTCGGCTAAAGAGCTCTGGGAGAAATTCCTAGAATTGCATGAAGAGAAGAATAAGAAATCAGACATCGCCGCACTGAACACAAGGAAGATCCAACTCGACGATGAGTCCTCGTCAGAGGAGTCGGAAGGTCAAGAATACGCGGGACTTGCGCTGATGGAAACCATCAAGAAGGGAGCACTGATGAAGGGGGAGAGACGTCAGAAGAAAGCGACGACGAAGGAGGAACCTCGCTTTTCGAAACCGACCCGGTAAGTGAGGTATGTCTACTTCCACCTGCTCGAATCTACTCGGTAATAAAATCCATGCTTAAGTCGATGAATAAATTAGAGATAGAAAACTCTGAGTTAAAAGAAAGATTTGGCACTGTATGCTCATCTGTTCTATCCGACCAATTAAAAATAGAAAATGAAAATTTGAAGAATCTAGTGGAGAAATTAGAAAATGATATTGCATGTTTAAGAATTAAAAAGAATTTTTATCCTGAAAATCTGAATTGGTATGTTAAAAATCATAAGGGCCAGATTAGGAAAATTCCTAGAAATTATATTCCTCCAAAGTTTTTGATTAACCCGTAGATGAAAATTTATTTTGGGTTCCAAAATTTATTTTAAACTGATAAGTTTTTTGTGTGCAGAATTCTTTTACAAAAGTTATGTTAATATTTTTCAAATATTTTCGATCAAAATTTGAAATTAAAATTAAAAAAAATAGATAAATAATTTATTTTTATTGATCTAATTTTTCATGATATAGATATAGTGGAAAAACTAATTATAATTTTTTTTAAAAAAAAATTCGAAGAATTTTTTGATTTTTTTTAAAAAAAAATTATTCTTCAAAAACTTGTATCTGTTATTTTCAAACTTGATAAATAAATTTAAAGATGAAAATTTTTGTCTAAACTCATATCTTCATCTTCGACTTTGACAAAAATATTTAGATTTTTTTCATAAATGTTCGATTTTTTTATGAATCGTTTATTGAAATCTATTTTTTTCAATAAAAAAATTGGAATTAACTTCTGAAAAATTATGCCATTTTAAATTTGAAAAATTTGTGGTAATGCGATTCTTTTTACTTAGAATATTTGTTATCACACTTAAAATTTTTCTTCTTCCCTAATTATATTTTCCCTTCCCTATTTTTTTGTCCCATTTTTGCTGTGATCAAAGGGGGAGAGTAGTTCGGGGGAGGTTATGTACATGATTGCAAATTTTTTTTTATGCTTAATTCTGTTACAATACTATTATTGTTTGTTGTTTATCCCTAACTAAACTTGGGTTGATGCACATCAAAAAGGGAGAGATTGTTGGTGCCCCAGTTGGTTTTGATGTGATCAACCAAGTTAGGTTAGGTCCTGTTGGTTTTAATCCCTCTGCTAAGTGTGCAGGAGCTTAGGTACGGAGGAAGTCGAGTGTAAGACGTAGCGGACGAGAAGGATTGTGCAGGGAAGTGAGCCGACGGGCTCGGTACAATCCGAGGGACGCGGATGCTGCGGAAGAGTACACCGGTGGAGCGAGAAGGACGTGCGCGGTGTCCGAGGGACGAGAAGCCGGGAGGAAGGACGCTCGAGGGGCAAAAGGCCGGAGTCGGGTTCGGGAGAGCCTAACTCCGGTTGGCCGAAAATCACCCAGAAGATGAAGAATCAAAAAGACTAATCCAAGCGCCTAAAAGAAAAGAGAAAATTATTTGATGCCACGAAGGATCAAACCCGAGACCTCAACAACACACACTAACCCACTTACCATTTGGACTAAAGGGCGATGGCAATAAAATGTTGCCGATATTACTACTTAGAGATTACAACAGCGACATGGAGATTCCAATAGCCATCTCGAGGAAAGATAAAGTTTTAATTAAAACAATTAAAACTTAAAGGATAATGTTACATTATCCTTTAATCAAATCCAATGGATGCAGTTTAATCCCATCCAAGATCAACCATCCAGATTACATCCACGGATCAACGGCCAAGAGAAAAGTGATCAACAATCAACAATCCATATTTATTCTCTTAGGCTATAAATAGACTTAGAGGTTTTGCTTTAGAAATCAATCATTTTATTCATTCTTATAAAATCTCTAGCGTGCTATTTTTGTAAGGCTTTTCCGCCACAAGGAGATTTTTATTGAGCGTCCACTGCCTTGGAAGCAACGTTCTCAGTTGCGACCAAGTTCTTTTTTAAAGACGAGTGCCTCCACTACTTTTATTTTATTAGTCGTCTATTCACCCCCTCTAGCCGGTCCAACCCGATCCAACACTCTCTACCAAGCCCCAAGTCCAATTTGGCTTAATCTGTTGGTCAAACTGACCAACCCTGGGTTCTATTCATTCTACCAGACATCAAGTCCTGTTTGGTTAACCCTTTATCAAACTGATCAAACTTGGGTTTACTCTACCAAATATCAGGTCCTGTTTGGCTTAACCCTTAATCACTTTGACCAGACCTTAGTATATTGTCTCTGCCAAATATTAGGTCCTATTTGGCTAACCCTTTGTCAAACTGATCAAACCTGGGTTTCCCTACCAAACATCAGGTCCTGTTTGGCTTAACCCTTGATCACTTTGACCAGACCATGGTATATTGTCAAACATCGAAACACTAGAGGTTGACTGTTCATGACTGATGCTCTTTGCACCAAAATGTATCACACGGCCCGGCCATGCCTTCTGGCATGGCCCATAGCACACTCACCGCTCAGTCATGCCTTTTGGAATGGCACGTGCCACACATGTCGCACGACCATGCTGTTTGGCACAACGTGCGGACCCCATCTAGGAACCAACACAGAAGGTCGTGCCTCATGACCCATGTCAATTCTATTGCAACCAGTATGGCACAGTCGTGTGATTCCACACGGCTATACCGCCTCCATCCAGCATCTGCATAGCACAACTGTGCGGACCACACAGTCGTGCCGCGGGGAAGTAGGGGGTGTGGCCCCCTATAAAAGGGGGCTTTTCTCCCCTTTTGACGTCTCTTGGCTTTGGGGCTCGGCCCCTTGGCTTGCGAAGGGTTCTCCTCCTAAGAGAAATCCTAGAGAGGTCATCTTCATCATCTCTGATAATCTGTCCACCTCCGAAGCAAGGAGACACGCCGAAGACATCGAGAATCCACTTGATAAGTATTTCTTCCTCCTTCACAATTTTAGGTTGTAAGAATGCTATCTTTTGTGTCTTTGATTTGTTCTTCCTTTTTTATGGAGTAATTTCTCCAATCTAAGATGTAGGAAGTAACTATTATGTGATGTTGGTATATAAACTATGAATTTGTCCATTTTCTTATTTAATGAAATATTTATTGTCTTATTCTATATGTGTTGTGTCTTGTATGTATTTGATGAAATGTGTGAGTGGTGAATACATGTAGTTGTGAAGGTTTGGTTACCATATAGAGGGAATGTCCAAGATCGTATAATCAAGGAGCCCTTAGTGACAAAGGTCTACCTTTAACCGGACATCTCAGGCATTGCGTTGAAATGGAAGTCAATCCTTTACAAGAGATTAGCTAACAATACTTAATGGATTTTTTCTATCTTGTGTTAGGAAGTGTTTTGTGTAATCTAGAGACGTATAACCAGGGACCCTTAGTGATAATGAGTTATCTATAATCGGACTCTCTAGATTACCTTCTCTACTAAATGACATTAGATGCTTAAGAGGGAAGCACTCCGGTGCACTTCTATAGAGTTAAACACTGGTACCTAGTTAGGAACTCTACAAGTACATAACATCGAGATTAGGATATGAACAATCTATAGGTCATTAACTAGCATTATAGTGAAACCGAAGTCTTGGATTCCATCCATCTAACTTTTCCCCCAAGATCAATCATCTCTCTTGCTCTCTCTCTCTCTCCTTCTCTCTTTTTCTCATAAGCTTTCACAAACAACCCTGTGATCGTACTTGATGGCGTGGTCGTGCACTTGTGGATTCACATTAGTAACCTCACATTCTATATCATACTCATGATGTGTAACAACTGCAGGAAAGCATGTTCGATGATATCAGACAATTGAATGGAGTTCGGTGGTAACAAACTGATGATAACTCTCGAGAAGGGATTTGGAAGGTTCTAAATGACCTTATAAGGTCTAGGCGACTGGAGTGTATAGGCAACCGGAGCAACTTCTATACAATCGGGAGATGACGTTATCAGTAATCTGAAGAAGGTTGTCAGGATGAAGTTTGACCTCTACCCAAGCGACTAGAGAGTGTACAGGCAACTAGAGGGCTTTGCTAACGTTATCTTACAAATAGAAGTTGTAACCACGTCAGCCCCTCTATAGGTGATCGGGAAGACTCAAGGCAACCGGGGAGTCCTATATAAAGAGTTTCGAGGCAGAGCTTCAAGATAACACATTTATTCATCTCTTAGTCTTTTATGCTCATCCTCCATGTGCTTCTTCGCCTACGACATGTTACGACCTGTGCTTCATTTTTTATCGGCAACACTTAGAGTAACATTTTTATTTGTTTTAATATTGCCTTATTTGTTTTATTATGCTTAAACTTTTTAAATTATTTTTTCGTATGGTTTCTCCACCTAGGAGAAATTAGAAATGAGAATCATTTTTTAAGCTGTTGTGTGTCCATACTTCTTGTTTAGTTGATCAATTTGTATGCTTATACTGTTAAATATTATTATTATTTTGGCTTACTTGATTAAATCGATCTAGTTAATTTATTATTTTCGCTGTGCTAATTCTGATTGATTAAGTTACTATCTGCTTATTTGTTCTAAAATTCTAAAAGCTATTCACCCCTCTCAAGGCAACCGGGGAGTCATATATAAAGAGTTTCGAGGCAGAGCTTCAAGATAACACATTTATTCATCTCTTAGTCTTTTATGCTCATCTCCATGTGCTTCTTCGCCTACGACATGTTACGACCTGTGCTTCATTTTTTATCGGCAACACTTAGAGTAACATTTTTATTTGTTTTAATATTGCCTTATTTGTTTTATTATGCTTAAACTTTTTAAATTATTTTTTCGTATGGTTTCTCCACCTAGGAGAAATTAGAAATGAGAATCATTTTTTAAGCTGTTGTGTGTCCATACTTCTTGTTTAGTTGATCAATTTGTATGCTTATACTGTTAATTATTATTATTATTTTGGCTTACTTGATTAAATCGATCTAGTTAATTTATTATTTTCGCTGTGCTAATTCTGATTGATTAAGTTACTATCTGCTTATTTGTTCTAAAATTCTAAAAGCTATTCACCCTCTCAAGGCAACCGGGGAGTCCTATATAAAGAGTTTCGAGGCAGAGCTTCAAGATAACACATTTATTCATCTCTTAGTCTTTTATGCTCATCCTCCATGTGCTTCTTCGCCTACGACATGTTACGACCTGTGCTTCATTTTTTATCGGCAACACTTAGAGTAACATTTTTATTTGTTTTAATATTGCCTTATTTGTTTTATTATGCTTAAACTTTTTAAATTATTTTTTCGTATGGTTTCTCCACCTAGGAGAAATTAGAAATGAGAATCATTTTTTAAGCTGTTGTGTGTCCATACTTCTTGTTTATTGATCAATTTGTATGCTTATACTGTTAAATATTATTATTATTTTGGCTTACTTGATTAAATCGATCTAGTTAATTTATTATTTTCGCTGTGCTAATTCTGATTGATTAAGTTACTATCTGCTTATTTGTTCTAAAATTCTAAAAGCTATTCACCCCTCTCAAGGCAACCGGGGAGTCCTATATAAAGAGTTTCGAGGCAGAGCTTCAAGATAACACATTTATTCATCTCTTAGTCTTTTATGCTCATGCTCCATGTGCTTCTTCGCCTACGACATGTTACGACCTGTGCTTCATTTTTTATCGGCAACACTTAGAGTAACATTTTTATTTGTTTTAATATTGCCTTATTTGTTTTATTATGCTTAAACTTTTTAAATTATTTTTTCGTATGGTTTCTCCACCTAGGAGAAATTAGAAATGAGAATCATTTTTTAAGCTGTTGTGTGTCCATACTTCTTGTTTAGTTGATCAATTTGTATGCTTATACTGTTAAATATTATTATTATTTTGGCTTACTTGATTAAATCGATCTAGTTAATTTATTATTTTCGCTGTGCTAATTCTGATTGATTAAGTTACTATCTGCTTATTTGTTCTAAAATTCTAAAAGCTATTCACCCCTCTCAAGGCAACCGGGGAGTCATATATAAAGAGTTTCGAGGCAGAGCTTCAAGATAACACATTTATTCATCTCTTAGTCTTTTATGCTCATCCTCCATGTGCTTCTTCGCCTACGACATGTTACGACCTGTGCTTCATTTTTTATCGGCAACACTTAGAGTAACATTTTTATTTGTTTTAATATTGCCTTATTTGTTTTATTATGCTTAAACTTTTTAAATTATTTTTTCGTATGGTTTCTCCACCTAGGAGAAATTAGAAATGAGAATCATTTTTTAAGCTGTTGTGTGTCCATACTTCTTGTTTAGTTGATCAATTTGTATGCTTATACTGTTAATTATTATTATTATTTTGGCTTACTTGATTAAATCGATCTAGTTAATTTATTATTTTCGCTGTGCTAATTCTGATTGATTAAGTTACTATCTGCTTATTTGTTCTAAAATTCTAAAAGCTATTCACCCCTCTCAAGGCAACCGGGGAGTCCTATATAAAGAGTTTCGAGGCAGAGCTTCAAGATAACACATTTATTCATCTCTTAGTCTTTTATGCTCATCCTCCATGTGCTTCTTCGCCTACGACATGTTACGACCTGTGCTTCATTTTTTATCGGCAACACTTAGAGTAACATTTTTATTTGTTTTAATATTGCCTTATTTGTTTTATTATGCTTAAACTTTTTAAATTATTTTTTCGTATGGTTTCTCCACCTAGGAGAAATTAGAAATGAGAATCATTTTTTAAGCTGTTGTGTGTCCATACTTCTTGTTTAGTTGATCAATTTGTATGCTTATACTGTTAAATATTATTATTATTTTGGCTTACTTGATTAAATCGATCTAGTTAATTTATTATTTTCGCTGTGCTAATTCTGATTGATTAAGTTACTATCTGCTTATTTGTTCTAAAATTCTAAAAGCTATTCACCCCTCTCAAGGCAACCGGGGAGTCCTATATAAAGAGTTTCGAGGCAGAGCTTCAAGATAACACATTTATTCATCTCTTAGTCTTTTATGCTCATGCTCCATGTGCTTCTTCGCCTACGACATGTTACGACCTGTGCTTCATTTTTTATCGGCAACACTTAGAGTAACATTTTTATTTGTTTTAATATTGCCTTATTTGTTTTATTATGCTTAAACTTTTTAAATTATTTTTTCGTATGGTTTCTCCACCTAGGAGAAATTAGAAATGAGAATCATTTTTTAAGCTGTTGTGTGTCCATACTTCTTGTTTAGTTGATCAATTTGTATGCTTATACTGTTAATTATTATTATTATTTTGGCTTACTTGATTAAATCGATCTAGTTAATTTATTATTTTCGCTGTGCTAATTCTGATTGATTAAGTTACTATCTGCTTATTTGTTCTAAAATTCTAAAAGCTATTCACCCCTCTCAAGGCAACCGGGGAGTCCTATATAAAGAGTTTCGAGGCAGAGCTTCAAGATAACACATTTATTCATCTCTTAGTCTTTTATGCTCATCCTCCATGTGCTTCTTCGCCTACGACATGTTACGACCTGTGCTTCATTTTTTATCGGCAACACTTAGAGTAACATTTTTATTTGTTTTAATATTGCCTTATTTGTTTTATTATGCTTAAACTTTTTAAATTATTTTTTCGTATGGTTTCTCCACCTAGGAGAAATTAGAAATGAGAATCATTTTTTAAGCTGTTGTGTGTCCATACTTCTTGTTTAGTTGATCAATTTGTATGCTTATACTATTAAATATTATTATTATTTTGGCTTACTTGATTAAATCGATCTAGTTAATTTATTATTTTCGCTGTGCTAATTCTGATTGATTAAGTTACTATCTGCTTATTTGTTCTAAAATTCTAAAAGCTATTCACCCCTCTCAAGGTAACCGGGGAGTCCTATATAAAGAGTTTCGAGGCAGAGCTTCAAGATAACACATTTATTCATCTCTTAGTCTTTTATGCTCATGCTCCATGTGCTTCTTCGCCTACGACATGTTACGACCTGTGCTTCATTTTTTATCGGCAACACTTAGAGTAACATTTTTATTTGTTTTAATATTGCCTTATTTGTTTTATTATGCTTAAACTTTTTAAATTATTTTTTCGTATGGTTTCTCCACCTAGGAGAAATTAGAAATGAGAATCATTTTTTAAGCTGTTGTGTGTCCATACTTCTTGTTTAGTTGATCAATTTGTATGCTTATACTGTTAATTATTATTATTATTTTGGCTTACTTGATTAAATCGATCTAGTTAATTTATTATTTTCGCTGTGCTAATTCTGATTGATTAAGTTACTATCTGCTTATTTGTTCTAAAATTCTAAAAGCTATTCACCCCTCTCAAGGCAACCGGGGAGTCCTATATAAAGAGTTTCGAGGCAGAGCTTCAAGATAACACATTTATTCATCTCTTAGTCTTTTATGCTCATCCTCCATGTGCTTCTTCGCCTACGACATGTTACGACCTGTGCTTCATTTTTTATCGGCAACACTTAGAGTAACATTTTTATTTGTTTTAATATTGCCTTATTTGTTTTATTATGCTTAAACTTTTTAAATTATTTTTTCGTATGGTTTCTCCACCTAGGAGAAATTAGAAATGAGAATCATTTTTTAAGCTGTTGTGTGTCCATACTTCTTGTTTAGTTGATCAATTTGTATGCTTATACTATTAAATATTATTATTATTTTGGCTTACTTGATTAAATCGATCTAGTTAATTTATTATTTTCGCTGTGCTAATTCTGATTGATTAAGTTACTATCTGCTTATTTTTTCTAAAATTCTAAAAGTTATTCACCCCTCCCCCCCCCCCCCTCTTCGACCTTCTCTAGCGTCAATTTCAATCCTACGTAGAGTGTTTCGTTAATTTTATCTCGCAAATAAAAGTTATTGAACGAGTACTATACAAAGAGTATCGAGGCAGACCTCGAAGATCATTCAATTCACTATCAAACTCTTAATCTCTACTCGTGTTATATTGCTTTTGGGCCTTCAGTGCTATGACACTGACACATTGCGACTTTGTGCTTCATTTTTTATTGATAACACTTGAATAACATGTTTATTTATTTTTTGGTTAACATATTGATTGTATTTGTCCTTAATTTTTTATTTTTTTTATTTTTTGAGATTTTTTCATCTCCAAAGGTTTTTTTGAAAATGATAAATTAGAAATAAAAATCATCTTTTTATAACTGTTGTGTGTATCTATTTAGTTAATCAATTGTTTGCATGTTTAATTGTTAGTTAAATCTTTTGCATGTTTACATTAATCAATACTTGATTGAATTAGTCTAAATATTTTTTTATTTTTATTGTGCTATTCTATTTGATTAATTATTTTTATTTACTATCTACTTATTAAAGTTATCGCCTTATAACCTAAAAGATTAAGGATTCAAGTCCTAAAATAGTATCTTATAAAGTAGAATAAGATTACGTATAATAAACTCTTCCCCAAGTCCTCGCATAGCGAAAATTTCATGCACCAAATTGTTTTTTATTTATTTATTAAAATTTATAACGTTATTCACTCCTCTAACATTGAGCTTTATTCTATAATTTTTACTTCCCAATTAGTCACACAACTCAAGTCATTTCGTTAATCGTGAACTTGCAAATGATTCATTTTGGAATTGCAACGAAGTACGGTTCAGTTGAATCTGCAATGCTGATAAAAAATGATTTGTTCATCCCAGCGTCCCCACCAAACCAGTTGAATCTATAATGGCATAGTGCCAATCTTGTGAAATTTGGGGAATATGAAACCCTATTCGTCTCAATAGTTGAGCCGCTGTGTTCGAGAGTGTGACGCTAAGCTTAGAAATGATGTGAGATAAACATTCCACGACTTTCTTATTGTTGGCTTCGTGTTTATGCTGTCGTTGGTGTGGCTTGGGCGTGGATTTCGATTCTGGCCACATTGAAGAGAACAATAATATATGTCACAATCCCTATAAAAATAATCTTTATATTATTGTAAAAAAAAAAATTATTCCGTTGAGTGTTTGATTTTTTTCAGACGGTTATATTAAAAAAAATATCCTTCATAATTTAATTGTCTGTGATCGTTTGAGATGAGCATGATTACGTTTTAGCTCCAATGAATATTATGGACCAGTAGCATTAAAAAATAGGGCTTTGTTCGATTGGTTAGGCTTCCTGATAAGTTGCCAGATGAGACAGTATCATTGACTAAATGGATTACAGTAGAGAGTGTAAAACTTTGCATATAAAGTGATTCCTTTCCATGACCATCAACGGGGGGAGGGGGCCGCAGCGATGTTCCGAAGTGCAGGATGAACTTGTCCGACATCTGGATCATCAAAAATTTGATTAGCAATCACAGCATTTGCAGCATCTGTTGGGTGATAAGCATCCCAAAACACATAATCTTTTCGATTGCTGCAGAGTTGGGAATTGGGTAAGCAAAGCCCGCCAATAGTTGAGTCCACATTGCAACATGAAGTGTGAGAAATCTTAAACCCTACACATCAGAAAACCAAGCGATGAGTGAATCAGCTGTATCATACTATGCACATAAAGTAAGGTAGATTTAAAACTTGTTCTACCATAAACTCGTGGGTTGTTAATGAGATCCAAAACTATGTTGTAACAGTCTGCAAAAGCCATTTGAGCAGCAGGAAGATTGGAGTTGAGCCCTGCAATTAGATTCTTCACCCTCGAATTGAATTGCCTCACATAGTCATTCACGTAACCCAAGCATCCACCATCCATCGCCTTCACCCGCTGAGATGGAATACAACCCATTGGTGAAAGCCCATGGAAGACCACCTTCCTTGCTCCAAGCTTGTGCAGCCTCTTTAATCAGTAATTAGAGATCGAATAGACTCTAGAGTCGTTAGTGCAATTGCAATCTACACTCTAAGAAGTTATTTCCATTTCACTTTGTTATACTGCTTTAAATCAAAATACATACCGTTAGTTGGCTTTCTAATGTATTAATCAACAGATCTTCGAACTCAGTGATGGTATACTTTTTCGCATCGTCTAAGCCAGATTGCAAGAAGTTGTTTATGTAATCATTGCTTCCTGAGATATTTCACATATCAACCACTCGTCTTCAGAAATAATATTGTGGACAAATTATCTACTGTACAGTTCATAAAGCTGGAAGAATAAAGTGAAGCCATTTGTATACCTAGGCCAACGAGAAAGAGTGCCTCGTTGCATAGTTTTTCAGAAGCCTTCTTCCCGATTTTAAGAGTTATCACATCCTTGGTCTTCTGAAAATAGCTAATCTGGTCGTCAAAAGATAGTTTCTGAACCTGCAAGTTTATGGCAATAGGCATGAATATAATTAGCCAATAAGACAGCGTTGAGGAAGCAGAATTAAACTATGAGATAGGAAAATTACAAAGTAAGTTCCAGTTTCATTCAGTATTCCTGCTCCTCCAGAAGCATAGTTGACTCCACCAAGGATTGCATCATCATTCATGGACACTGACATGAATGGTGGAGGAGATGGGACCCCCAGCTTAGCAGCTGCACTCTCCAACACAACACGACCAATTAGCTTACTGATTACTGCTGTAACAGATGCAAGTCAATTTGCAAACTCACCTATGATGTCTCCTATTGTTCTTCCATTGGTGAATCTTCCTGTTGGAAGACCATTGTAATAGTCAATCCCGTACCAGGAAAGTCCGACCTAGCAAGGGAGTATGGAAAATGGTTGTTGTTGCCAGCATCCGAGAGTGAATCGCCAAACACAAAGATGACAGGTTTAGCGGTGGCGGCAGGAGCGATGGTTGGGATTTGAGCCAAGAGAAGAAGAGAAATGGCGAGTGAAAACAAAAGAGCTGCCATGTTTTCTGAAGCTTTGAGGAATGCGATGGTACTGAAGCTCGTAACGGTGTTGCAGATTTATACTGAGGTGGTGGATGGTGGAATGAATGCATTGGGGAAGTCTTGGCCATGTCTATAAGATTAGGTTTTCTTCCTCGGCTCGCTCATCCATTGCCTTGGTGAAGAGGTTTGAGCATGTAGCATTCTGTACGCAAGAGATGGAGGTAGAAATGCAGAGATTATCCCCAGCGGAGATTTGGGTGGTAGGTGAGTTGGTTGTGGATTTCAGAAGAGGAGAATAGTTTATTGCTTTATTTCGAGTGTGTTGGAATTTAGCAGCAAAGAAAATTGAGAATTGATCGCCAAAATGAATAAATTGAGGAGCTTGAAGAAGAGTTAGGAAAGAAACTGCTTTGTGGTTTCTGCCTCTGAATCTATACAATTACCATATATTTCTTCACCAAAACTAAAAGCAACAGGGAGGAAGCTCGTTAAAGATTTGATTCTATATCATCCACGTAATCAGAAAAGCAGAAAAAACAAATGTGGTTGAACTCTTTAACTACTTGAAAATAGTTCGTTCTATTAATCTCAGTAAAAAGAGGAAAACCACTGATTTTCCTAAGAACGGCATTAATAACTCAATTTTCTAGAGCGTAATACTAAATCAAAAAAAAAATGTACAAGGGAAGGATGGCCCTGCTATTACAGGAAAAAGTCGATCTAGATGAACACTGAACCGTCACCTCGATGAATGCCTTTAGTGAAAGATATAATCTAAAGAAGAAAACAAAGTCGCATGGCATGCTAGGAAAAAAAACAAATGGAAAAAGAAAACAGCTAACTCATATTTTAATGTCGTTACCATTTTACATGATTGTTTCTGCATACAGTGATGACAACAGAATTTCATGCATCTACATCCATTTGCAACACTAGTCAATGGCAATGTGGCCATCAACGGTCTATTGGTTCCACTGCAGTCCGGAAAAGAAGAATGTAGACCTTATCGATAGAGAAATACAGGAAACCTCCCAAAGAATGAGTGACATATGAACCAAAGCTTGTGCCAACAATGCAATGCCATGCTGGACCATATGTTGTATCAAATTCCTGCCAATAGAAAGCCATACATGGTTAGGGGGCGTGCTTCAGCACTCAATAGTCAGTAATCAATCCAAAGGAACATATGAAATACAGTAGTAGAAATATCTAATCCTGACAACAAAAGAAGAAAATACCATGTCTTCAATGAAGCCATCAGCTAATCAAGCAATCGAGAAATTCAACCCTTTTCATTACTTGGTGTCTTTACTTTCGATAGCAAACGAAATCAAGTAAGAACAAACAGACTTCTTGTTAAATCAAACATTTGTATATGTAAATGTAAATGTAGTCTAAAATTTATCCCAACCCTCATCTTTTCCTCTTTGTTACCCTTCGTTTTGAAGAACAAAAATAGGATAAAACATTTGAAACATTAATTAAGAAAATGAACATGTTTTCTTTGTTAATAATTAACAAAAAGGGTTTCCATCACTACATCTTAGACCTTGGAAACTTTGGTCAGTCTAGAACCGTATTAACTTCCACTAGTCCAGTTCTTATTTAAAGATCAAAACTTTAAGCAAATGCTGTAGTTCATTCCTAAGATGCTGCTGCATGTCATAGCATATACTCAGAAATCAGTGTTAGTGATCAACAAGAATACAAAGCAAATACAATTGAATTGTAAAAACACGATTACAATAATGAGATCTTGCTTATCTTGCTCTCTTGTTGCTTTAATCACCCTCTTGATGCTTGGAAATGCAAAAGCACTCTTCTCCAAGAAATCCCAAAAACTGGTGTGAAGATAGAAATCGAGCTCTACTTCAATCTGCAGCGGAAACCTCTTTTCTAGGGTTTGCCCGATGCCCTCAATCGATTCAACTTTACCCAATCGATTATCAAGTTAGCATCTGAAAGTTACACCTGTAGAAACGGCTCTTTTTCATAACATAATCAATTGATGAGTCATGCCAATCGATTCGGGAGCTCCTAATCGATTCTCAGCCTTTCTGTTTGCGAGAAACAACTCCCAATTAATCACTAGATAGATTGATGAAGTGTCAATCGATTGTCCACAACCTAACTTGTCTAACACAAGTATAGTATTCCTTTATCAGGTGTCTGGTCAACCCTTAACCAACTTGGACTTTACCTTGCCTAGTTCCCGACTAAGATTTCTCTCATTCCCAACAAAGACTTCTCTCGTGTCAAGTGTTTAGCTCCCAACTAACTCACCTTTGACTTAACCTAATTCCCAACTAGGTTTTCCTAGTCACACTAGGGCTTTCCTTGTGCCAAGTGTTAGCTCCAAGCTAACACACCATGGACTTAATCTAGTTCCCAACTAGGTTTGTCTAATCCCACTAGGATTTTACTCGTGTCAAGTGTTTAATTCTCAACTAACCCACCTTAGTCTTAACCTAATTCCCAACTAGGTTTACCTAGCCCTCCTATGACTTCCTTTGCCTAACCCTCGAGGTAGGATTTCACCAGTCAAGTGTTCGGTCAACCTTGACCTACTCGACTTGTCATTCACCCTAAGGCCTAAACCCTAAACTACTAGCTCTATATTAAGTAGGAGGGATGGTAATGGTGCAGGTAGATTTTTCAATTCTCTCTCCTATGTAGGAAGCAGGGAGCGGTAAGGGAAGAAAAATTCCCCATCCCCACCCACCATGCTTCTCAGATGGGGTGAATTCAGGGCGATAAAATTGTAAATAGAACTATACATTCGGATCGGTTTGGATTGGATATCCAAGTAAATTTCTTGTCTCGTCCCTATCCTGTTTACTTTACGGAGCAGAGCTGCTTCAATTGGATAAAGTGAAGGTTGGTCTAACAAGAGCAGAAAAATTATGTATCTCTAATGCTGAACTAGAGATGGTATCAATCTATTTCTGCCATCATTCACATATCAGTAGTGGGGCATGAGGGAGAGAAGGGAAAAATTGTCTAAGTGCTGCTCTAAAAAATGATTAACGAGGTTTTTTCAACCTCGGGCGACCGGCCTGACCCCACGGAAATTTTCCACCGGCCGCCAGGGTAAATCGGGAAACACTCGCGGTGGGCGGTCTAGAAGCCCAGTGTCCCAGGATTCGCGCCCCATTTTGGAGGAAAAATTCCTGCAAATACGCCGTAGCTGGGGATCGAACCGCGAATGCCTGGGATAGCAACTAGTCGTCCTACCACTGCACTATAGCCCCGGGGGCGTCTAAGTGTTGCTCTAATAACTTAGCGTAGTGGTTAATTTCACTGTTATGAGAACCAAATCAGAAATCAAACTAGTGGTCTAACTAGTGGATCAATTGGTCAAATAGTGTATAGAGGCCAACTCGGTCAACCTAACTAAGAATAAAAAATTACCTAATAACTAACTTTTAGCACCTAAAAATTAATATTTATAAAAATTAGGAATGATTACACCAGTCACAATTTCCTGAATCTAACAATGACATCCCAAGATGATACCTAAATTTGGAAAGTGGCATCACAGAAAGCTTTTGCAAGTGCAGAACTAATGAATTATGCTACTCTGCCTCTAGCTCGATAGATGATATAGAAGAGATAGACAACAAAACAGAGGAAACAAGGGTATTGTAAGAGTATCTCAAGGCAATTTGAGAAGAATGGGCTTTGTTGATGGGGGAGTCTCATTGATTATTGGTGGAGGGCAAAGATCTAGAAGGTAACATAGGCTGCATAGATGCAATATAAGATTTGACAAGAAAAGGAGCTAAATTTGCTCTCTTCTTCCCACTAGAACCAAAGATACTCAATAATGCGTTTTGTCATGCGTGTGGGTGAGGGGAAGTACATCAAAGAATAAAGCTCTATAGGCCTCAGCCCCTATGCAAGAATGTACAATGACCAACAAACTTCAATGCTTGTGCAAGAATGACAGTGGCCCCTGGTCTGACTCAGTTGGTAAGTGCATGAGATCATGACTATAGCGGTCGGGGGTGGAAACTCAACAGGGATTTCATCACCTCTGTAGACCCCTGCTCATACACTTGCCAATTTGGATTCCTATTGTACTCCCTTTTAATGTCATGGGGCAGTCGTGAGGGAGTTGTTAATATGGCAGTAACACATTTTTTTGGGCAAGAATGACAATGATTGCTGGACTTCACTGAATGAACAAAGTTAGACACAATTAACAAAATGGGAACTTGGGTCGAGCTCCAATTTTCTCCTAATCGGTGAGGCGCAATTGATGAGTTGGTGACAAGCCTTCTCATTTGTGCAACAAGATGCAAGAACGAGACTGGGATGGAGAGATGAGAGTGGTCGGTGTAGCGCGATGATAACCGACAAAGAGTTCGCCGAGAGGAACATAGGAGGGTGGAGTAGAGGGAGGTCATGATGTGACAATGAGAGAGGATAAAGTTCAACAAACTATAGAGGATTAGGTTTAGGGCTATATTTTTACCCCTCTATTATTAAAGTGATATTAAACAGCAATTTTAGTATTTTCTAAATTTTAACAAATTCATGTGAATTTTGGCAAATTGGTGGGTTTTCCAGTTTGATGAAAACTAGGGAGCCATACCAGTTTTAAATTGGTTCGACAACATTGCCAATCTGCTTAAGGAACTTGGATTGGGTCTTGAGTAACCGATCAGATTCGCTAGTCCAAACAGGATTTGACAACTATTCTCTATTCTCTAAGAAAGACAAAAGAATAGTGAAAAATTAGTATTATCCATGTAATATAATTGTAGAGAAGAGTTACTCATGATGACATAAGAGTCATGGAACAGCTTCTTTATTCATTATAATAAAGTAAACCAACAATATAATGAGAAGCTTGGAGCTTCTTAGTTCTTTCTTATGGTCAAGTAACTACTTAGTTGTTTGAAACAGGCAATAAACAAATTGAAACAGGCAACCCACAAGCTAACAATAATATATTAGTACTTTTTATAAAAAAATTTAATGATCCTATTTTATCCCCAAAATTTTAAAAACATTAACATTTTTTAAAATATATTTATTTTTAAATTTTATAGTTATTTTTTATATATTTATAATTAGTTAGTATCTATCTATTACTATGCCTTCGATCTATTTAGTACCTTTTATATTTTTTTAAAGATCCTATTTTATCCCAAAAAATTTTAAAAACTTGTATTTTAAAAAATAATACCTTTACATTTTATAGCTTGTATTTTATATTTTCCTAGTCCTAGTATACCTTCAATTTTTCTAAATGGCTCAAGTTGAAATGTAATTGAGCCATTACCTACCAAACACGACTATTTCCTACCCAGCACAACTCGACCCAACTCAAATTGAGTCAAGTTGCCTCAAGGCTAGGCACAATCTATTCAAAGCTCCAGGCATTCTTACCACTTGGCGGCCTCATCTCTTTCTTTTTCTACTTATATTCCCTCTTAACCCATCTACTTCCTTAGAACTCCTTTCTTTTTTTTTCCCCCCGTGTATTCCTTAAACTCTTTCACTTTCTTAGTATCATACTTTCCTCTCTACTCTTTTATTACTTCAACATCTTCCTTCAATATTTCTTCCTTCTCCTTTTCTAACTCCGAAAACATCTTCAATATTGTTCTTGCCATAAATTTCAGTTATGAACTCAAAGTCTCCTTATCAGCCGCCACTAAATCTAAAAAATTTCAATCACATAGACCCAAAGGAAATACTTACTCATCAACATAGAAGAAACCCTAAGCTCAACTCCCCTTGCCAATCTAAAACCTTAAACTTCTTTTCATAGTGAATAACCTCTTCTCCTGTGTACTTGTTGACTTCATGCCAAACACCCTCCTATAAATGACGTCAGTTTTTTATGGTTGAAATTATATGAGATATAAGTTTTCTATTTGAAATAATTAGCTTAAAATTCAGTTTGGGAAATTATCTATAGTAGGCCAAGTTGAGAGGATTTTGACCAAGGATCGAGTTATTGGTTTAACTCAACCACTTACTGTTTGGTCGAGGTCAGTGAAGATTAACCGATCAACTTGAATTTGGATGGGGTGAATTTAGGTTGAAGGATAAGCATCTCACTTGTGGTATATATGGAATTGTCATTGACTAGCAACGTTAATATGGAGTTTAACTGGGAAGTCGTGGGGAGTTAATTAAAGTAGTTTCTAAGGCTAAATGGATTGTTATGAATTAAAATTTAGCAAGTTGGCAAAGTTGGAGTTAGAGAAGTTCAAGGTGGTGAAAAACATGGCACTTGGAGCTTTAATGAGTATTGCAATTATCTTCAATGCAATATAAGAAAGGATCCACCCTAGATGGCAATTATTACCCTTTTACAAAGATTAAATCGTGGAAGACCACCAATAGTTATTGATTGAGAATATTCACCACATGGTATCAAAGTAGGAGATTTGGTTTGGTTCCTATCCGTATCAAATTAAAGAAAAAAAAACTAATATCTCTGAGTCACGATGGACTGAAGGGGTGAGGCTCCACACCCATTGGTCACACATAGACAAATGTGTCAATTTAGATATAAATTGCTCTTTTTCCTAATAGCTCGAACTTTGAGGCAATCTCTAGAGTCATCAAGAGAACACTTGGGAAGACTCTACAGTGTCCCAAAAAAAAAATCAATTGAGAAGAGGTATTAATTCCCAAATGTTATTAGAAAGTGCATTTATTTCATCAATTATTGCCTTCTAACCGATATCAAAGAGAGCCTCTAAGACATTATTAGAAACAAATTGTGAGCTTAAGATCAACTAGAAGACAATGTATTTGGGTGATGACGAAGCATAGGAAAAAACAAGAGAGATGAACAAAATAAAACATTTTTTAATGGCGATGGGAAGATCCAAATCAAAAGGAGATCTATAAAAGTAGCAAATGATTGACGTACAATAGAGTCTAGTAGAGATCTGGGAGCATCTTCATGATGACATTATTAGTTGTATACCTACAAAGTAGAAAATTTGATCTAGAGAAATACATAATATTATAAGGATGGTAAAAATTCATAATAAAGTTATAGTCATTAGACCTCACATCTCATTAGCTATTAGAGTGTTCAGTTAGTTAGCTTTTAGAGAATCTATGTCATGACCATAGGAAAGCAAACACTTGTATCAAAGAGCTCCATGAAAAGCTCTTTTGTTTTGTGATCAAGATTATCTCCATAAGCAAGCTCTCCCATAGTTACACATTATACATCTAGTTATTGTATTCTCTTGGGAAGTAATTTTATATCTTGAAAGAGTAAGAAGCAAATAGTTGTAGCAAGATCGAGCACAAAGACAGAGTATAGTCATAAGCTTATTAATATGTGAACTTACAAGGATTTACTCCTATAAATATTGTGATAATAAAGTTGTCATGCACATTATAAATCGTATAAAGATTGATTCACTCATCAAAGAGAATGCAATATAGTGTGATCCACGATTTCTTTGTCAACAATTGACACATTTGTAACTAAATCATTAAGAGGTCATACATTGCAAGTTGGGTTTAACAATATAATCAAATCAACTTGAGGAGAGTGTCCCCATATGTAAATACACGTAAGATATGAAGATGTATTAATTCCCATACTCTTATCAATAATCTCTATATAAGGTAGCAATAAATTGTCTAAAGTCATTAATTGAGAATGATACCTACATAAAGAAAGAGTACCACTGTCTTTGTATTTTATAAGGGTGTCATGGCTTTTACTTGGCTCTCCAAAAAAAAATAATAATTGTGACACTCTCAACATACAAGGCATAATATATTTCAACATCAACATGTGTATTTAATGCTATTTGATTAAAAAGGATGTTTGACAATATAAATTAACACCAGAAAGAAAGATATGTGTTCGCAATAAATTTGCTATTGTACTTGCAAGGCACCTAGTTCTTCTTAAAAGAAGTTGGCACATAAACTTACACTATCATTTCATTTGAGAACATGTGAAGAAAACGGATGTTACGCTGGTCTACATTAAGACAGAAGATCAAGTAGATAATATATTCGCCAAGCCACTTAAATTTGATCTCTTAGTCAAACTCAAGATAACTCTTTGAATGAAGAATGAACAATGATTAAGTTTGGGAGGAGGGGAGGGAATTGTTGTCGAGTAAACTTAAAAAGGGACCCGGTGCATGGAGCTCCTGCCAATACGGAGTACCAGGGAAGGGTCTGTTGTACGCAATCTTACATTGCTTTGCAAAAGGTTGTTTCTGAGACTCGAACTCATGACCTACAAATTTGTACTTTGAAAGTGGATGTGAATTTAGCCTCGATAACCCTATAAATGAGGTTTGTTTTATTCTTCAAAATTTTTGTATATCTACTGGTTTGTCCAAAAAACAACATATACATCCTCTATTAATAATTTCCTTCCACCCTGTTTGGAAAGGAAGGAATTGGAATTCGTTTAGGAATTGGTAGCAATTTTCAGGAAGGAATTGAATTCCAATTCCTTTCAAACCCCTTAAAACAAATCACACCTAAACACCTCTGATTTGTGAAAGGAATTCACTTGAACAAATTAAATTACCAAATCACCCCTCACAAAACAAATCAAAGTTGCTCCGGCTCCATCCTCGCAGGATAAAATCGTAAAAGTATAACAATTGAATTGAATTCAATTCTGTTTTTACAATTCATTCCAAACATGAGAGAATTCAATTCCGGATCCAATTCCTTACTTAAAAGGTTTCCAAACAGGGTGTTCAGGATTTTTTTTCATAAAGGAAAGCTAAAGTCCAAAATCTTCAGCTGCAAAATTAAACGGGTCTTAATTAGGCGTAGTTCCGTCATTGTCATACCAAAGTTGTACCTATAAATATATTGACGTATATTCTAGCAAACCATGTGTAGTTGTCACAAAGAGGTCAGGAGAAAGCAAAATGAAAAGCACCTTAAACATTATAACTTTAATGCGAACAAAAAGTAAGCAGAGGGTAAAAAGCATGCCTTCTTCAGCACGAAGGAAAGCCGCTTGCTTTCGAGCTTGGCCATGGAGGAGATCGTCTCGTGGGCGCACCGGAACGCTCGTTTCTGCAGCGCGAGGGGCATGTCGGCGGCCCTAACATTAACGTTGGGGTGCTGCTGCTGTTGCTGCTTCTCTCCAGGTGGTGGACTCCCGTCGCATCGATCTCCTTCCGGGACAGCCTTCTCCTTCTCTTCACGCCGCTCGTCCCCCTCATCTTCCTTCTCTCTCTGCTGCTCCTGCTTGACCGGCTTAGCTGCGGCCTCAACAACTTCCTTCTCAACCTGATCGGCGTCTGTCATGATCCTAGTGCGCTGGATTAGAGAGCTGAGGTACTGGCTGCGTCGTTCTAGCTCCTCTGACGCCCCGTCCCTTGTCGCCTTCTTCACCGCCCCTCTCATGGCCTTCCTCTTCAAGGCAACCGCAACCGTGACGGATAGTTCCGGGAGAGCAGAGAGGTCACGGCGCTAGTACGCCACGTTGAAGGAGCTTGCGGAGTTGCGTGGGCTGGTGTGCCCCACTACCCTACGTCTCGGTCCCATTGTTGATCTGGGGGACAGAGAAAGTGATGGTGTTCTGCGACGAATTAACTGGATTGCCACCGCATTTTTTGTATAACAAACAATTAAAAATAATTTTATGATTACCATTCGATTATTGCAATTTAACATCCATTGAAGCTACGTGAATATAACTCCATCGATCCTTACGCGAATACTCTCCGGCGACGACCTACGAACCGTTCGATCATCTATCGGACATCATCGATGGATTTTGATCGTCATACCGAATCAAATGATATTCTAGAAGAACGGTGAACTGGTCAGAATCGCTGTAATTGCAATCTCGTCGAATTCGACGGTGAATCCGGCAAGATTATAATTGCGACAATACCGACTGTTATGATGTATACTAAAATTCTTGCCTTTTTTGTATGGACATCCACATTTTGAAAGAGAATCACAACAACACTAATGCATGTTTATATTAGTATATGCATAACCGTCTGATATATTACATTGTAGATAACATGGTGTATGGTGACACATAGAATATCATGTTATCAGTCTCTTGCATAGTTAAATAGAGGCTTGCAATTTTACAGTAAGAAAAGGAATTTATTTAACTATGAAAATAGTTTTTAATTTGGCTCCCCCTAGACTAACGCCACGGTAATGATTAGGCAAGATATGAATCTTATCCTTGGGGATCCAATACTGGTTTGGTACAGCTTGGTTGTTCAGGCAAAGTTTGGGTACCCATGCCTGAACTTTGGGTCTAGACTGATTCAGTACAACATAATATGACTTTTGTCTAGACTTGGTTCGATACCCTAACTCGGATCGATTTAGAACGGACTTCTATTTTCCAAGGATCATGTCAAGACCCTTGGAACCCGAAATGAATTGTTTCAAAGCTGCTCTTAGGTCCTTGACTTGAGTTTTCAAGAAGGAGTTCTCTTTCTCAAGTTTTTCAACTTGAGTAGAGGTTCCTTCTTGAACCTCCTCAGTTAAGGATCTAGAGTCAGCTCCCTCTTTTAGGAGTTTTACCTCTTGTCGGAGAGACTCGACTCGAATTTTGGCTTTCGCTAAGTTACTAGAAAGGTATGCGATTAATTCAGCTAATTCAAATTTTGAATAACCACTTACAGTGATTTTGCCATCTTCCGAAATGGTGAGCTTTCCGTCGTCATCCGGTTCTGATTCTGATCCGGTGTAGATGTCTTCGGAAGCAGTCAGGGCGAGCAGGTTCGATTGTAGAGCCTCTTCTTCTTCTTTGGATGAAGACTCGTCCCAGGTTACTTGAAGGGTCTTCTTCCTTCTTGTCTTCTTGGCTTCTTTCAGATTAGGGCACTCCGATTTGAAGTGTCTCTTCTTGTTGCATTTGAAACAGATCACACTTGACTTATTCTTGGATAGTTCGGCCGGATCCTCCTTCTTTCGGCTGGCTTTTCTTCTGTTGGACTGGTTCTTCAATTCCTTGTAGTAGCTCTGAGCAAGTCGAACTAGCTTAGGTCGATCCCCTTCGTTGTCTTCTAAGTCTGAGTCTAAGTCAGACTCGGGTGCAGGTTGAGGCTTCTTCTTGACCATCTTTCCTGTTTTGTATGCAATAAAAGCAATGTCTTTCTCGGCCAAGGTGCAGTTAGTCTGCTCATGTAATTCAAGTTCAGAAAATAATTCATCTAATTTTATTTTGGAAAGATTCCTTGAAACTTTGTACGCATCTACCATAGATGCGTACAAAGTCAGTTAGTCTTTCTCAGCCAAGGTGCAGTTAGTCTGCTCATGTAATTCAAGTTCAGAAAATAACTCATCTAATTTTATTTTGGATAGATTCCTTGAAACTTTATACGCATCTATCATAGATGCGTACAAACTTTGTAGCTCTGGGCAAGTCGAACCAGCTTAGGTCGATCCCCTTCGTTGTCTTCTAAGTCTGAGTCTAAGTCAGACTCGCGTGCAGGTTGAGGCTTCTTCTTGACCATCTTTCCTGTTTTGCCTGCAACAAAAGTAATGTCTTTCTCGGCCAAGGTGCAGTTAGTCTGCTCATGTAATTCAAGTTCAGAAAATAACTCATCTAATTTTATTTTGGAAAGATTCCTTGAAACTTTGTACGCATCTACCATGGATGCCCACAAAGTATTTCTCGGGAAAGCGTTAAGAGTATACCTGATCAGGTCACGATTTTCTACCTTGTGACCGATTATATGTAGACCGTTCATTAACTCCTGGATTCTGGCGTGGAGCTGGGCTGCTGACTCGCCGTTATTCATTTTAATCGTGTACAGCTTGCTCAGTAGTAGGACCCTCTTGCTGATTCGGGTATCGGAGGTTCCTTCGTGCAATTCAATTAACTTACCCTATAGTTCCTTTGCACTGTTGAATGGTCCCACCCGGTTCAGCTCTTCTTTGGTTTGACCACATTGAAGTGTTTGGATAGCTTTAGCATCAGCCTCGATCTTTCTTTTTAGCGAGGTGTCCCATTCGATGTAAGGTTGTGGCACTCCTTCAGCATTTTTTTGGATTTCCAAACCAGATTGGATTATTATCCACATGTCCACCTGAGTTTTCAGGTGGACCTCCATCTGACTCTTCCAGTAGGAGAAATCCTCCCCACTGAAGAGTGGTGGTCTAGCTGTACTAAAACCTTCTTGCATGGCCATTTAGAGATTCTGAAAAAATAACAACGAAAAAAAACTGTCCCAAGACTTGATCTTGGATTAGCAGTGCGGGAATAAGATCTTTAAAAGAAATTATCGAGTTGTGTTGCACCAACCTCGATTAACGATAAAAACTTCGATCGAAAAAAAAATTGAAAACTTCGTAAAAATCCGAAAAATTCCCAAATTGGTGGTTGCACCAAATTTGAGCTACCCCGCTCTGATACCACTTGTTGGATCGAGAAACATGATAGAGGGGGAGGGTGAATATCTTGAAAACTTTTTCGGATAAGACTTAAGAGAAAATACGCAGCGGAATTAAAAACAAACACGAGGAACACAAGTATTTTTTACTTGGTTCGGAGTCGCGGTCGACGCCTACTCCAAGGCCCACGGTCCTTGACCGTTTACTACGGGGCAATTCTATAATAACACAAAAATTTATAGAATTTTGATACAATAGTAGTGCAGTAAATAAACGAATACACTTTTCGTTACCGACGCCCGGTGTGGATCGCACTTCGGAGCAGAGGGTCGTCATCGATGCTGGAATGTCGAGATCGGAGTTTGCCGGAGCAGAGCGCTTGAACGAAAAGCGTAGAGGCGTTGGAAAGTTATGTTGTTTGAAGCCTAGGGGTCGAGCTCCTTTTATAGTGCTCCTGGGGGCGCCTGATTCGCTTGGGGCGCCTGACACGTGCCTTCAGATCGGAGAAACCTCATCCGCAGCTCGGTCAGCACTTATCCCTTCAGAATCGGCCTCGGAGCTGATTGGGGCGCCCGGGACCCAGCTTGACCTGGTCCGCTGGCTTCGTGGTTGATTTTGCTTTGACTCCTCTTTGGCTTTGACCTTGGGCGCCCGGGACCTCCCGGGAGCCTAGCCCAGTGTTGTTTCGAAGCGATTCTTGCTTAACTGCTTGTTTGACTTTGACCTTGGGCGCCCGGGACCTCCCGGGCGCCTAGCCCAGCTGCATGCCCCTCTCCTTTGGGGCGTTCTGAGCTGCAGAAACTCACTCCTTCAGTCCCTGCATCGAAGGTTAGTTCCACAACAAACAAGGCAAGAATATTAGTCCATTTTTACAACCGTAGCTGTCTTGGTTCTGACTTCGGGTCTCCCAAATGGATCCCTAGGTCGAACTGACGCCTACTGTTCCCTCGACAGGGAACGCGTCCTCACCTACTCCTCTCAGGAGACTTTACCTTTTGTCAACCGGCTCCTCCGGTTGGACTTTTGCCCAATCAACCTGACCAGGTCATCGTGCCCAGTCCTCGACCAGGACTTCGTGCCCACCTTCCGAGCAGGTCTTTGGTGCCCAGCCCCTTGCCAGGACTTCGTGCCCAGTCCCCGACCAGGACTTAGTGCCCACCTTCCGAGTAAGTCTTCAGTGCCCGGCCCCTTGAACAGGTCTTCTTTGCGCAGCCCTTTGCCAGGACTTCTTGCCTAGTGTGCCTAGGGCTTCTTTCCTGCACACTTAGTAAACACATTAGATAACAATAACATCTTAACTCTTGAACCCTTTGCTATTATCAAAACCCAGGTTTGACTTAGGTGCTACCTGCACCAATACTACCTTTTTCCTTAGTTCCCTATTTTCAGTTTCAAGACATGCAGCATGTGATGTAAGAGAACTAGCATGTAATTCTTCCTTAAGTTTGGTAGATTCTACTCTAAGCATGACAATCTCATCTTTTAATTCCTTAATCTTACTTCTAGCCTTAGCTAAATCCATGTTAGTGCTAGAAATAATCTTAACTAAAGTAGAGGAGGGTAAGTGGTATACCTCACTTACCGAAGCTTCTGACTCGGATGATGATGAAGAGGTGCTCTCATCTTCACTGCTTGAACTCCTTTCATCATCTGATGAATCTGAGTGGTCCATCGCCATGAGAGCAAAGTGTGAAACTTGCTCTTCTTCCTCCTCCGAGGATGATGGATCATCCCACTCGCCTTTAGGTTGGTGGCACCCTTCTCCTTTCCCTTTGACCTCTTCTTCTTCTCCTTTTCTGCAATAAAGGCACAGTTCAAATTCACAGAAAAAATCATCTAATTTAACTATGGACAAATCCCTTGATACCTTGTAGGCATCAACCATGGATTCCCACAAGGTAGTTCTTGGGAAGGCTTGTAAAACATACCTGACGATATCCCGGTTCTCAATCTTTTCTCCAATCACGTGGAGCTCATTGATTACCTCCTTCACCCTTCCATGCAGCTGGCTGACAGTCTCGTTGCTCTTCATGGATAAGGATTGGAGTTGGGTCACGAGTAAGTCCTTCTTTGCTCTTCTGGATTCGTTTGACCCTTCGTTCAGTTCCACCAATTTGTCCCACAATTCCTTGGCGCTCTTGAACGGCCCCACCTTGTTCAGTTGCTCCTTTGAAAGCCCGCACTACAGTGTGGTGGTGGCCTTGGCATTTGACTGCGCCCTCTTCATGACCTCTTTTGACCAAGATCTCATCGGTGTCGGTTCTCCTCTTTCATCGACAGGTGCCTCGAAACCATCTGCAATGCTAATCCAATTCTCAATATCGTTCATAAGGTAATATTGCATCATACCTTTCCAGTACGCGAAGTCGTTCCCGTCGAAGAAGGGTGGTCGTGCAGTGGAGTATCCCTCTTGAAACACCATTATACTTGCTGCGGTTGACGGTGAGTTCTTCCGAAACGAACCGGCTCTGATACCAATTGATGGATCGACTTGGCGTGCTAGAGGGGGGGTGAATAGCACTTTATCGGTTGAATCTCTACAAGGTCGTTAGCGCAGCGGAAATAATAATATGTAAAAGAAAATAAGAATAATGCTAACAACGAAAGTTTACTTGGTATCCACCCAGATGGGTGACTAATCCAAGGATCCACGTCGCACACTACTTCCACTATGAAAAATCTCCTTCAAGTGGAGAAACTTTTACAGTGGTGATCTTCCTCTTTACAGAATGTAGTAGAATAAGAGAGAAGAAGTAAAGAACACTTTTCAGATGAGCAGCACTTCGTTATCGTACGAAACCGTACCGCTTACGTGCAAAAAGGTCCTCCTTTTATAGGAGAACAGGACAAACTCGCAGTCTGTCCAGCCCCGCACCAGTCGACTGCCCCTGGGGCAGTCGACTGGCCTAGCATTAATTGCTGGCCAACAGCTAGCCAACGGCTAGTTTTCGGGATATACCAGTCGACTGCCTCTGGGCCAATCGACTGGTAGAAGGCTGAAAACCTTCTGTGAGTTTTGGCAGTCGACTACCCTCTGGCCAGTCGACTGCCCACTCACTCCCAGCCAGTCTTCACATGGTCCTTCACGTATGCCTTCAGGATCACTCCTTGGCTCGCCCCTTGAAGTCATCTTCCTCTGGCTCTCGTCCCTCGGATGCGCACACAAGCCTCCCTTGGCTTGCCTCCATGCCACTCTTCACGTGTGCCCTTGAAGTCCACTTCCCGGCTTGCCCTTGGAGTCCTCCTCCCTCGGCTCTCGTCCCTCGGATATGCCCACCATGTGTGATTCTCCAAGTCCTACAAACTCAATCACACACATCAAATACAACATAACACTCTAACCTTAAACATATTCACACACACACATCAAAACCATGATCTTCCAATCATTTAAGGATCGATTGGCTCAACATTTATTGCCTCAATTACTGCAAATGCACTGACTTAAAGCATCTTGAATCAAGGCATAGACCTAAGCATCTCAACCCATTCTAGGTTATCAATCAAAAGTACCCTAAGGTGCTTGTGAGATGCTGGCTTCTAGATCTATAAGTGTATGCAGTTCTAGGTTTAGGGCCTAGGCTAAGTCCATTTGCGAAAAAACCCTAGTTTTGAAGGGGATAAGTTTTTAAAAAAACTAAGTCGGAAAAATCATTTTAAATAAATGAAATGAAAAATAAAGAAATGATTTTTCAAATTAGATAAGAAATAAGACATAAAAACATAAGTAGAGCAGTCTTATTCTACCAAGCATAACCCTAACTGCCTTCTTAGTGAGCTGAACTCAGACTCAGGTAAGGGTTTGGTGAAGATATCAGCTAAGTTAGATTTTGAGTCTACATGCTTAAGGACTATCTCACCCCTGGCTACATGATCTCTTACGAAGTGGTGTTTGACTTCTATGTATTTAGTTCTAAAGTGTTGGATTGGGTTCTTGTTAGATTAATCGAACTTATATTATCCCCTATGGCCATAAATGCTAAAATAGATAATGACCCTAAAGGTAAGCCAGTTGACTTAAAGTATTATAGAAGTGTTATAGGGAGCTTACTTTACCTAACTGCTAGTATACCTGATATCCTTTTTGTAGTAGGTATTTGTGTCAGGTACCAAACCTGTGCTAAGGAGTCTCACTTAACTGCAATTAAAAGAATCTTTAGATATATTAATGGCATTCTAAATGTAGGTATTTGGTACCCTAAGACTTCCAGTTTTGAATTATTAGGATTTTCTAACTCAGACTATGCAAGTTGTAAACTAGATACAAAAAGTACAAGTGGGAGCTGTCAATTGTTAGGTCAGAGTCTATTTAGTTGGTGCAATAAAAAACAACATTGTGTTGTCTTATCTACAATTGAAGCAGAGTATGTTGCTTTAGGGGAATGTGTAGCTCAACTCTTATAGATGATGCATACCCTAGACTATACTTAAACTAAGGTCTTTATTGATAATATCAGTTCTATAACTCTTACTAAAAACCTAATCCACTATTCTAGGACTAAACATATAGAAGTAAAACATCACTTTATTAGGGACCACGTAGCTAGGGGTAAAATTATCCTTCAACATATAGAGTTCAAATCTAACCTAGCAGACATTTGTACTAAACTCCTACCTGAGTCTGAGTTCAATTCATTAAGAAGGCAGCTTGGAATGTACTTAGTAGAGTAGGACTTCAAATGTTTGATCTTGATTTGATTTTGAACGTCAAAATTCTTTAAGATTCTAAGTCTAATTCTGATTTTAAAAATGATTTCAAAAACTTTATTTCAAATTTTAAAACTTTATTTTCAAAATTTATTGCATTTTTTCGATACTTAGTGTTACTTTGACTTTAAAACTACCCCCTTCAAAACTAAGGTCTTTCTTCGACATGGACTTAGGTTAGGCTTAACCCTAATATGTATGCTCCCATAGATTTAGAAGTCAGCATCTTACAAGCATATTAGGGTTAACTTGATTGACAATCTGACTGGGTTGAGATGCTTATGACTGTTGCCCTAGACTTAAATCCTTCAAAATCAGTGCATCGACATAAGTTAGGGGCATTATAAATGCAATTCAAATTAATCAAGTCAAGTATTCTAGCTAACTGAGTTGATTTATGAAATACACTTGACTTGACTAACCTAAGTGAAAATTACTGTTTATTACAATCAGCAAGTAGCTAAAAGGTTAGATAGGTGCCTAAAAGGAATTGACTTTATTTTTTGAATATTTAAAATTATTTTCAAAATTTTTCTTTCATACTTGGACTCAAAATAAAGGTGTCTAGACTTATAAAATTTAGTCTAGACTTAGACAGTTTACTTAGACTTATTGTGTTGCTTGAAATTACTCGCTTTGATACACTTAACTATTATTTTTCATTCTTACCCTCATATTACATGTATGATTTTGATATATGGCAAAAGGAGAGAGAAAGAAAAAGAGTTCAAAGAAAAGAGTGTTTTTATACCAGTCTTTTCTCTTTTCGAAAATTGCTCTTCGAAAATTAAGTTTTTAGTGTTTTCAAAAACTAAGTTTTTTTTTGTGTTTTTGAAAACTAAGCTTTTTCAAATACTTAAAACCTATTTTTAAAATGACTCAGCATTTTGAAAAACTACTTAGTCTCTCTTCTTAGTTTTTGAAAAGCACTTAACTTTTTCGAAAAGAATGTTTTAGTACTTAAGCTTTTCAAAAATTAAGCAAAATTTTTAAAAGTATTCTTTCAAAAAGCTGAAGTCAACTAAGTATTTTTACAACTGTTTTCAAAAGAAAACTTAACTTAGTCTCTGAACTTTTTAAATCATATTTGAAAAAGACAAAGTTTATCTCATCTATAATCACAAATGTTAAATGATCTAGGGGGAGATAACTGATTAAGGGAGAAAACTTAAAAGTAATTTTATTTCCCTGTTAAAACTTGTTTAGGCTTAACTTTGAACTGGGTTACCATAATCAAAAAGGGGGAGATTGTTAGTGTTGGAAGCACTAGATCAAACCATGTTTTGATAAGTGGCAAATGGTTCAAGTTAAGCTGGTATGGTGTACTGATGTAGTTGTTGAGATTGCAGAAAAGTCCTAGGTAAGATAGGCAAGAAGTCTTGACCTGTAGGGTTGAGCACGAAGTCCTGGTCGGGGATCGGGCAACGAAGACTTGGCAAGTGAAGTAGAGCACGAAGTCCTGGTCAGGGATTGGGCAACGAAGACTTGGCGAGTGAAGCCGAGCACGAAGACTTGGTCCAGGGGGACCGAGCAGAAGACTTTGCTGAGTGGGGATCACGGACAGGAGTCGAGACGGGTCGAGGTTGAACGTCGCCGAATTTCAGGTTCTCGGAGGCCGAACAAAAGTCTAGAAGGAGGTTCCGGGTGGCAACAGGTAAGCTCTCCTAAGAGGAGTAGATAAGGACGTGCTCCTCGGGGAGGGAACAGTAAGCGTCAATCCGACCTAGGATTTCGAATGAAACCTAAAAATCACGACCAAGACAGCACTGGCTGTAATTCATACATGTCTTAATTCTATATTTTATTATTGTATGTTTGGAATTGACCCTTGTTGCAGCTAAAAAGAGAATGTAGTTGGCTAGGGTGCCTGAATGAGACTCAGGCGCCTAAGAGCTGGCAGCAAGCGGCTGAGCTAGGGCAACAGTCTGACTTACATGGCAAGTGTTGAGTGGAGGATTCATGTCGGCACTCGGGCACCTAAAAAGGACTCAGGCGCCTGGCCAGGATAAAGTTTAAACGAACAATGGATAGAGTTTTCGCCCGGTACGCTGCAGTGAGGGCGCCTGAGAGGCCATTCAGGCGTCTGAGAAAGTACTATAAAAAGGAGTCGAGTGCAGCAGTTCATGACAATAATTCTAAGACTACAATCAGTTTCTTCTTTTGTGTGCACCGTGACCGAAGTTCTAATAAACGTTGAAACGTTGTCCTACTCTCTGAATGAAGATCTTCCTTTCATTTTAGGAGTCGGTATAATTGTTTTTCTTTTATTGCACACTTCAGTTTTGTAATTTGTAATATTCTTGCGATTATTAGTATTACCCAAAGTAAATGATCAAGGATCATAGGCCTTATAGTGGGAGCCGGTCAAGACTCTGATGCAAGTAAAATCAACCTGAGTTAGCGATCGTGCTGTGTTTTATTTTCCACTGCTTCCTATCCCTCTTTAACTCCGACGCTTACTCTAACCTTAAGTTTCCGTTGTGTACTCTATCATCGTTAAGTTTTAAAATTGGAAGTTTTGTTAAGCGATATTTACCCCCCCCCCCTCTATCGTTCAATCTCGATCCTACACAAATTTCCCTAACGATACTATCATCTCGCCTATCCTGGTACTATGTGAGGCAAGTATCAAATAATCTTTTTCCTGTCTAGCCATTTTAGATTAAGTAGAAAATAAACTAGCATGAATGACATGACAGATATCTATAAAGAAAAAGGATAAGCAGATGCATGAGAATGATAGTTATGCATGTGCCAATTAAGTCAAAACATTTTAATTTTATTTCTAAGAAAATATCAAATTCTCGATTTAATACAAATCATGTGAACCCACGAATATCTCAACTCACTTTGACACATTTGTTATTATTAAGTTGATTGTTCCATTTTGTAGAATTTTATTTAGTTTCATAGTTAGAGATGTTTAATTAAAATTTAGTTCATGAATTTTTACATTAATAAATTTTGAAGATTTTAACATTGAATGTTAAGTTGAATTATTAATTAAAATTTAAGATTTAATCAATTAGATTTTAATTGTTAAGAGTTAATTAAGAGTTTTATATTTGAGATTTTGAGTTAAAATTTTAACTTTGAATTTCCGATTAAAGTTGAATTAAAGTTTGAGATTTATTTGATTTGATTTAATTTTTTTTAAGAGTTAATTAAGAGTTGTATATTTGAAATTTTGAATTAAGATTTTAAATTTGAATTTCTAATTAAAGATAAATTATTATTATTAATTAGAATTTGAGATTAAGATTATTAACTAAGATTTGAATTTTAAGAATTAATTAAATTCAGTAGTTTTAAATTTTTAATTAATTCAAAAATTCTGATTGATCGATTGCTTCTTTATGATTTTAAGTTTTCGATTATCTTTAATATTTCTATTTTATTTGTTTTCTTGTAATATTTTTTAATTAAATTTTTTAGATGAATTAATTCAGATATATCAATTACATTTTTATAATCATCTTATCTTTGAAATTATTTTCAGAGTTATTAATTCAGGTTACATAAGTATCTTTAGAATTATTAAGATTATCTTCAATATTATTAATTAAAGGATTATTTTCAAGATTATTAATTAAAATTTCATAATTATCTTTAAGATTATTAGGATTATCTTTAATATTATAAAGAGAAATGATAGGGGGAGTGAATTTGGGGGAGTGAAAGGGAGAGTGACTGAGCTGGCATCTCAGTCACCTCTGTCCACGTCAGCCTCAAATCCGTTAGCGACAAACCACGTCACGCAGCTATTAACGCGACAGAAGAGCTCGCGAAAACCAAAATCGCGCCCGTTCCCGAACCCTAATCCTCCGATCCCCTTCCCTCGCCCGATCCCCTGCGGCGCCGGATCTTCTGCGCCCGCCATCAAGCGAGGAAAGCCAACACCTCCTCCTGCGCAGAACCCTCCGCCTGCGCAGGAACCCTCTGCCTCCCCTTCCCTCGGCCGAGTCCTCTGCCTGCGGCCATCCTCACGAGGTCCCCTTTTCCAGTCGCAGGCCTCCTCCTCACGACTGGAAAAGGACTCCTTGCGTTGCCTCTGCGTTGCCATCTTCCTCGCGAGCTCTCCTCTGCGTCGCCTCCTCCTTGCGAGCTCCACAGCTCCACAGCTCTCCTCTGCCTCGACTGGAAAAGGACTCCTCGTGACTAGAAAAGGTCGCGAGCTCCACAACCACATCCGCGTCGGCCTCCACGCGAGCTCCTCTCCTCCGCCGAAAGAGGTCGCGCCTCTCCCCCTCCGAAAGAGGCTAGCTCGGATTCGACCCCAGCCAGGCCATCCCCCGCGCCCCCAGGTACCAATTCAAGATCAAGGCGCTTAATATCTCCTGCTCTTAATTCATTCTTCTCTTTGTTGTTGTTTTCCTTGTTTGTATAAATTCGTGATCTTGGTGATGGGAAACGACGCTTTGGTTCATCACCGTGGGCTTTTCGTGTAAATTGAAATGATCGCAGATAATAAAGTTCGTTTTCTCGAACAAAGGAAAATCCTTTCTATGATTTTTGAGTGTTATATTGGATTATAAATCAAGAATTGCAATCATGTGTGTTGTCCAATGTCCATTCTAACGTATGGATTGCTTAACAATCAAATGAAGAGAGCCATACTGATATTCCTGATGACTCCATTATAGGTTACAGTTTTGTGTTGGTGTTGCCTGACATTTCTTGAATTTATCTTACTTAAAATTAGATTCCAACATTGAAATTCTGGAGTTCAAACATTGAAGCAAAGGAATTCATTAACCAGCATATTCTTATGGTTTCTTACCTATTTTTCTGATGGAGATATGGAATTATGAACACTTATCTAGGTAGAGTTTAAAATACCTTTTCCAGTTTCCATATTCTATTGGAAGGGTTGGGCTTCTTGCTTGACTTTGTGAAAGAGGAGTAACTTCCTTGATCATACTAAATTTCACAGGCAGATTCTGCTTTTTGCAGTAAATTCTGACCCCAAAAATTCACAATTTTTCATATTTTTAAGAACTACCTCTTAACTTTCACGTGCTAAAGTTTCTTCTCGTAATGCTTACTGACTCATTAAGCAACCTCGCGCTTAATTTCTACATTAGACCATGCAAACCAGTCAGGAACTAATGACTTTGCATATGTAAATAGCAATGGTATAGGTAAACTGATGCCTGATAATACATGATAATAATCATTTGCATATAAAAATAAACCTTTATGTTTGCTTAGATCAGTAATTGCATGGTGATGGTTTCATCTCAATAGGTCTAATGTCTGAAACTTGTAGACTATAAAATAAAGCAAAATGAACTGTGTAATACTCCTTAATAATTTTTGATAAAGAATTTTTTAGATTGACTTTTAGATTGCCTTATGCTTTTCACATATCTAAATGATTATAACTTCATAGTGTGGTATTGTTGTTTATATTTTCACAATAATGATACTCTCAGTGAAATGTAGGAAATAATATTACAGGAAAAAAGGAAAGATAATTCATGGCAGGTGGCTCATCATCATCATCATTCACTCGAAGACGCATGAATGACGACCAATTTGGTGCTCCCCATATATTATGTTATTGTGGGTTAAGAGCTAATTTATGGACATCATGGAAAGAAACCAATCCAGGAAGGCGATTTTTTTCCTATCAAAAATTTAGAGTAAGTTTTCGATACAATAACATACATAACAACAAATGTTGTGAATTTTTTTAATTATTGGCTTTTCATTAAGTTCATTTCAAATTCAGGAAAATGGATGCAGCTTCTTCTTATGGCATGACCCAGAATTATCAGAGAGAACGAAATAAATTATTAATAATTTGAAGAGGGAGAACAAAAAATTAGAATTGGAGATTAGTAAATTGAAGGCATCTAGTGGTTACAAGGATGCAGTTGAGTGCAATGATCTATTGAGTGACATTAATAACAATGCTGATACCATGAAGTTGGGTGTTGAAATTCGTTCGCTAAATAGGAAGTTTAGAATTGCTACCTTTGTAGTTGTTTTTACTTGGATTGTGATGATTTTGAGTTGGTTGATGTAATTTGCTATATGTAAAAATAGAAAACTAAATGTTAAAGTTAGTTGATGTAATTTGCCTGTGTATTCCTGATGCAATTTATTGTTGAAGAAGTTTGTATAATGTTTGTTTTATTTTGGCATCAGGATGAATGTTTCAAACATACAATTCATCAATTTTCTTTCCTTATATTTAGCTGCCATGTGCAATCAAACCCGACACCTATAGGTGTGTGTTTGATAACTTACAAATTTAGTATTTATGCAAATCTTAAGTTTCTAAGACAACACTGTTATGTCTTTATCTATTTATAACTGCAATTCATAGTGTTGTAAACTTTATGAATCTATCCATTGCTTATAATGGCTGCTAGTCTCGCTAAAATTGAAACTATTTGAGAACTAAAGACCAAGTGGAAGATCAGTAATTAGTCGACTGCACATACACATAAGTCTGCCTTTCGTGGATTTGGAAGATCAGTAATTAGTTGAGAATTTTCTTTTCCTCCTTGTATTTGATTAGATCTTTATCGACTTCCTTTTTTTTCTTTTTAGCATGCTTCTGCTTATCTGTATCCTGCTTCTACTATCGAAAAGCAATTCTGGCATTCAATGGCATTCAATGTTTGAGAAAATTTGAGAGTTGCACGATTAGGAAGCAATTCTGATAGCCATCACTGGCATTCAATGCAACACACAAAAGATGCATCAAAGAAAATTTGAGAGTTGCACACCAAAATTATGTTTGATAACTTAACATGTGTTGTCGTCACTCGTCGGCTATGTTTAGATGTGGCAAATCCGCAGTACTCAAACAAATAATGTCTCTACAACTCAGCTGCATGTTTTTGCAATCAAATTACATTCAAATAACAATTCAAAAAATTTAGTTTTCTCCAGAAGACTAATTCAAGACAACGAATGACAAGGGGCATACAAGAACCTTATAGCAAAAATATCAAGCCTTTATCCCTTCGAATACATGAGAATGCATGAGAATACATGAGTGAATAACAGGATATCCACTTTGCCTGTCCAAAATAGATAAACTCCAGTTAAGATAAACTCTAGTTTTCTTCAAAATAGAGCTTCAAATCTTCAATTTCCTGCACCATAAGTCCTACTCGGTGAAACTCCCGTCATATGGGAGGGATGTATCATCCCTCCGCATTACATTAAACATGATCACCTTTATATACCCTGTTCGGGTGACGTAGATACCAAAGCAACCGTAGTGACTCAGGTCTAAGAGTCAATGAGAAAGTTTAGGTGAAACTTTCTCATGACGGGTCAATTCATACAATTCTCCAAGATACCCATGTGTCAACTTGATTCACATATCCAGACTTGTAGTCAAGTCATTAGTTGACCTAATGCTAGTCTCCATGCATTAACATTGTCCAATGCTCGACAGTGTCGATTCAACCAATCGATTGATTAAATAAGAACCTACTACAAGGACATTATTATCTTAGTTATTTGCACAAATACAAAGTAAGCTGCATTTACTAAGATAAAATATGAAAATGTAAAATGTCACATGAATACAAATGTTAAAGCACAATTGACATGTATACTGAAGGAAGTACTACCCAAATAGTGAGCAGTAGTTTAAGAATTTACAATTTAGAACCAACTAGAAAATCATTTCATAAATTGTGGGCCAAAACAGCAACTCAATTTTTGAGTAGTTTAAGAATGTATGTAGAGACCAAAAAAAAAATTAACATGCAAACTCATGTCAAGAACAAGAAAAATTAATGTGAAACAACCCAATTGTCTTTCAAATTGGCATTCCATTGTAAGATACCAACCAAGTTTATCCAAATGCAACAAACATCACTTCTTAACAAGCTTTATAATTTTGCATAAAAAAGGGTGCCAACAATGGCATACTAAACAGCATGAAATGCCATTAGTAGTAAAACTATGAAGTAAGAGAACATACAAACGAGAGAAAGTAAGTCATACGTTTTGCACAGATCCATAAAATTCACATATTAAAGTGCATTTTTTACCACATTAAATTAGTTTGACTTACACCTACATATGGGAGCTCCATGCATATATCTATTCATGGGCATTGTGAAAGTGTTAAATCGAAGACAACCTACAACAAAGTAGACAAAGAAATAGATTAGAAATCATTATGAACACTATAGACAAAGAAGACAACCTACAACTTACATTTTGACTATTTTGATCATTCATTATATTTTGAGAATTTAAATTTGATAACTCTTCTTCCCTTCTTTCAACTGTAGAACACTGTAAAAGAAAAAGAAGAAACCCAAAATCATATTTTATAAACCATAACAAAACACCAAACCAAAGTATTAGTTGAGATAAAAACCAAACCTTTTTCCGAGACTTTGCTTGCGCCTTTTTCGCAAATTGTTCAATTATGGATTGTTTTCTTTTCTTTGGTGGACGTCCCCGAGACCTCACTTTCAATGGAGAGTAAAACTTTGGCTCTCAATCCGTAAACCATCATTAACCGTGTTGCTAGCTTGAACACCATCCAAAGACTCATCAACATCAATTTGAACGAGTTTTTCTTTTGCATCTTTCAAGATCTCAGTTAAAAATTGTAATCTCTCATCATTTTTTGACCCAAGTTTTTGTACTTCATGTATCAAAGGATGAAGGCTATTATATCTTCTTCTTGAAAATAACAATCATCATAAATATTGGTGATTCCTTGATAATCACGTTTAATGTCTTTGCGCCATCGGTCCAATATATACTTTTCAGAAACAGTAGTCACATTTCTTTTGATAAGAACTGAAATCAAATGTCTACACAAAATGCCTTCAAATTCAAAAAGCCGACATAAACACTTCAAATGGAAGTCCAACTCACTATATTGTACCCAATAACAAACATTTTTTGAAGTTTCTCCATCCTTCCCATATATACAGTTTCAATAACTTCAAAAAATAATATATTCCCTTCTTCCCTCACAAATGAAGTATTGCAAAACATTAAACCTCTCATTTCATCCTGAAACAACTTAAAAATCTTGTTTGTGTAGACCTTTTGAAACAACCTTTCAAGTGGGCTTGGACTAATTACTGGAATCATGGAATTGAAAGAAGCAAAATCAGCATTTTGTTCCTTTTCAATTTTGCTTTTCAAAGCATTGTCATATTGTTCAACAAATTGTTTCAAAGTAGTTTTGGAATGCACATAATCATCAAAAAAAATATTCATACTCTCACTTCTTTGACTTGTCGGCATCCCTACCCAAAAGTTATCTTTGACATATACAGGCATCCACTTATGACGACTTTCATATAAAGAATTCAGCCAATCATTTTTCTCCAAATTAAAATCTTGAACCAATTTTTGCCAATTGGTATCACAACATTCATTTGTCAAAGAATTGTAAACAATTTTCTTTAGCTCTTTTTTTATCATCTTGTAGCTGGCGTGGTTACCAAACTTGGCTGGAATTTTTTTCATTATATGCCAAAGACATAATCGATGATGAGTGTTCGAAAATACCTCAACAATTGTATTTTCCATAGCTTTGCATTGGTCCGTGATAATACCTCTTGGAGCACGCCCTCTCATGCAGGTCAACCAAGAATTGAATAACCAAATGAATGTTTCCGTATCTTCCTTAGAAATCAAACCACAACCAAGCAAAACAGACTGACCATGATGATTAACTCCAACAAACGGAGCAAACGACATATCATAACTATTCGTAAGATATGTAGCATCAAATGTAACTACATCAGAAAAATAATCATAAGCAGCCCTACTTCTTTCATCAGCCCAAACGATATTTCGTATGCGAGAATCATCATCCACGTCAATCATGTAAAAGAAATTAGAATTTCTACTTTGCATACGACAAAAATAATCATTCAAGGCTTTTGCATCACCGTGACTAAGTCTTAATCTACGGGCTTCACCAATATAATTTCTACACGTTCTCTCATCAAAAGGCAAATTTTCATAGCCATTAGCCTCAACAACAAGTGAATGATAACTCTTACTTAAAGTGATTCCTGCTTGATCATTTAATCTAATTTCCTCTTTGTTTGAGCATCTAAAACTTTATTGCATCTAAAATATCTTGACTTCTTTGGACTTAAAGCATGATTGTGTTCAAGAATAACACCATTAACAGAGTATAAGTCATCATTCTGAACAATAATATTAATCCTAGCTTTGCAATTTGTTTTGCTTGAAGGTCTAGGATAAAAGGGATTTTTCCCCTTAGGAACATTCTTACCATTTCTTGAGCAGCCGAATGAGAAATACTTTTGCTTTCCATCATCTCCCTTTTTTGATCCCAATTTAGAAATGCCAAAATCAACTGATTGTGCATAAGAATTGTAAAAAACCCAAACTTCTTCTTCAGATGAAAATTTCATCCCAAATTGTGGAGTATTAGCTTCATTTGAGCTTGACGACTCTCCCAACGCTTGTGAATCAATTTGCAATTGATTTTCCATTTCAATAAGTGACAAACATAAAGTGTTTATTTCATCATCCATCATAGCAATTTCAAACACCTACAGCCAAAATGCAATTGAAAAAAACTAAGAAAATCGTATAAAGATAATGTTCTTATTCATGAAGATAGCCGCAAACAAAAATCCAAAATCTGCCAGAAATGATTCTGATCACAAGCAAAAAAATTAAGATGGTGGATCAGGCAGTTTGTCAAAAATCATACGCAAACAAAAAAATGAATCAACCAAAACTGATTCTTATCACAAGCAAACAAATTCTGTAAAAAAGCAAGTCACCACCTACTAATTCTTCCCTACTGTTGTAATTCTTCCCCACCTCTTTGTAATTCTTCCCCACAACAGAAAGTCACCACTGTTGTAATTCTTCCCCACCTCTACTGTAAAAAAGATGATTTTTTGGCAGGCTTATGATCACAAGCAATGTGGTGTGCCAAAACTCTAATGTGGTGTGCCAAAACATAAATGCAAATAAATAGATGAAAAAATTGATTATAAGCAATGTGATCGAATATGAACTAATCCCTAAACCTTACAGATGTAAAAAAAAATTGATTAGAAACAGATGAAAATCCCTAAACCCTAATCCACAAAAACCTTACAGAGCGGAGGCTGGGAAGCTGTGTATGATCGGAGGAGATGTTGGGAGATGCTGGGTTCGCGAGGAGTCGTTTTCCAGGCAGCTTGGCGACGCAGAGGAGCTTGGCGAGGGTGGCTTCTTGGCGACGCAGAGGACTCCGAGGGGGGGGGGGGGGGGGGGGGGGGGGGGGGGGGCTCCGATCGGCGGGGGGTGGCTTCTTGGCGACGCAGAGGAACTCGCGAGGGGGGGGGGGGGCTCCGATCGGCGAGGGTGGCTGCTAGGCGGCGCAGAGTCGCAGGCGAGGGGGCTGCTTGGCGACGCTGAGTCGCTCGCGAGGGGGAGCTCCGCTTCGGGCAGAGGGTTTCGGCGGAGGAGAGGGTGTGGCTCGACGCTCGGGCAAAGAGGTTAAGCGTTTAGGGCATTTCTCGACTGAGCGGGCGCGTTTAGAGAATTCCTCGCGAGCGGGCGGGTTTTGGCCAGCGAATGTGGCGCTGACGTGGACAGAGGTGACGTGGCTGCCAGCTCAGTCACTCTCCCATTCACTCTCTCAAATTCACTCCCCCTATCATTTCGCAATTTTAATATCCTTCCACTGCATCTAATCCTGAGAGAATTATATTTCTCCTATATTGTTATATATATTATATATAGGTGAAAAGTAAAAAGGCATTTCAGTTCATAAAAGTTATTTTATTTTAAAAATATATCCCACCATATTTATCATTCGAATTTCGTGTACCCAAAATACCATAATGTGTGGCAATAATGACTATAATTGTCACAACGTATGAAAATAAATCAGCTATACTTAATTATAATTAAAACATATAATATATTATTATATTAAAATAGAATTCATCAATTTGTAAAAATTACTTAAATTTGATAAAAATATTTTAACTTGTGCAAAATCATTTTAAAATTTTATATCATAGAAAAATTAATTAATCAGGTTTAAATTGATTTTAATCAAATTGAAGTAATTTTGATTAAATTTAAAATATTTTAATTAACAATGTATATATATAATAATTTTAATTAAGTTGGAGTAATTTTATTCTATATTATAGTAGTTATGTTTACTTTAGCTATGAGGGCTTTCACATTGGTATTTTTTTTAGGGGTTATAACATCTCATTGGTGTTAAAATCAATGATGGTGGATGTTATAATAAGAATTTTTTTATAAAAAAAAATTGACAACTATCATTCTCTCTCTATGCAGGGACGCACCAAGTTAAAGAAAATTTATTTATTTATTTATAATAAATAATATTCATAAAATAAGAAAAATTTATTTTATATAAATATATTTAAAAATATATTATTATCTATTTAAATAATAATCATTTAAATTATGTAAATAAAATTAAAATTAAAATTATTTTAATATAAAATAAGATTAAAGATAAATGAATAGATAGCTAGACTTACAAATAATGAGTGTTAATATTAAAATAAATGTGAAATAATAAAGGTGTTAATATAATAGGTGTTGAGGATCGATGGTCCGGCTAGAGGGGGATAATAGCTTCTCACCCAAATTGTCGGTTCTCTTTCTACACGGTTAGTTGCGCTAACAAAATGCAAACTAAACAATTAGAAACAATGCAACACTTAACCTTTTACGTGGTTCGGAGATTATTTTCTCCTACTCCACGGCGTGTTTTTGAGGTGGATGATCCTCAATCCTTCGGTGGATTAGTCCTCGGTAATCTCCGACTAATGCTTTCTCCTTCTCAATGGAGAACAATATCTCACAAGACACTCTTCCCCTTTACAAGATTGGAATTAAGGTTAGGAGGAAGAGATGAGCTTTTGGGAGCTTTGAGTACTTGACCAAGGAGTTTTCACTGAAGAGTTAACCCTTTCCAAGTCTCAAAGCCTCCCTTTAAATAAGGAGAGAGTTGTTAACAAAATAACTCAGCCCCGACACCAGTCGATTACTACCAAGCCCAGTCGATTGGTGCTCAACCAACGCCTAGCCAAATGACTAGTTTTCGAACAAACCAGTCGACTATCATTCAGACCAGTCGACTGGTCCTTTTACACACTCACACTTATCCTCTCCGGAGTCGCCTTTGAAGCTCTCTTCCTCTAGCTCTCACCCTCAGATGCATCCAAGCCCTTGGCTTGTCCCGATGTCATCATTCACGTATGCCTTGAAGTCTGCTTCCCACGGCTCCACTCCGTTGCTCCTCGTCCAGCGATCCCACGGATGTGCATCCTTCACCGACTTCAAGGACCCAAGCACCAGGATGAGATCTCTCATATGTGTTCACCAAGTCCTACATGACTCAAACACACATCAAACAAATATGAAAATGTAACTTAATCATATTGGCACACACATCAAAACTCATGATCTATCCGATCAAACTTGGGACGATTGCACCAACAATCTCCCCTTTTTATATGTGGCAATATATTTAACTTAGGCATAAAAATAGCAATTTTGAAAATACAAAGCATAGTATAACATAAAACATTAAAAATATCCAAGCTTCTCCTTAACCTATGCATTATCTCATGATTTTTAATTTTTGCATAAACATGGAGAAATAAAGTTAAATTTTAACTTAAACCCTTCCATTCTCCCCTGTGACACCATCAAAAGATTGTATCAATCAATTTCAACCTATGACATCAAAGTAAAATAAAGTTTTAAATTATGAAAATAAACAAAAATTAAAAAATTAAGGTACCAGTCGACTGAGACAGATATCAGTTGTCTGACCTCACCGAAACAATCCCCACAGAATTATCAATCGACTGACACAAGACTGTTCCAAATTTCAACCTTCTGAGCTAAATTTCAGAAACGCATAAAATTTTTTAGAAAATTCATGAAATTTTACAAACATATTTTTGAACTATTCTTCAATAAGGAAAAATAAGTTTGCATGAAAAGTCAAAGTATTTTTGAATATTTGACCAAAACTCAAAAACTTAAAAAACTAATTTGTATCACTTTAAGTCTAGTTTTGAAACCATATATTATTTAAATCAATATATCAGCAAATAAAATATAAAATTATTTTCAAAACATTTAAATGTCCAACTATGATCTATGGGTAAGATGTCCATTAATTAAATATTTACTTTCCCTATAGTTGGTCTATTATTACTAACATGATATATTTTATAACTCATTAAAATGTCATAAGTATAAGTGAATTATTTGTATCATCCTAACATCTCATATGCATAAATAACCCATAAATCAAGTTATATGAATGTAATAAAGGTAATCTTTACTTAACTTATTTGATCATGAATTTATTTAGGCTAAGTGCTCCCCCTTAACATACTACCCCTTAATGTATTAAGTCAACCAATTTTTAATAATTTGAACTTTAACATACATGGTTGACTTATCCCTAAATTCTCTAACCCTTGACGATTGTTTTAGCACCCAATAGCAATTCTTTCTAATTGGGTTGCAGTACTCTTAGGGATCCATTTCCTATCTATGGTTTTGGTTTTAGATTGACCTCTAACAAGTAAAAAATTATAGGTCTTTTCATTGCTAAATCCTTGTATCCTAAATCCGTTTTCTTGAAACTTGCTCTTTGACTCCCGATTATCATGTCTAGGATTTTTGAGCAAATTTTAAATTTTTTTAAGAGCTTAAGTAAGGTTATCCACTTTTTTCTTAATTCCTTATTTTTCTCTTCTAAGCATGAATCGTTTAAATTAGAAGAAAAGAAGCATGCTTACCATTCCTAAGTGTCATGGATTCTAATTTTTCATTAAGCATGTAAATCTCATTTTTTTAAATATTTAATTTTTTTCTAGCTTTAAATAAATCATCATTAGTACTAGAAATTATTTTAACTAAAGTAGTAGTGGGTAGATTGTATACCTCACTTATCGAGACGTCGAGTCCGAAGTTTGACCTCCCCTTCATTTGAACTCCCTTCATCTTCACTTGAGCTCTTTCCTTCTTCAACTTCGGATGACGTAGAGGCAATGTCTTCAATTCCCATTAGATCAAAAAGGGACACGTGATGTTCTTCCTCTTCCGATTATGAAAGATCATCCATGTTGCCTTTAAATTTTGGACTTTTTTCTTTTTCTTTTGTTTTCTTCTTTTCTTTCTTCTTTTTCTCTTCCTTCTTCTTCAAAAGGGGGCAATCATCCTTTATATGTCCTTCCTCTTGGTAATTGTAGCATATTATTTTCTTCTCCTACTTGAGTTCTTGAGCATTTCCTAGTATGAGATTTGTTAGTTGAAAAATATTTAAAAGTTTTTCTCATTTTTCTTACCATGTATGTCTCCTCATCGCTATCCATGGAGGCACTTGATTCTTCTGAATCGGATGATGAAGCTTTCTTCTTATTGCCCTTTCCCTTGTTTACCAAAGGCTACTCCTCTCGGTTTGTAAACTTCTCCATCCACTCCACCAATCTGAGTTTCATGAAGCTCCATGGTTGAGAAGAATTCATCTAGAGAACTTTTCTCTAGATCCTTGGATATGTAGTATAAGTCCGCCATTAAGCTCCAATTTATGGTTTTTAGGAAGACATTGACGGCTTTCATCAAAATATCTCGGTTGGAGAGTTGCTCACCTACACTTGTTAGTCCATTTAAAATTTCATTAATTCTAGAATGTAAACTAGATACCCTCTCCTTTGTCAAGCTTGATGTAGTTGAGTTGAGATCGAGAAGGTCCTTCTTTGCCAATTTTGCTTCCGATGTGTTTTATGAAACTCTACTAACTTATCTCATAAATCCTTAGCACTTATGTAGCTTTTGATCCAAGTTATTTCTTGTTGGAGAAGCACTTAGAAGATAATGCAAAGCTTTTGAATTTGCTAGATGGTCATCCTTTTGCTTCTTGCTTCACCTTATTTTTTAGAGTGGTTTGTTCTCTTGATCCCTAGGCACTTCAAAATTGTTTTCCATAATTAACATTATATCAAAATTAGTGTCGAAAAATACCTCCATCCTTTTCTTCCTCCAAGAAAATTCTCTTTCAAATTTAGGTGGTTGGATGTGCGAGCCGGTGATTTTGATGAACTTGCTCTTCTAGGCGGTTAGTCCGTTGAAAGGTGACCTTGCGCTCTGATTCCACTTGTTGAGGATCGATAGTCCGACTAGAGGGGGTGAATAGCTTCTCACCCAAATCGTCGATTCTCTTCCTATACAGTTAGTTGCGCTAGTGGAAATGAAAACTAAACAATTAGAAACAATATTAACACTTAACTTTTACGTGGTTCAGAGATTGCTTTCTCCTACTCCACGGCGTGTCCTTGAGGTGGACGATCCCTCAATCCTTCAGTAGATTAGTCCCGGCAATCTTCGGCTAATGTCTTCTCCTTCTCGGTGGAGAACAACCTCTCACAAGACACTCTTCCCCTTTACAAGATTGGGAATTAAGGTTAGGAGGAAGAGATGAGCTTTTGGGAGCTTTGAGCACTTGACCAAGGAGGTTTCTCACTGAAGAGCTAACCCTTCCCATGTCTCAAAGCCTCCCTTTAAATAAAAGAGAGAGTTGTTAACAAAATAGCTCAGTCCCCGACACCAATCGACTGCTACCAAGTCCAGTCGTTTGGTGCTTAACCAACGGCTAGCCAAACAACTAGTTTTCGAACAGACCAATCGACTGTCATTTAGACTAGTCAACTGATCTTACTGTTCGAATCTCACAAAAGGTTCAATCAACTGGTGTCCATACCAGTCGACTGATCCTTTTACACACTCACACTCATCCTCTTCAGAGTCGCCTTTGAAGCTCTCTTCCTCTGGCTCTCGTCTCTCGGATGCATCCAATCCTCAGCTCGTCCCAATGTCATCATTCACGTATGCCTTGAAGTCTGCTTCCCTCGGCTCCACTCCGTTGCTCCTCGTCCGACGGTCCCTTGGATAAATCATCCTTCACCAACTTCAAGGACCCGAGCACCAAGATGAGATCTCCCATATGTATTCCACCAAGTCCTGCATGACTCAAACACACATCAAACCAATATGAAAATCAAACTTAATTATATTAGCACACATATCAAAACTCATGATTTATCCGATTAAATCTGGGTCGATTGCATCAATAATAGGTATGTAGCACATAAACCCTATGCTTTTTATAAAGTCGTGGGTATTATAACGTGGATGCTCTAACAAATAAAAATATTTTTAAAATAAAACATTTGCTAGAATATTATTTTAATATTTTTTTAAAAAATGATAATAATAAGGATGGACCTTTTCATTTTTTTTCTTATTCATTATATAATGTATATTATGATTTTTTTGTGTTTATGTATTTTAAAAAAAATATTAAAACCATGAGGTTCTAAATAATCACATATTGTGATTTTGCATAATCATATATTGCGATTCAATGCATAATACACTCATAAATAAAAAATTATAATATATAATTAAATATATAAGACGAATATGTTATGTATGCGCCACTTAAGATTTAGAATATACTAAAATTTAGTATCTTGACAATTTCAAAACTCACAAGGGGCCTTTTGAAAAAAGGGAGCAAACTCTTTCAAGGGAGGAAGGGAGGGGAATGAAATTTTCCCTCATCAGAGTACGCACTCAAATTTTAATTAAGAATTAAATAATAATTTATATTTTTAAAAACTAATTTCTTAAATCAATAATTAAATATTAATCAAAATTAAAAATAAAATACATCTCAGGAATCAACAGGAATTTCTTGGGACCAGATAAGGATAGCAATTTTCCTTCTAGATTTGAGACACGTAAAACATATTTCGAAACGGTGCATTTTTTCGAGTTCAGAAATTTTTAAAATTTTCACGAGTTAAACGGAGTGAATATAAAATGATATCTAAATCCGATAATAATAATTATAACAATATAATAAATTATATTATATAATATAATTTTTTTAGAATTGATTTTTATATTAATATTTTATTAAAAAATTAAAATTGAAAATATTTTTGATTAAGTCAATAGACATTTTAAAAAAAATAAGAACAGAAATGGAGATTTAATCCCTAAAAATTGAGTTAGAAATTTTTCGATTAAACAAAATCAGATAGGGAGATCGGCTAGAAATGAGACAATACTTCAAATTCAATGGATGAGGATAGCAAACTTGCCCAGGCATTTCAAGCAAAGATCGAAAGAAATTGGAGATTTAATCCCCGTGAAAATCAGGACGAAAATTCTCCGATTAAACAAAAACGGACATGAGACGAAGTTATAATTAGGATTCAAAGATGAGGATAACAAACCATCCTGGCCCCACCCCGTTACCATCCCTAGGACCAAGATCGGTCATTTCAAAATTAATCAACGTAAACTAAATATCTAATACCGACTTTAAAAAAAAATCCTTAAACCTATACAAACATGTAAGATGAATACTTATGGCCTAAGATGATTAGCTAACTAAAAGGACACATTTGGGTCGACGAAATAACTGATACATCGATCCATCAAATGATTCTTCAACCAAGGGGCGTCGACTGCTACTCTGAGAAACAAGCTGTAACAACAACAAAACAATATCAAAACGATATAAACCGAACAATCAGCATCCACACAAACAGCGTATCACTGCCGTACAATAAGCCGACTTTGCGATATTCGTCACAAATCATGCATGCTATCCGGGGAAACTGCAGCTATCGCATGGATCAGCATCCTGGTAGAGAATATGTGGAAGCTAGAGCAGAAAGACTCGCCTCTGATTCAGTGCAATGTCGCAAGTAAGATTGTCTACCGGATGATGCAGCGAGATAGTTGGGGGTTGGATTACTCGAGCCGGGCATGTAAGAGGATCCGAGTCTCGAATCGATAGGTGAATAAACGAATGAGGAGATATGAGATGAGAGCGAGATCTATGGGAGGATGAATTTCTAGGTTCCAAAGATGGTGAGTATCCGTAAGAACTATGTGGGTTAGGGATACGAGAAATGCTCGATGCTAAACTTGAATTAGACCGGAGATGAAATGGTGTCATTCGGATAGGTCGGGAACTAGGAGAACTACCATAGGAATGAGATGGAGAATTTAAACGCGGACCGCGGAGGCATTGCAGATATAAGAACTGCCGGAGATGCTGCAACAGGTGAATGAAACGGCGATGATGATCGAGCACTGATTGTTGGAGTTGCACCAGAAAGTAAGGGAGTGCGCTCGGAAGCTGGAAGATCAGTTATGCCGGTCATTGCATCTCGCTTGCAAACAGGGCAGAATGTTCTCCAAGTAGTGAGCCAGTAGTCCACGCAAAACACATGGAACTCTGTTGAATGATTCAGAACAAAGGAGATTAGTGCCGAAGAACAAATTGCCTGTTCATGAATCATACGATACTTAAAAAGGACTATAAACAATGGCGAAAAAATGAGCAACTACTAGTAAACACACAATGATCTTTCAAGTTTTGTATCTAGAAAGCCCAAAGGGGTCAAGGCTATAGCAAACTATAAAAAACAACCGGCAAGTCCAACAAAAATTCGTCAATATGAACCACTTATGCATCCTCATTGCATACGATGTAAGAAATATCATAAATATGTGAATTGTGTAAGAACCCCAGTAATACATGTAAGTTGAATTTCCCTTCTAGGTTTCAAATAACTTTAACAACCGTAAATACACTTGCATATGTGCTTTGTGTACGGCGTATGTGCTATGCAGTGATCAATCTAACCATGAAGGATAAGGAAAGAAGCCACTAGTAGACGACGAGGAAGGTGTGCAGTTCCAATTGTCAAAGCTAGAAAGGCATCGTACTAGTTATCGATAACCCCTATTGACTAGGCTAACCATCAGGTGAATGTAATAAATTGTCTTATACTCTAGCATGTGAGACCTTAGCCAATCTTCTTCTACTAGTAGCATGCCAAGAAGAATGATTAGACCGTTTGTCGATAAATGGCACTGGAGCAAAGCAAGACTGCATGTTCGAGTATCAAGTTAGTTGTTGGGGGAGGGATAGTCGGCGTTGTGAGGGAATAGGATGCAGCACCAAAAGTAAGTTTACTTACCAATGACAAAATGTTTCCAAAGAAGAAGATTAACAAGGGGGATTGGGATCTCTTTCAAAGCCCTAACCGGCACAAAATTGAAAATAAACAAAAATATTCTAGGTATAATATTCTTTGAAAGAAGTAATCAAATATCTAAGAAGATTCAATCAATAAATTCTACCTTAAATAAACAAAAGGATGTACCAAAAAATAATCCTAATTAGCAACTAGCATCCCGGCACCCTTCCATTCGGTACACCATTATGGAGGGTGTATCTAAGTAGACTTGACCGATGTGAAATACGTTAAATAAGTCTATGATACACCTGTAGCACATGAGGCGTGGAGAAGCTCTAATGATTCGAGCTGTTGTAAAGAATGAATTATGCCTTCATTACCAATGCTTCAAAATTGTTTTCTAGATATACTAAAATGGGAAGAATTAGTGAAGTACGCGAATTGAAAAAGAAAAGAAAGCAGGAGTATTTTTCCATATTTGTCATCAAGCATGAATGAGGAAAAATAAAAGAACAAAAATTAAAGACAAGTGGCAAGTCCAGTAGTCAACTGTCCACCGGTTATTTTCCTGCTCATTTGGACAGACAAATCATCTGGAAGATCGTAAAGACTTCCTTTTCTATCTTTATTTCCAAATGGAGGACTAACCGTAGTAACCGCACAGTATGGTCCTTAGTTATGTATATATATTGTTTGCCGAGCATAACAACTTGTTTAAGATTTAACTTTATTTAGACTAAATCTCAAGAAGAAATGAAATTATGATTAAATTGTGATCAAGATACTCACTATGACGACATGGAAGCACACGAAGTTTATCCCCTGCACAATAGTCTTCTAGGCAAATAGCACAGGTTGTTGAAGTGCAATTATCTTCGACAACCGAGGTGAATTCGAGACTTGGCATTGCTTTCACTAAATGACTGCCCATTCCATGAAATTCACGGATGTCTGGAAGTGGAGATTGCTCGCGCCTTATAATATTTCTGCGCACCAAAAAACACATAGCAAACACAGCAGAAATGGCTAGTAGCGACATGAATGAAATGGCCACGATTGACCACGCTGAGTTGTCAATGGTAGGCAAGATCCACAACTCCAAATCAGCACGGCCTGCATAATTCTGCAGTATCGCTCCTGAAGCCTTTGAAATGAACAAAGCGTGGATATGAATGCCAACTGAATTTCCAGCCACTGCAATATTTCATTAAAACATGGATCACTTAAAGGCGAACGACTAAATGTTGACCACGATATAGTAGAACAAACTCAAGCAATTGATTGCAAAAGACATTCCCCGAAACCATTCGCAATAGAAGGAGGACCAATCATATCCAAATCGACCAATCACAAAGAGGAAAATGAGGATCAACACTAACATGCTTACCATAGCTAAAAAGGAATATATTAAAATGGTAAGTAAAAGATAATTACAAATACAAATAAAGGCTCTAAAAGAAACAATGGAAGTAAAGTATGTTCTTGTTTTGTCCTATCGACTAGACTATAACTTTCGTCAACATACAGCCTTGAGTTTCTGTTGCATGGATTCAACTATCCTTTTATTCTTTAGTTCTAATAACTACACACTGCAAATAATTGGAAAGACAATAGCTACTGTAGGCAGTTATTGGAAAAGACAATTGTGATGTGACAAGAGGTGCTGAACATGAATGATCCCAAGAGGACAAAGCATTGTAAGAAATAAGAAATTACGCAAGCAAAGACTAGAAAAGGAAGTCTATGTGCCATTTATTTGGCGAAGTTGCACGGATCTTATTCCATCCTTGAGCTGGAAGGCCAATCATCATTAGAACCTAGGTAATTAACGTCTCTTAGATAAGTTTTCTTTGTTTTCCTACCCCTCACCTGTAACTCTAATTGACTTGACTAACCAATTCAGCACATATACATGCTATCTTATCCTTCTATCTCTTATCTTGTCATCATAACACTTCGCAATACTTTTTGTTATATATATCTCCATATAGCCGACCCCACCTAGTGGGATAAGGCTTGGTTGTTATTGTTGTTGTTGTTGTATTCATCTCAACATTCTCATCCTTGCTAGAACAACTTCAGTGTGTATTATTTATTAGCTACACAAACCTGTCTTTTTGCCTAAAAGGCATATGTTGATTGCACGAGCATCCAGAATTTGTCGATTTTTGGTAGTGAAATGTAATAACAATTTGTAGATATTGATATATGTATTTGGTAATCATTTGGAATGAGTGTTGTGCTTTAAACCTATGGAATGTTTCCTCAGACCCGTATGCTCACTACATTACACTTCTACCTGTTCCCATGACTTCACATGGGAATGAAAACCAATTACAAAATTGATGTCATGTTCCTGCCATCGTAACACCTACTTTCAATTCCACCACAGTTAAATTATCAAGGAGAAACAAATGAAGCCTTAATTGTTTGGTCATGTAATGCAAAGTATGATTGCCATTAGAAATTACATAGTTGAATCTTAATGGAATTATAATTTCATAACATTGTTCCTCCCACTGATTTGTCAAATATAGTTCTCGTCAACCATAACAAAAGTTCTTTAAAACTATACTCTTCGGTAAATATCATATAAAGTTGCAGTGCTGAAGAGTTTATTGTTGAGTCACATTGAATGCAGAAAAAACAAATATGAAAAACTTACTTGAAATCAGGATCCCTCTATCTTCATTGTCGAATACAATTGCAGCTTTAAACCCAGCATATTGTGCATTCCTGACTTTAGTTTCAAAAGGACATTTTCCTCTTCTGATCAACACAAACGGAGTTCCTGAATCCTTAGCGAACTCATTTGTTAGAGTAGTGCACGCTTCTAACGGTTCTGCAACATATAATATTCCAGATTCACCTGATTTTTTTACCGGTGGAGCTGGACGTACAACAAAGAAGATCAATTGCAAAAAATATATGAGAACAAAGAAACCATGGAAGAAAGCTGAATGAACACAACAAGCTCACTAAAATTGGCTTCGACGTCCGGAAACGAGAAAGACACATTTTTCCCAATCAACACCACATTACCACCCGCTTCCGGAAGCAGCAGTGCGAGAAGAAGGAAAAGAGTTAACATCTGCTTCCTCTCAGTCTCATCCTTGAACAAACCCATAGTAGGCAAACCAGGCAGAGCACGAGGAACCCTAATAACTTCCAAAACCCAAACTTTGGCCAATCCCGAACCTCAACAACATCAATCCGCACAGAACGAGATCACAGCCCGCAGTGTAGCGCCAAAATCAAACTTTTCGCAGAAAGAGAACTCGGAAAAGAGATTCCGAACCTCAAGCACACCGATCCGCGCTGGAAGAGCACAAAGCACGGTATCGTACACCAGAACGCAGGAGCGATCCACCAAAAATCGAATTTTTCGCAGAGAGAAAACCCGGAAAAGAGAGCCCCTGGTCACGAAAACACCGACGAAGGGTCGATGGAGACGTCGGATTCCATAGGGGACGAGATACCATCGCAGTTCTTCGATTAACGATTTCCCCCGAGATTTAGCCGCCAACAGATGATTATCACGTCAAATCACCGATCACATTCCATAAATAATTTAGATTTAGATGGAAAATTGACTTATTAATCAGATAGGTAAGTTTTAAACTGCGTTCCCCACATTTACTAATTTTCAAAAAGCCCCTAAAGTTTTGTTAATAATAATATAGCCTTTAATATTGCGTATCAAATATAAACTGTGATAAAAGACAATTCATTTGTCGCAGTAACCTCGCTAACCTATCCGTTGTAGGATTAACACAGAGAAGATAAATTATGAGAGTTATTAGTTCGAACAATGACTAACACAAAGAAAGACAGATACCTAGCTTTGTTAATCATAATAATAATAATATTTCATGTGTTAGTCATCAACTCATCCGTAAAAATTCAAATCTAATATAAATAAGGGTAGGGATAATTGCAGGAGAAGAATCAAACTAAAATTAACAAACATTCATTATTTTATTTTTTTAACATAATTTATAAATATTGTGTATGAATATTTCATATTCTTTATTTATGAATATTAATAAATTAAATATTTAAATTTAATTAATTATATATATTGAATATATTGAATGCCAACGTAAAATTTACAAATAGAAACATTAGTGTGCTTTGATATTAATGAATTATTATGGGTTATTTTAAAATTCTGATAAAGCATGGGGAGTATATTGAAGTTTCGATGGCGCGTCTGGTTCTGGGCGCGGGTCCGAATCTTAAAGCGATCCGCGCGAATCTTCCAGAACGCCAGAGGATGGACGATGCTGATCCGGTGCGATGCGCCCGTCGCGACGAGAAGTGTCTGGCCAACGGCGGGACGTCGCTTTTGCGGGACCCGCAAGTTGATTGGTTGTGGATTAGAGTCATCGTAGCGTGGACAATATTAAGAAGGGGCACATGGAGTTGGCGAATGATTTTATGCGGGGCCCACGCGCTTCCACTGTTAATAAAATATTAAAAGAGCATTTATTCTTTTATTTTTTTGTTTTTAAAATATTTTATATTAATAATATTATAATTTTAATGCTAAACTACTGTAATTTAAATATTAATTAAATAATACTAAATAAAATTGTTGTATTATAGTAGATTTAATCAAAAGACCAATATAAATATAAGTTATTTTGTTTGTTTTCATTTTTGCTTGGATAAAATTAGAAAGGAAAAAATTAATTATCAATTTTTTATTTTATTTGAAAGAAATTAAAGAGGAGTAAGTTACTCGATTATATTCAATTCCTATATTTTTTTCCTCAAAACTACCTTTAATTGAGGATTAAACATCAAATAAAATATTATTTATTTGATTCCATTAAGGAAACAAGCTGAATGGAATAAACATGTATGTAAGATTTTAAAAAAAACTTTTTTTTTTCTTTCATTCAAATCATTTACACCCTATTTGAAAAAGAAAAAATTGAAATTCCTTAAAATTAGAATTCATTCATCGTAGTTTTTAGGAATGATGAGATGATTCATTCCTTTCAAACCTCAAAAAATCAACATAAACATTATTGTAAAAAATTAAAAAATTAAATATCAAATCACAAAAAAATCAAGTTTAGTATCCTCAGGATAAATCGTATATATGATTTTTTTTTTTTTAATTCATTTCACTGAATTGAGGAATTAATTCATTCTTACTAAGTTTTAATATTTTTTATATTATTTATATATTATATATATATATATATATATATATATTAAAAATAGATGTTTTTGAGAGATCACTACCTACCATACTCTTGTATTTTTTTTAATTCATCTTTATGGAAAGTATGTGATAACAGGTTTTTTTTAGTGAGGATGATCGTGAGATAATTTATAGAAGTGTACAAAATCATATATACTTAAAATTACTTTTAATCCATGATGAAGTTATGATTTATACATTTGTTTACTTATAAAACAAAAAAAATAACTTATCAAACCAAAAAAAAAAATCCTTATTTAAGCCTTTTATTTTATGAGCAATCAAGAAAAAATTATAATAAAAATCTTAAATAATGATGTGACACTTTATATGTATATGTTCGATTGTCGCCTGAATGTCATCGACAGTCTTCGACCGTCATCCCGAATCAAACTATATTCTGGGAACACGATGAATTCGTCGAGGATCGCTGCATATAAAATATTGTGTCATTTTTTAAAGTTTTTTTTTGAGATTTTTTTTAAGCATAATATTTTTCTTATTTTATTAATGTGTACACGTCCGATCGCCGATCGGACACCACCGATGGCCTCTAATTATCGTCCTGAATCAAACTATACCTTCGGAGGACGGTGAACTCGTCAGGATCGCCGGCAACGGTGAACCTATCGAAATCGACGGTCAATGATGCAAGATCACAATTACGGCGATCCCCGACGGGTTCACCGTGCCCCCAAGGGTATAGTTTGGTTCGGGGGCAGCGGCGAAAGCCGGGTAGTGTCGATCGACGATCGGACGTATACACAATAATTGCCACGTCATTCACTATCCCATTCACTGTCTCAAATTCACTATCCCTATCATTACTCTAACCAAGAGTAATGATTAGGACAGTGAATTGAGACAGTGAATGAGACAGTGAATGACGTGCAATTAATGTGTACACGTCCGATCGCCGATCGGACACCACCGATGGCCTCTGATTATCGTCCTGAATCAAACTATACCTTCGGAGGACGGTGAACTCTCAGGATTCAATGAACTATCGAAATCGACGGTAATGATGCAAGATCGCAATTGCGGGATCCCGACGGTTCACCGTGCCCCCAGGTATAGTTTGGGGCACCGAAAGCCGCGGATGTCGATCGACGATCGGACGTATACAAATAATTACACGTCATTCACTATTCATTCATGTCTAAATTCATTATTATCATTACTCTTAACCAAATTAAAGGAAGTATGTTGAATATTTTCCTTTTTGAGGAAAATAATTTAGTAATTTCCCAACTTGGTGGTGTGATTGATTATATTTTTCAACTTTGTTTTTTTTTTCTTTTTGTGGGCGAATTATTAGAAACCGTCCGCCGAGTTGCCTTTCTGGGCCGGCATATCGCACTGTTCTCCCATGGCCGCCGCCACCATCGCCGCCGTTGCCGCAGCCGCCACCGTCTCCGTCCCCGTCCCCGCTCGCTCCCCTGCCACAACCAACGCCGAGACCAGCACTTTCCACCGCCATGGCCAACTCACCAAAACCTCCCATTTTTACCGCATCAAGACCCAGCTAAAACCCTATCGGTCTCTCTGCGGCCGCCGACCTAATCGCACCGCGCACGGTCCTTCGTCCTTCCCCCTCGTCGCTTCGGCCGTTTACTCCGGCGGGAAAGCCTCGGTTCCCTTCGCCTTCGATGATGCCGACAAGCCTCGCGACGAGTGCGGCGTCGTGGGCATCATCGGCGACCCGGACGCCGCCAAGCTCTGCTCCCTCGCCCTCCACGCTCTCCAACACCGCGGCCAGGAGGGCGCCGGCATCGTCTGCTCCGACGGAACTACTCTCCGCTCTGCTACCGGCCTAGGTCTCGTCTCCGAGGTCTTCCATGACCCCCGCACCCTCGCCCCGCTCAAGGGCGATTCCGCGATCGGCCACGTGCGGTACTCCACGGCCGGCGCAGCATCCGCCCTCGCCAACGTCCAACCCTTTCTCGCCGGCTACCGATTTGGCAAACTCGCCGTTGCCCACAACGGTAACCTCGTTAACTACCGGCGCCTCCGCTTCGATCTAGAATCCAGAGGCTCCATCTTCAACACCTCCTCCGACACCGAGGTGATTCTCCATCTGATCGCCACCTCCTCCTCTCGCCCCCTCCTCTCGCGCGTCGTCGAGGCCTGCGAGTCCATCGAGGGCGCTTACTCCCTCGTTTTCCTCACGGAAAACAAGCTCTTTGCCGTGCGCGATCCTCACGGATTCCGGCCACTCGTCATGGGCCGGCGCCGCCCTACCGGCGCCATTGTGTTTGCCTCCGAGACCTGCGCCCTCGACCTGATCAACGCCGAGTTTGAGCGCGAGGTGAACCCCGGCGAAGTGCTTGTCGTCGACGGCCAGGACATGAGCATCACATCCGCCTGCCTCATGCCCGAGAAGCCCCGCAAAGCTTGTGTGTTCGAGCATGTCTACTTCGCCCTTCCCAACTCGGTCGTCTTCGGTCACCCAGTCCACGCCTCCCGCTACACCTTTGGCGCTGCTCTGGCTCGTGAGTCCCCCGTCCCCGGCGCAGACTTCGTCATCCCGGTGCCCGACTCAGGATTCTTTGCGGCGCTCGGCTTTGCCGAGGCCTCCGGGATCCCATTCCAGCAGGGCCTCATCCGATCCCACTATGTTGGCCGCACCTTCATCGAGCCTGACAAGGAAGGGCGCAACCTCGCCGTCAAACTGAAGCTTGCGCCTGTCCGGACCATCCTCGAGGGGAAGAGCGTAGTCGTCGTTGATGATTCAATTGTGCGAGGCACCACCTCTTCTAAGATAGTCAGTCTCATCAAAACTGCTGGAGGAGCTCGAGAGGTCCACATGCGCATTGCTAGCCCTCCCATTGTTGGCTCCTGCTACTATGGTGTCGACACCCCAAGATCAGAAGAGCTCATTTCCAACAGGATGAATGTCGAGGGAGTGAGGCAGGAGATAGGCTGTGATTCGCTTGCCTTCCTCTCGCTCGACAGCCTCAGGGGAGCTTTTGCTGATGAAAGCCACATGTTCTGTGATGCATGCTTCACTCGCAACTATCCTGTGCCACCAACTGAGCAGGAGGCTGTGAAGCTGACTGAAGTTTGAGATTTTCCTTACCATAATTCGGTATAGTTCTAAGTTATGCATTCTAATTTGAATGAGCCTCCAAATTTTCGGTCTGCTTTCTTAAATCTTTTCCTTGGCTAAATTTCTGAATATTTAAGCTCTTTAGGATGAAATTTCGCAAGTGGACTAAACATAGAAGTTTTGCTTGGAGTAACTCTTTTTCTTCTGTCTATTGTATACCATGAAGTGGTCTGTATGCTTTCTGGTTGTCAAGTGGACTAATCATAGAAGTTTTGCTTGGAGTAACTCTTTTTCTTCTGTGTATTGTATACCATGAAGTGGTCTCTATGCTTTCTGGTTGGAACAATAGAGGACATACTTGGATGAATAGATTTTGCTCTTTTAGAAATGAAATTTTGCAAGTGGATTAAACATATGTAGGTTCTTGCTAATTGCACCTTATTATTGTCTTGTGATGTAAACTACCTTTGGAATTTTGCTTGGGGTAATTCTTTTTCTTCTGTTTTTTTGTCAAAATTAATCTGATTCTTTGTCATTGTTCTCAAATCAGATTGCTGGAACTGAATAAGCTTTTTATTCAGAACACTTCCATATAGTGGTAATTTAGATGAATGTCATGAGTTATGACCCCTTTTGATTAGTGTCCATGAGAATATTTTAGTATATCATAGGTCTTACGAACCATCTTAATCTCTCTTCCCTTTTGAAGTGGGATTTCATCACGGTCAAGATTGCGAGCTGAACTTTAGGATCTTATGAGCTTATGGCCCAAACTGACCTAACGATACTCATAACCTGGCCATGCCATAGTTTCGTCGAACATGAATGGGCATGCAAGGAGTAGCAAAAGTGCACAATTCAACCATAGTTGTGCATGGGCAGTGAAAGGTAGTCGTGCCGAGCAGTCAGTGCTCAAGTCACGCGATCAGACAATGGTAGCTAGTTGCAAGCAGTCAGGGCTAGCTTCTAGATGCCGCGAAAGCTCTGAAATGTGCTACAAGCTTATGAACCTACAATCCAATTTTATGTTATCTCACCATTCCTATGTATGATCTTAATCCCAACAACATTGATCAGACGAAATATATCTTAATTGGCTTAGACATTTTGAAGCTTCACATTTACTGGAACCCTGGATGTAAGCCTTTTCATCTGCATTATTGGAGAATACTTCGATCATATGAAACTCCTAACTATATGAATTGTTTTTAACTTTTTCTATTGTCATCCATCTTATAGTAGTTTTTACTTGGTATATAATATATAAAGATGCAACTTACTATATAGTTTGTCTATTGTCATCCATCTTTTTTCCATTGTATATGCTTGCATTATGGTAGTTCAATATTTTTTTTTTCATCTAGATAAATATAATTTCCTTATTGTGTTGAAAACATCACCAAGGCCAACCCAAAATCTTATGTTTTACGGTCAATATGGCATTGGTTGATGTTTCTTTCTCCTAATCTTGTCTGTTTGTTGTTCCATACTGTTTCATGTTAGGCATTGACTGGATTAAAGAAATCGAGTGGTTTCAAAAAAATTATTTCTTATTTTTTTATAATTGTTTGAATGTGTGTGGATATTGCCGTTGGATTTTTCTTGCTAATGACTTAAAAGGAAGAGGAAGGTCAACCTTGGCTGGTAGAACAAGTTTCTGGTCAATTTGTTCGTATCAGAGTTGTTGCAGTTTTAATTGTTTTTATTGTTTGATGTGATTTATGTCGATTTTATTCGTTGATCAAAACCCAGTGAATTTGTAGAATCTTGTTCAATAAAACAGTTTTATAGGATGCTTCAATAAAATGAGAGAAAATAGAATTAAATAAATATGTATTTTTAAGGTAGAAAATTTAAAAGTTTTTTTTTAATTTTTCATTGTCATTGAAATAGCACTTTCTTTATTTTTTTAAACAAAATATTATAAGAGTATTTTATATTTTAAAAATATATTGTAGTAGCTTTGGCTAAAGTAATTCTAATATATTTAAAATTATTAAAGGGTAGCTTGATTTATTAAGTTTATGTCTACATGGGATTTTAGGGTAAACATGAATGGTCAACTCAATATGAGTTGATTTGAAAAATATCGAATTCGGGTCGGAGTTTTTTGGGTTCGGATTAGGTTCGGGTTGGAAGGGTTTTTGGATTGGAGATTTTTGGATCGGATTCGGATTGGTTGAATTTAAGATTAATATTTTTTTAGGTTAAAATAAATTTTATTTAGAAAATTAAATGATTTTATGTATATAATATTTAGTATAATAATGATGAAATAGTAAGATAAAAATGAAAAATTATAGAGAAAATAATTTTAAAAAAAAATATTTTTAATCGGATTGGTGGGATTCAGGTTTAGAGATTTTGAGTTGTATTCGGGTTGGGATTCAAATTGGGATTTTTTATAAATTTTTTCAACCCGATCTGAATTGATCCTACCTACTTGAATTGACACTGTTAAGGATTTTGAAGAAGAGTGTATTGTGAAAGCAATACAATACACCTAACAAAATCAAATGAGGATGCATTAACGGGATTTAGTTATCATCGCTTTTACCATTGAATACATATCAAAACAACGATATTCAACACGATCTTATTGCTGGATGAAGTTCTGTAATGCACCAGAAGGTCTTGGTAGGAGTTTGGACAACAACCATAGTATCGTCTCATTGAGAAGAGGAGAAGAAGAAGGCGACTCAAAATCTCAACATGTCAAATATCAGTCTCTGGAGGAGTTTGGACAACAACCGTAGTGTCGCCTCAATGATTAGAGGAGGAGATTCAAAATCTCAACATGTCCAAATAGATTTTAAATCGTTCATCAATGTTAACGAATTGAATTATTAAATTTTACCTATCTAATCTACATCCGATAACTTAAACCCTTTAATACACAATATATTAGATTATTTGACATGGTTTATTTCTTAATAAAAATGATTAATTAAGTTGATAACGATCTGAATTGACATGATTTATTTTTTAATAAAAATGATTAATTAGGTTGGATAATATCGAATTTGGAAGAAAAAAATTTACAAAATTTATCGTTGTTAAGAATTGAATCATATGTGTCTAAGAGATAACTAGCTGCCCTTTTATAAAAATGTTATAAAAATTGGACCAGGTAGCAGATGAATCTGGGGTGACCGTTCGATCCTACGGAGATTTTTCATCGATCACCAGGGTAAATCGGGAAGCGCTCGCGGTGGGCGGTTTAAAAGTCCAGCGTCCCAGGATTCGTGCCTCATTTGGAGAAAAAATTCTTGCAAAATACGTCGTATTAGGAATCGAACGCAAATGCCTAATAACCACTAGTCGCCTTACCGCTGCACCATAGCCCGGGGGCACTAGTCGCCCTTTCATGTTGGAGTGGGCGGTCTAGAAGTTCAGCGTCCCAAGGTTCGCACCCCATTTGAAGGAAAAATTTCTACAAAATACGTTATAGATAGGGATCGATACACGGATGCCTTCTTACCGCTACACTATAGCCCCGAGGGCTTATTAGTCGCCCTTTCATGCACCAGCGATGATTTAATTTTTAATAGAAATTATGTATGGTATTAATTTACATGCAAGTCTATAAATAGAGACTTAATCTTTCAATCTCCTATGAATTGTATTCAATGTTTACTTTCAACATATTTAATAATATTATTAAGTAATTATAATTAAAATTAGGTAATATTTATTAAAATGATTTAATTGGTTCATTTGACACTCTAAAAATATACATTTTAAAGAGTCATTTTCCAAAATTTCTTAACGATTCAACTTCTTTTAGTAAGAATAAAAAAATGTTTTTTCCTAAATTTCATGCGGTAAATAGAAAAAAAAACACTTGTAAAAATCAAAATAGCCCTCCATTGTTTAATATTATATAAATGCTCCTCTGCCTCTCCTACGAAAAGCCCCAAATCTTTCTTCCGTTTGGATGCTCTCTCGCTCTCCTCCGATCCGCTGCCTTTCTGCTTCTTCTTCCCCTTGATTTCTCTCCCTTCTTCTCGGAATCGATTAGATCAGAGAAGGAAGGGAGGAGAGAAAGAGACGAAAGGTAAGATTTTTCTTCGCCCCTTGATATTAAGATTGTGGTCTTTAAGGATTTCCCGTCACAGCCATTTGGTGGTTGATCCACGCCGCATCAATGCTTTGCCTTCCGTGATTGTGCTTCTCGCGATCGGTAGGGTTTTTATTGGCTTTTCTGATTTGTTCATCCTGTCGGTTCTGCATATTCTTCACGAGATCTGCTCTTGACGAGATCTTGATGATCGTCGTGATCATTTTGTTTTTGTTTTTTTTTTGTTAATCCCAATCGATTGTAGGGAAAATATGACTATCAGCGAACAGTTTCCGATGATTTCAACTTTTTTTTAATGAATTCGGTTGAGATTGATGAATCGATCCAAATTGATTGCAGGGCGAGAAACCACAATCTGGAATCGTAGTTGGGGAACAAAACAAGGTACGATCTTGAACGCTGGAAAAGTATTATAAATTGTGCAAAATAATGGATCTGCAATCGAGATTCTTGGATGAACATGAGAACCAAGCTGCAATTTTTTTATTATGATGTTAATTGTTCTAATAAGACTAGTGAAACTATTCCACGAGAATTGCAAGAACTTGTGGAATCTGATTGAACTGCCAACATGAGAACCAAGCTGCATTTTTTTATTATGATAATTGTTCTAATAAGACTAGTGAAACTATTCCAGGAGAATTGCAAGAACTTGTGGAATCTGATTGAACTGCCATGTAAAAAAAAAAAAAAGTAGATCCGCTACCTTAACGGACCCCCTAGAGTCGGCTCCATGAATATGGAGGGAGGTTCATGCAGATATATAAATAACAGGCGCATGGTGGGATCGAAAATGCAAATGCAGGTCATTACCTTCTAGGGATCGACCCCTGGCTATTATGCCAGAAATATTATACACTCACCATCTGTGCTATGCCCTGAGGGCTGAACTGCCATGTAAAAGGCCTGAGATAGGGTTGTTTATTTCTGTCATGCAAATGCAAAAGTAGTTTTAGAACTCTTATAACCTAAAACGTGGTAATCACTCCTTGTTATCGATAAAAGTTAGTTTACTTGGATGGAAATTTCAATACATAAGTTGTTTGATGTTCTACCAAGTCTTGCAGCTCCATATAGACTGTTTTTTAGCTCCATATAGACTGTTTTTTAGCACACATACTGATCGATAAAACATGGTAATCACTCGTTATCAATAAAAGTTAGTTTACTTGGATGGAAGATACGAAGAAGAGAAGGAATCTCAATACATAAGTTTGATGTTCTACCGAGTCTTGGAGCTCCATATAGACTGTTTTTATTAGCACACATACTGATAAAAAAAAATATGACTTTTCGGGCGGTTTGTTGACTCAAGATGTAGCCTTGAATTACTATTCTATCACTCTTCCAAATGTAGCCTTGAATTACTATTATATCACTCTTCCAAATTGGTTTTCATCTTAGGTTTTGATAATTCTCACTGTTCTATCTTCTTCACCTTTTATCCCAGTTTCCACTGCTCATTTGTGTCGCGATAATGAGTTCTACCTGCCTCGCGTGTCGTACCATGGGTAGCCCATCGCCGTCATTCAGGAGCTACTCCGTTTCGAGTTCAAGCTCAGAGGATGAGGTACAATGCATTGCCCTCATTGCCTGTTTGGCTCGCCGGGTGACTGTGGCTACCACTGGGTCCAGTAATGCTATTTCAACCTCCAAAGTAGCTCCGCTGCCGATGGTGGCAAGCAGTCAAGGTGTGGCGGGAACTCCACGGCTTCAGCGCAGCCGAGCCATGAGCAGGGACCAAGTCAGAAACTGGAATTTCTGACCATGCTCAGATAGAGGGAGAGCAGTCCCCTCCCCAGTGTATATTTTGGTCACCAGATGGTGTTTCTGTATATTTTATTTCTTGCATTTGGATCTTTAGTAGTTATGGAGTATTGCAATTGCATTTTGGTCACCTTGTTTTGCTTGGTGAATTGCTTTGTATGTTCTTGCTTGTTGTAGGTAAACTTCAATTTAGTGTTGGACTCTCAGTCAACTCTAGTACCCTTTAGATATGGCAGTTAATTATGTTTTATTAAACCATACTTTTATATATAATAATAACTAAATTTTTATATCTGAAATCATTTATATTTAAATAAATCTTATTTTATAATTGTAATTTTTTTTAAATTTTCTCTTCTTCCATGAACATGTTTTTATATTGCCTGTCTCAAATGTATTTCCAATGAAATCGAGAACAATATGCTTTTACGTAACATGCTCAACTTCTCTATAAATGATTATAAAATTGACTGTATGACTTTTTTATCCCAAAGTATTTATTAGTATTTATCTAATACATTAAAACATAGTTCTTTCTAAACTCATCGTATTAAAATATTTTTTATCAAATTATTTAAATTTCATCAAAATTATTTTAAATTAATAAAAATTATTTTACAATAATTATACGTAACACTCTTTTAATTGTTTCCAATAATAAATAGTAAATACTCCGGCATATACACCCAACAAAAGCTAAAATCATTATCTCATGAGTTTTTTATTTATTTAATTTTAGACAGGGAAGTGACTTTAAAAAGTTACTAATATGATATTGTTAAGTGCCAATAAATTATTCAATTCTGACTATAAATTATTACTAGGATGATGATGATAAGTTCGGATTGATTTATATCCTTCCTAACTATATTTATCGAATATCGAATATTTATCTAAATATAATATTCGATCGAATATCTTATATACTAATAATTTTTCATTTCAATTCAATTATTCAAAAAAACATTAAAATTAACATTAAATTTAAAATATATATATCTATAATTTTAAAATAAATTACACATCTATGTAATCTATTTCTAACATTAACACAAATTAATATTATTTTTTTAAAAAATAATATATATATTTTATTTAATCGGATATTCAAATCTATAATTTTCATTCAAATTGAATATCCCTCGGATTCGAAAAAAATGATGATCCTTCTGCCCGACTTAATCTTACTTTACAAATAATTTTATTTTATTAAAAAAACATTTAGCAACTTTTCTACAACAAAATATATAACAAAAATTGCATTTTTGACATAAAATTCTTTTAATTCATAAAAAGAAAACGACAATATATATATATATGAATCTTACTTTACAAATGATTTTATTTTATTAAAAAAAAAATTTAGCAATTTTCTAGAGCAAAATATATAACAAAAATTGCATTTTGCATTTTGGACATAAAATTCTTTTAATTCATAAAAAGAAAACGATTATATATATATATAAGAGACTCAATTATTTCAAACCAAGTACACAGATAGGTACGGCACACATAGAATATAATAACTTTTATGCAAATGGGAGCAAAATGACTCATACAATGTTATTAGTACAGATGTTTACCAAAAGAAATCCATAAAAAATTTCTAAAATATTTTGCATCCATCTGTTTTCTTTGATAAGAAAAAACAGAATTATAAATGTTGATTTGTGAAAAAATTTTATAATCTCACAAAGGAAAATTATGTCAAAGGCGAGAAGATAAATTACAATAGCAAGATCTGGCTCAGATGGTGTTAGCTAATCTGTATCAGGATCCACATCGACGATACCAGGTAGTGAATCAAGAGAGACTGTATCAGAATCATACATAGGTGCTGGTTCTATTCTCTTATCGAGCACATCTGCGCCTTCATAAACATTAGGAAGGCTAGTATTTTCATTTGAGAATGTCCCTATTTGGAGCTGCTTTCCATCGACTACAGAAATAGCTGTCATAGTTTCGTCAGAAATCGTTCCTACTTTCAGTGGAGCTCCTGAACTACTGGGGTATTCCCCATTTGTGGCGCCTGATATTTTGAGATTATTGTTCTCGGTTTCCCTTTCATCCCTTTGTGCAACATAGGCAGCAATATCGCCTTCATTAGAAGCTTTATGGGTGTCAGCCGCAACGATAGTCTGCACATTGATGTCTCCAGCATTGCTTGGCCCATCAATATTTATTCTTGATGATTCTCCATTACTCAATCTGAACTCATGATCTTTATTCAAGCCACTGCATCTTCCTTTGTGATAGGAGTGTGTGAAAGCTGAACAGGTCTCTCTTCTTCATCGTCACCACGAAGCCAACCATTCAATACTTCATCACCACTATCACCATCCTTATCATTCGTTGCACCTACATTGCCTGTTGGAAAACTAGACGTGTTTAGATTCAGATGACCATAAAATGTATTTCCCTGATACCTCTGATTGCAAGCTTTAAGCGTGGAGCTCCTAGAATCTTCGGTATGTATTAAAGGAAGTGCTCGAGGATGGATAAGAGCTTCCAAGGACAGTAGTGCATCTTGACAGCAGGCAGCAAGTTTTGTTCCGGTTTCCAATTTTCCTGCAAAAACACGAGCATGAGAAGGAATCAGTCATATTGTAGAATTGGGCAATCTCATTCTTCTTTATCATCGATAATGGTGTCAGCAAGCCAATAAACAAGAGCTAGTGGCAAAGAAAAAAAGAGGAAATGAAGAGGAAAGGAGAATGATCAGGAGAGGTGTACAGGTTAGATGCTTAATCTAGATAAACAGGCAATGGGTCGGTGGAGCTCTGTAAGGAGATGCTTCAGGAAGCTTGGTAGTACAACATTAATGACAATCTGATATTATTATTATTAATCTAATATAAATTTCTCACAATCCACAATTTAAATGATATTTTGGTAGTAAATGAAATTTAATGCATATGCATACCTCTGCGAAAAATTTCAAGACCTTCTGATAAGTGAGGAGGCCGGGCATGTGATGCAGAAAGCAGAGATGCTAAGAGAGCTCGTAAGGCCGCAAGCTGAAAAGCAACTAGGGAGTCGGTTGATTCAGTTTTTCCAACTGAAGACTTCCCCCCACAAGCCCATCCCATATAACAGGCATCTTTAGCTACCGTAATCAACAAATGATCCACACCTGACCGCCAACCTTCTGATCTCAAAGAACCACCCTAGCAAATTGAGACGATGACACAAGTCACAGAAGATAATTTCACTTAACAATAATTCATGTAAATAAACTAAGGGAAGAACATCACGTATATAACATGAACTCCTAATTTGACAGAATAAAGCACATGATAAGAGTAAAGGGCATACCACCGTAAGAAGAGCTTGCAGTGCTTCAAGTGCAGCAGTTTTTACAGAAAGAGGGGCAGATGGTTTTAAGCTGATTGCGACACTCTGCTTATGGGAACCATCTGGGAGTTGTGTTGCTGATTCCGAGAAATGTTTTCTTTTTCTTGGGCGACTTTGTGTAATAGCCTGATCTGGCTCTCCAGACAATTGCTGATTTGAAACATGTGTATTGCTTCCAGGATGATCATTCAGATCAGCAGAAGCATTGTTGACTAGCTCTTGGGCAAGATACAAACTCACTCTAATTAAGATTAAAACTTGCGAGTTAGTAAAAATTTAATATAGTCTCAAGGGAAAGAACAATCTACTAGAAAACAAAATGCCCTAAAAATTTGCGCATAATATTATAATGCATATGCAAGAATAAACAGCAGTTGTAGAGAAGTCCCTAATACAAAGAAACATGGCCATGACCATGAGCATTTGCATAATCGACGGCAAAAACAAAGTGAGAGACCTCAACTAATTGCACTATTTTTTTGGACAATTGTCAGATCAACAAAACAACTTATTTGGTGGTAGAGACACAAACACTGTGCAAGGAAAAGAGAAAGGGAAAGAAAAGTGCAACACAATGTACCTTACTACAAATTATGAAATATTCTCATCTTCATACATTGTTTTTTTTAAAAAAAAATCGTTCTTCATTTTCCCCAACAATCTCATTCGAGCCCATATTTTGTTGAAATATGTAATTAAGTGAAATGCACAAGCTACAAACAAAGTCAGTGTGGATGGCAACTACTTACCACTCCCATGGATCTCAACAAGAACCCCATCGCTGAATACAATTTTATCCTTAGAGATGGAAATATAGCTTTCCTGGAATATTGTATCAGAATACGTGCAACAGCGGCACAATGTGGTATGAGTTGGCTGCAGTTAAGTCAAAATGAGAGCACAAAACCAGAAAACTTTACTACACCAAAGACAAACTGCCAAGTATATGCTATCATTCATAGCATCACAACCTTAATCAAAAAATGAAGCAGATTCTACATGTAGTAGTTACCACAGAACAAATGGCATTTTCTACAAGATCGTCAAATGCAGTATACACGTTGAAGATATATATTAATTCAGAGACTGGAACAATAACAAACAAACTAGAGATAGAGGACAATAGAATCAGTTCTCACCTCCTATCTCCCTTTATAAGGGAAATTAAAAGATGCAAACAACGCAAGTGTAATGCTGGAAATTGATAGCATACAAGTTCTTGATTCAAGACAGTTGTGAATCGAGCTAAGGATTCATGTGATGAGTCATCCACCATAAGCACTTTATGAATCAGTGCAAGCAAAGGCGCAATAGGAACATTTGCCTATGTAAATAACATGAAAAATGATAACAATATTATTATCTTATCTTAGTATTTAAGTCATACAGTGGGTAAGTTGTAATGTGAATGTATCAAACATTAATAGGATAAGGATGCTTAGTGAATGTATCAAACCTGAACAGTATATGGCCTGGTAAGCATCATGCAACAACACTTAATCAGAATGTCAACTACGGGGAGTACCAAGTAGCGAAATCTTTTTGTTGGTTGACATGTCACATCTCTCAATAATGATCGTATGCCCAACTCAGAAGGGGGATCCTTTCCAGGCGGAATCAACAATCTCACAACTGAAGAACCTTTTGTTTCTGCACATTAATTAGATTATTTGTGTTCTCACAATATCAAATAGAATACAGAAAAAAAATATATTCAATCTTACCTCCTTCCAGTGTTTGTAAGGGATCATTAAGAAGAATATCTATCTCTATTATAATTTTTTGCATCATAAGTGACCAGCTATCTTCGTCACCTTTTGCCCTGGGGAGAAGTGCCAAACAAGTGGCTATTTTCTGGAAAAGGAGATAAGAAGAGTTAATAGAGAAAAGCATGATTTCATTTTATGTAAACCATGAATTCACTTAACATAAAGGGTTAACACATGAATATGGGATACCCTTTAATATTTTTCACAAATCTAGGATACCCTTTCAATTTTTTTCTAATTTAACACAATGATTAGATTTCATATTAAAATTTAGCATCCGTTACTCCATCCAGTTTTGTTAAGATTGTTAATTTGGCATCCACATAGCACTTTTGCCAATTGAGCAAGTTGCAAATGAGGTTTCTTAATAATCTAGTTTGACTTAAAAGTCTAGCATATAGTTGAGATGTTATGTCAAGTGAAGAAAAACCCTTTTTTTAGTGTTTCTCACATTATGAGATTTCAGATATGCCTACACTGCTTCATTTAATGACATTTTCATTATAATCTAGGATTTTCCACCATGTCAACCAAATCTCCGCAGCTATATCATTACCACTTCTAGCCATCAAAACTTAAGCCAAAGAATTCTAAAGTGTACATAAGAGATCCTGTAGTATAATTAATGTTTTGAGTAGATTATACGAAAAGTAACTAATAGTATTTCATTGATCTTGATATCTATTGCAGATTTAGGTATATAGATTTTTCGACTAGATTGACAAGATAATATGTGATCGGACATTTAATATGATCTATAGCATGTGTTAAAATTTTGAGACCAAGATAGAAATGGAGATATTAAAATACACTAAAGAAATAGTGAAAAGATGGAGGATAAATAAATGATCATTAAAATTAGACTTATTTACAGATCTATTATTAATAGTGGTTGGAGCTTGTCATGTTACAAGTGAAAGTAGAATTCACCGCTCAATGCAACATTTGTATTGCTTTATAACTTTTTTACCTAATGTATTTGGTCATGTCATCTTATCTCACATCTTATCTCAGACTGGCTCCTGTATAATAGTGTGTTGGATTACTCCCAAACTAATTTATAGTTATGAGAGTTTGTATTTGGAATATTGGGCTAGATTTTTAAGCCCTTACATTGGTTGTACTAAATTTGATAAATTTATATTGGTCATGATAGATTGATAGTACTTATACTGCTTATACTGCATTTGATAAAACTTACAAACAAACAAATCTACCTCAAACCTGAACCAATGTCATGTAAGGTCTAGTGAGCAACTTGCCAAGTTGGCAAAGTATTGTGTGAATGTCAGATCATCATTTGAATTGAAACTAGACAAATTAATAATGGATTCTAGATTTTAATACAAAACCCAAATGTTATGGTAGATTCAAGAAAAATGAAATGCTATGTTAGATTTGAAAGGTTGTGTTATATTTATGAATTAATCCTATCATGAAGATGAAGATGACAATGGAAAATTGGCAATAATGCAAAAAAGAGTAATAATATGGTCAATACAAGTGCCACTTACCTTTGATAAATTTGCATTATATCTTGATGACACAATCTTCGAGACAAGAGCAGCTTGAACCTAACATAGAATCACCCTAGTTAGCACTCTTGGGGCTATCATATAGGAAAAGATTACTAATGCATTGCCATAACACAAAATAAGAGTCACTTCTATATAAAACTCAGAACTAATATAGAACTATAGAGAGTTTATTATGTTGAAGCCAATCTTACTAACTCTTATGATTTAATGTTCTTTCACATTATGCATACAAGGGGAGTTTTTGTTTGTGCACCAGATTTAGCAGCAAACAAATCTATATACCCATCACTTCCCTAAATTCACCATAAGCACATGATACTTTGACGCTTACATCAATGTTGTGCTCACACCAACCGATCATGCTCATCTAATCAGCAGCGTCTATGAAAGTTCATCCCTATTAAGCAGAAAATATGCCAGGAATAGACTCACATTGTCAAAGTGCCGATGCAATGAAGGAAAGAACCTCAGGATGGTACATAACAATTCAAGAGCTAGTTCCTGCAGGGAGGAAGACAACGGAAAATAATTTCACATCACAAATAGATGGAGAAAGGAAGACTATGATCCTGCAGGGGATGTTATACTTCATCTGATCCATTCTCATTCAACAACTGGATAATTGGCAGTATAACCTTTCCAGCAAAAGCTATTCCATCTTTCTTTAAGTTTGAAAAATCAGCCAACCTAATATCACGACAGTCAAATTACTTTCAAGAAAAGAAAAGAATTAAGTGTTAATAGTATAAAAATGTTATTAGTATAATAGAAACAATGAAGCTACATTATGACAACAAAACATATCAGGTGGGTTCACCGATAGAAATGAAATAATTTAAAATAACAATAGAATCTGAATTACACAGTCATGCTACTATGAGACAAATAAATAAGAGAAAATTATATTAATCAAGGAATGAGGATGTGGGTTATTATGATCCGATAGTTCCAGACAAACCAGTGAAACCAACTCAGGATTTCATTACTGTATCAGCTTAGCATGCATATAACAATGTCGTTGCGTAAATCCAAAGAGCAAATTAGAACTAAAATTAAACATAAAACCCACAATGACTTACAATAAATTCATAGAAGATATATATCAAACAATTCATAGAAGATACCGCAATGGCTCAAGACACTCAAAGATAACCCAGAAGGTAAAGCAAAAACTAATTGAAACAAGACCAATTGATTGTTCATGAGTAAACAAAAAAGATAGGAAATGCTAGTCAATAGTAAAATTTAAAAGCGGATAAGAAATTGCATGTCAACAAACCTGGTGAAGAGATCAGATAACGCAGAACAAGTTGCCATTCTTACAAAACTGGAGCTGGATGGAAGCTGAGCACAGCAAACAAATGTGATAAGCTCGTCTCTATAGTCTCTTAAGCAATCAACATCAGTGCAAGGGTTGACAATATTGATCATGTCACATTATCTAATAAGACGATATGACCTAAAACATGAATTACATTAACAAAATCTGAAAGTGCTACACGACTTCACTTATTTATCAACGAAACTAATTTTTAAGCACAATATTTCTATCAATCAACTTAGCTTATTATCTTATTTTCATATAAATTAGAGTTTTTTAAAGAAAAAAGTAATAGCTAACTAGTTCCACGTACATTTATAAAATGCAATATTGATAAAGAAAAAGTCAAAATCAAATTACAATGACAAGACACAGATACCTAGCCTATTTAGTGCACATGAGCTTGTGTCTGTCCTTTGTTTTAACAAAGGGTTAACATGGTTGAAACAAATGGATGCATTTTCAAAATTAAGCATCATAAAAAAATAGACTTTAGTTACTGAAAATATAATTTTAAAGAAAAATGAAAACTGATTTCAACAACGTGCATAATCACAGTTAGCAATGGTCTATACCTGAATAATTGATAGTAACTTCTGGAACCAAACAGAATAAGATGCCAAGAAACGATCAGAACTGCACTCTCCACAACTCACCCCCAGCAAAAGCACACCCACACGACATTTGTCTGGCTAAAAACAATTTAAAAAAATAAAGAAAATGAGTTGCTGATAATATCCAGATACATTAATAAATAGGTTTCAATTATGAAAGATTTGATCATACAAAACATACAGCCACGACCAAATGTAACAAGGTACTCAGCTTACTTTCTAATATCTAAGCGACCACAAAAAACAAAACGATAAAACCAAAAATTGCTTTTTCTTTTAGTATAATTCCTGTTTCAGATGTAAAAACATCAAAAAACCATAAGTCGCATGTAAAGATTGATAGTTGAAAACAGACAGACTGTATAAAAAGTAGTATGAGAAACTAGTTCATACACAGTGTTAACAATATTCCAGTGAGGATAGACAGTGACTGCGGTAAAATCTTTTGAGAGTGCAAAACTTTCCAACACACAAAACTCTCGACTGCATATTAAGCCGGGAGCACGAGTGCAATGAGATACCATTTTACTGGATGCCAACGAGGTGACGCGTTCTGTCCAGGCATCCATGGCGTTGCGCCACTCCTCGACCAGCTTCGCATCGGAGGGGTCATGGACTTGCTCGTCGAGGAGGCCGTAGGTCTTGATATCAGCAAGGAGGATGGAGAGTTGGAACTCCTCTGGCGTAGGCCGACTCTCCTCAGGGAGGAAATCCCTCAATAGACGCCGGATCCTGATGGGATTCAACCGAGTGCCCTCGATGTTCTCCAACCGGCTGACGCTCGCCATCAAAAGACAGAATTGGAAGCGGCGGAGAGGAGGCGAGTGGTTGGCAGAAGGGAGCGGAGGAACGAAGCAGCGGGGTTAGGGTTTAACGAACAAATTGAAAAATAATATATATATATATATATATATATTTGGTAGAAAAAACAATTCCGATCACACCCTGAAATTTATTATTAATCTCTATGTCAAAAAATATATATATATCCCTGGTATACAAATATTTATTTACTTTAGCTACACCAATTTACCTAATTTTCTTTATTTTTTATAAGTATAAAAAATTCAAAAGAAATATAATTCTTTTTAAATTTAATATATTTAAATTAAAATCTAATATATTTTTTAAAATTGAGCATGGTTCTTTTTCGCATGACGAATCATTGATTAATCTATTCAACCTAAGTCAATTGGTCACGTAAGAAAAAAAGTCATACTCAATTTAAGATAAAATATATTAGATTCTCTTTAAATAATATTAAATTTAGGAAAACTTATAATTACTTTAGACTTTTGTACTTATATAAAATGAGGTTCTATTTCCTGGTGATAAACCTAGTTGATTGATTATCGATCTAATTCCCAATCGATCAGGACTACTTAATCGACTGTCCAATTACAATCAATTCATCCTAAGTCATGCACAATCGCAAACGATTTATCATAAACTAATTGATTAGTATGAGCTCTCAGACAATTGGTTAGGTAGGAAAAAAATTATGTCAATTTGATAGAAAATATACTAGATTCCATTTAAATTATACTGAATTTAGGAGAAATTATATCTTATTTTAAATTTTTTATGTAAAAAATAGAATAGTTAAGTAAATCAATATACATTAGGGAATTGAAGTAAATAAAAAATTATACGCAGAGAGAGTGAGAATATTTTTTTTTTGACGCAAGAATTGCAAAGGGAGTTTAATTTGTTATTAGGGAGTTTAGGAATTTTTTCCACGTGAAATTACAATGATTTTACGGTGATTTTCTAAGCTGATCAAGGTCATTATGCATTTTTTTTTTCAAATCACGTGGGTGTTTTGGGATTATTCAAATCGCATAAGTCATCGAGCTTAGTTTAAAAAAATTGTTAGTGTCATTATCTACTTAGAAATAATGTTTTCAAATGATTTAATAGGTACAATCAATTACTAAGATTACTCGTATTTGTTTTGTATTTAAACTTATTAATTATATTCGGATAAATTAGTTAAAAAATATTTTGACTTTCATGTCATATTTCTAATCATTGAAGGAATGCTTGACATAGTAGCATTGGTATTCAAAATAGTTTAATTTAGTTTGACAAAATCATATTATTTAATTCATCATTTACAGATATTTTATTCGTGTACATAAGAAATGCAAATATCTATATCAACGGTTGAAAAAAAAAGTCACTTATCGAATATAAGTTACATTAAATAAATAAATTGAGTTATTTTATAGATTTTTTTTTTGTCAAACTTCATCAAAGGGTAAGTGCAGAGGAAAAAGACATTGAGGAGTGAATCTAGTTGAAAAATACATTAACATTATAATAATAATTTCTTGTATCTTTTCTCAGCATATCAAAAATTTCGCTTATGAGATTACTAATTAACATATTTAAAAATTAAAATTCAAAAAGATAATATTTTAAATTTTGTAATATGGGTGTGAACTTCGCAACCAAAGATGTAGCTATTGTTCGAACCCTATATAGAGATATGCATGTAAATATGAATTGCAACATTGCATTTGGAAAATTGTTTAAAAGATATTTTGTAAGAAAAGTGCTAAGTCGATCTACATTCGAATACATAATTAAGAAATATTATGTCTGCGTAAAATTAGATAAAGACGTTGGGTCAATATGTAAGTTTTATATTTTATATATTTGTTTTATATTTTATATTAATTTTAATTAGTAAAAGATTTAAAAATATTTTCTAAAATTCAGGTTGATGATGTAATTTTTATAAAAATTTCACCATTTAAATTTTATTGTTTAAAGTTTATGATAAAATTTAATAAGATTATCAGTAAAAATTTAATAGATAATCGATTTTTGAGCAATAATTATATTCTGAAAGCTTAATTTTATTTATCCATTTTTATTTATGTTAGTTTTTATACTTTATTTTATTAACACGTATACTCGCGCCTCGCGAAACCCTAAATCTGCGAAACAATTCGTCTTCCTCCTCCTTTATCCTCCGTTGGCGACATTCTGCGTCGAATAGCTGCATTCATCCTCGAGACGCTAAGAAACCGGAGTCCTCTCGGTGAAACAGTAGTGATTGGTTTATTGAACGCGATTTTCACTGATTTACGGGAGCTATTCGCTTGGGGAGAGCTTTTCCCATGGCCGATGATTACGAGGGCTCGGAGCGATTTGGGATGGAGAACGACTACGAGGGCGGCGAGTGGATTGGCGGCGAGTTCTACTACCGCAGCAAGAAGGAGCGCCCCGTTCAGACACGCGAGGACGCCCTCTACGGCACCTTCGCCACCGCGTCCAGCGATTCTGACTCCGACGGAGGAAGGCGCCGCTCGCGGAAGCGCAGGAAGGGAGACCTCATCTCTAAGGCCGACCTCTCAAAGCCTGTTCAGTTTGTCTCCACCGGCACAGTCATGCCCAGCCAGGAAGTCAAACGGGAATCCCAGGAAGAAGGGGATCGATCTGCTGGCGTTCCCAGTTCCGGCCAGGGGTTGGGATATGGGTTAGGGTTTCAGTCCAACAGAAAGGAGAGCGAGGGTGATGAGGACCAGGATACCTTTCTCCCTACGGCCTTTGGGAGGAGGATTAAAGAAGGAGCCCAGCGCCGCGAGAAGGAGAAGGAGTCTGAGAGGGGGAAGTCAAAGTTGGCCAAGAAGTCTTCTGGGAGAAGAGATGCATCTGGCGCCGGTGAGATGGGGAAGTTTGAGGCACACACCAAGGGAATAGGTTTGAAGCTGATGAAGATGATGGGATACAAGGAAGGGTCTGGATTGGGGAAGAATGAACAAGGCATAGTCGCTCCTGTAGAAGCTAAGCTTCGTCCAAAGAACATGGGAATGGGGTTTAACGACTACAAGGAGGCTAAATTGCCTGTTTTGGATGAAGCACCAAAGGAAAAGATGGCTACTCCAGTGGCAGCAGGACCTTCAAAGGAAAAGAGGTGGTTAAAGCAGAAACAAGGAAGAGCTAAAGCTGAGATTCTGACGGCAGATGAGTTGCTGGCTAGAAAGCAGGAACAAGGTATTGAGGTTCAGAAGGTTCTTGATATGAGGGGACCACAAGTTAAGGTTTTGACAAGTCTGGAGAATTTGAACATGGAGACTGAGATGAAAGAGAATGATGTGCCCATGCCCGAGCTCCAGTACAATATTAAACTAATCGTGGATTCTACCGAGGTTGACATACAGAAGCTGGACCAACAATTGAGAAGGGAGAGGGAGAAGGTGGTGAGCTTACAGAAAGAAAAGGACAAGATTATGAAAGAAGAGGTGAGGCAGAGGAAGCAACTTCATGTTATGGAGACAATTACATTAGTCTTAGAAAAGGTAAAGGAGGATAGCTTATCGGGGGTTTTGACACTTGATTCGCTACTAACCACTTTCAAAGATTTAAAAGAGATGTTCAGAGATGACTACAAGCTCTGCAATATTTCTTGTATTGCTTGCTCATATGCATATCCTTTGCTTCTCCGGGTGTTTCAAGGATGGGAGCCATTGCAGAATCCATTGCATGGCATGAATCTTATATCTTCTTGGAGAGATTTGTTGCAAGGAGATCAGCCTTATGATTTTTCAGAAAACCCTTTTTCCGCTTCTTCTTATTCACAGCTTATCACTGAAGTTATTCTTCCTGCTGTGAGGATATCTGGGACTAACACTTGGCAGGCTAGGGATCCTGAACCAATGCTTCGGTTTCTGGAAATATGGGAGAAGTTACTGCCTCCAGTCGTTTTGCAGTCAATTCTAGAAAATGTGGTTATGCCTAAGCTAACAATGTCTGTTGATTCATGGGATCCACGACGAGAGACCGTCCCAATTCATGTTTGGGTTCACCCATGGCTTCCATTGCTAGGGCAGAGATTGGAGACATTGTATAATACGATCCGTTATAAGCTAGGTAGTGTCCTCCATGCTTGGCATGCAAGTGACGCTTCAGCATACGCCATACTTTCTCCATGGAAGGATGTATTTGATGCAGCTAGTTGGGAGCATCTGATGGTACGCTATATTGTTCCTAAGTTGAGAATTGCTCTTCAAGAATTCCAGGTGAATCCAGCTAATCAGAAGTTAGACCAATTTAATTGGGTGATGATGTGGGCATCTGCAATCCCAATCCACCATATGGTTCACATGCTGGAGGTTGATTTTTTCAGCAAGTGGCAGCAAGTTTTATACCATTGGTTGTGCTCACGTCCTAATTTCAACGAGGTTATGCAGTGGTATATGGGTTGGAAGGGTCTCTTCCCTGCAGAATTACTTGCTAATGAGAGGATTCGAGTGCTTCTAAGTTCGGGTTGGATATGATGAACCAGGCCGTAGAAGGCATGGAAGTGGTTCAACCTGGTGCTAGAGAGAACATCAGCTATCTGAGAGCTACAGAAAAGAGACAGTTAGAAGCACAGGAGCAGGCTCCAGCTTATTCCTCGGTCCATGTCAATGGTGTTGGTGGTGTTCATGAAATGAGCTTCAAGGAATCCATTGAAGCTTATGCAATGGAGCAAGGCTTGCTGTTCATACCCAAAGTCGGTAGATATTACAATGGTCTTCCAGTGTATGGATTTGGTAACATAAGCATTTGCATAGATTCAGTGAAGAAACTGCTATATGCCCAAGTCCATGAGGGCACTGAACGCTGGAGTGCTGTGTCACTCACACAGTTACTGGAGATGCACCGGAACACGTCACGACATTGAACATTAACCTCCTGATGCTTAGTGGCCATTGATATGAGGTCATTTCTTTCGTATACTTTTTTTTTTGGTATAACTTTGCAACCATTCTTTTGGTACTTTATATTTATGCAGAGCTTTGCTACATGTTTACGCATATTTGATTATTGCATAATATGATATACATTTTTATGCGAGACCTTTAAAAATTAGTTAGCTACAATTTGCAATGTGATGCTTTATTTTCAACCACCACATGAACATCCAAGTTAGAAGTATCACAAAATTTGCTGGCTTTAAATTTCCAGCATATCATCCACACAGAATGTGCTGTTTCTCATCTCCAGTTGCAGTTGTTTTACATCAAGAACTTCTTTCAATGAATCTATGAGAATTTTGTGTCCTCTTCATGCAACTTTGTCTTTCTTCTACTGCCATCACCTGTAGTTAGGTTCCGAGTACCTCAGATCAGTCTGTATTTGCAAACCAACAGTGGACACTATATTGATGCTTAAGACATAAGTGCCAGGCATTACATTAATTAGATTTGATCTCCCCAGTTTATTAGTTTAGTTTATTGCAGTCTACCACACATATCAAACACTAAAGTGCAGACTGCAGAATCATAATTTTTCTTCTGGTAACATTTTCTAGTATAGATACATAATATATTTTTATATGCAGGGTTGAGGAGGGAGAGAACATGCAACTTGAGAAAGAATGCCCCAAATCGAGGACGTCCGGGTGACTGGTCGACTTCTTTTTCTACTACATAGTTTGTCTCTGGTCGTCTGATATTGTTAAATGATGTCTATATTGTAAGAAACACGCAAGGCAGCAATCATATATGTTGATCCTTCCCCATTCCGATACCATACACATTTACTTGTTCATGTTTACTCTTTGAAGAGTGTGTTCATGTAATGTTTGGCCATGGCCTTTGGATTTTGTTGCCCTGATAGTCTAAGCCATGTTTCATGTGCTAATGGAAGTTGGAAATGTCTTTTGACATGGGAACACAATTGTTTACTTCTCTCAAAGTGACATTGTTCTACTTAGATCATCAATTGGGTGCCTTCGTAGGGTGAAATATAATAAAATGAGAAAATAATGATGAGGCAGATATTAGAATGAGATAAAATGGATCAATTTATTTTATGTTTAACTTATTTTCCCCTCTAATTCTTTCTGTTTGTCTTAATCTATTTGTCTACCTTGTTTATCTAAATATGGACTACAAAATATAAAATTTACAAAACGATCTAACATTCTCATCTCCAAATGGAGATAATATTTCTTTGTTGGGTGTTTCAATGTAGATCGATTTAGTTCTTTTCTGATCAAATATCTTTTATATAATTTTACAAAAGTATCATTGAAATTCATTTTATATGCATCTATCTGGGATTCTAAGTAGTAGTGTTATATTTTTGGGATTCTAAGTAGTAGTGTTATATTTTTGGTTGTGAATGTCATATCCATGTTGCAAATTTTAATTTTTTTAATTTTAATTCTTAAAGATGTTAACTAATAATTCCCTAAGTTCAATTTTCAGTATGCTAAAGAAAAATACAAAGAGGCTATTACTTATAATATTAATATGTTTTTTTTTTGAGATTCTCTCCTGAATACCCATTTTCTTGACCTTTCGGGAAAGTTTAATAAAAGAATTTTATTTAATAAAAGAATTTTATAAAATGATTTAATCTACTCATCTAATATAACTTCTGTGGCTTTTTTGTAGCTCTTAATGTAGATTTTACATTTCCTAAAGTATAAAAATAAAACATTCGAACTATCTAAATAATCAAACAAATAACATGATTTTTATCAAACTAAGTTAAACTAATTAGAAGATGTTAAGTAATTCTTCAATAGTAAAAAATATGACACAAAAGTCAAAATAAATTTTACTGTTTAACCCATTCATCTAGATATAATTAATAAACTTAAATACAAATTAAATATAACAATTAATAGTTCTAATAATTAATTATATAGTTGAAATTAATAGTAGACATTATTCCTAGTATAGGATGATACTGAGATAATGTATTTTCTTTTTAACTAAGTTCGATAACCTATTTATATCATATTTTTTAAGCCAATTCAATTACATAACTTTTATGTTAAATTAAACATATATATTTTGCTTATGAAACTAAGTAAATTAAGCATACATATTTTGTTTAAAATTTTTAAAAGCATATAAACTAAGTTTGATAACCTACCTATATCATATTTTTTAAGCCAATTCAATCACCTAACTTTTATAAAATTAAGTTAAATTAAGCATATATATTTTGCTTAAACTTTTTAACGTATAATCAAAATAATTTCATTTACTTAAACATTAATGATTATGTAGCCTTAGGTCAACCCTCACTCAGACTGATTCTTCTAAGAAACAAACACCAATGGAAGGAATGGAAGCATGCGGTTGTTGGTGAAGTACTTGGTAGCCGGTGAAACACTAAGGGTGCGTTTAATTGGAGGTTATCTTTGATAATCTTGGTTATCCATCCAAAGTTATCAACGAAAACCTTGTGATCCCGGACTAGCTTGCGTGTAGCCTGGCCCGGCAGCCTGGCGCTCAGTCAGGAAAAGTGACTATTGATCTGGACGATCCCGCTGGATAAGAGGCACGCGGGCTTAGGCCCCTTGGGTTTCCGTGTCAAGGCTCATACAAGCCTATAATAGCGTTCTACTGAGTCAGATAAGCTCGGACTGGAGGAGTTATCCCCTCTATGCCCCCAGTCGGCACCCTCATAGGCCCTCAGCCGGCCTCCTTACCTCTGTGCCCCCAGTCGGCACCCTCATAGGCCCTCAGCTGGCCTCCTCATTTCCGTGCCCCCAGTCGGCACCCTCATAGGCCCTCAGCCGGCCTCCTCATTTCCGTGCCCCCAGTCGGCACAACCACTCCCTGACATCGGGTTACCAGAAGCTGTACGGGGTCGGCGCGGGACCCTGGTCGCCCTGGCCGCCAACGGCGGATATCTCGCCGAGGTATTGATATGCCTGACACATCTTGTCCCCCGTACCTCGACCACATGCCCTAATGTCAGACCGAGCGGCGTCCAACGGCGCCAACTCTTAAGTTGACAGGGCTTCTTAATTTCCTTAATACAGCATGTGTCACTTTGCCCTGCCACCTCTGGACGCACATTACCCTGTCCTCACTACGCGACAGCGGGTGGCAGGTGAGGCAAAACCTGTCAGCTTCCCCGGCTACATATACTTCTCACTCCGCATTTCCCAGGTACGCGCGATAGTGCAATTCTCATACTGTTCTATTGCTTTCCATCGCCACCGTCATGTACTGACTTGACCGTCGAAGTGCCTGGCCGGGGGCTTTTCCCGGCGGGTTCTAACGGTCTCTGTCTTGCAGGTTGGGAGCTACCCCGCTCATCGCGCCACCTCAGCGACCTCGTCCTCCTTGGAGACTCGTCCAGCCGTAAGGGCGTCCAACTCATTTCACGATAGGATCAAATTTGGCGCTAGAAGGAGGGACACCAGCAGCCTGATCGGAAGTGAAGATAAACGAACCTTATGATATCAACATGGATATCTCTCGAGGGGAGTACGAGGTACTCATGGCTACGCGGGCTCAGCAGAGGGCCTCTCAAAGGCCCTCCCAAGTTACCAGCCAAAGGCCTCAGGGCCCAGAGCCGGCGGCGCGTCGCGCCTCAGGAGGGCAAGGCAGACCTGCCATGCCCGAGGATGGTCCCGCCCCTCCCCCGGCAGTGCTCCCCCAGGAGCAATTCGGCAATGCTCACTCGGTATCGGCTGCAGCATCAGTCTCTAACCCGGTGCGCGGGAGGCGACTGGACAAAGGAAAAGCTCCGGCGGACCCTGCATCGGTTATGTCGGTACGCAAACCTTTCGCTCCTTGGATCTTGGAGGATCCCGTACCTCATCACATGCGTTTCTTCACCATCCCTGAGTACGTGGGGACTACGGATCCGGAGGAGCATTTGATGAAGTTCGAGAGTGCTGCTATGCTTCAGCAGTACCCGGAAGGCGTTAAGTGCCGAGCCTTCCTAACCACACTCTCTGGGGCAGCCCAGAGATGGTTTGACCGGCTCCCGGACGGGTCGATCACGAACTTTGAGAAGTTCAAGAAGGTGTTCCTGCAACACTTCGCTAGCAGCCGGAGGCACCACAAGACGAGCCTCAACCTGTTCGCCCTGAAGCAAGGGCCTAAAGAAACACTTCGGGCATACATCCGGAGGTTTAATGAGTTGGCAATGGATGTGCCAATCGCCACGCAGGAAGTCATGGTAAACGCATTCTCCCAGGGTTTGTAGGAGGGAGAGTTTTTTCGCTCACTGATCAGGAAGCCCCCGAAGGACTTCGACAGCCTTCTTGGGAAGGCTGACAAGTATGTCAACGTCGAGGAGGCACAGGCGGCCCGGCGCAAGGAATCGGCGGCCCCAGCGCCCCCTCCTCCTGTTCACACTGCCAGGCCTTCGGGAGGACCTATTCGTAGCCCTCGGGGTCTTGCCGAGCATGCGAGCATGGAAAGACGCCACGTGCAACAGGTGGCCCAGGGATGCTTCCCCGCCCGATGGAGGTCATACTGCAGCTTCCACCAAAGTCACGGGCACGCCACGGAGGAGTGCCGGCAAGCCGGGCGGGGTCGGGCTCAGGCCCCCAGAGGTCGGGGACGACAAACACCTCCTGGACGAGGAGCCGGCCGAGGCGGCCCAAATGCCGACCCAATGGCCGAGGAACTACGAGAGAACCTGCCGACTGCTCGAAATCTGCTCCCCCAAGGGAACCGAGCGGTGGAAGAGGAGACAGAAGAAGAGCGGGCCAACCAACAAAATGTCGTTCGAGGCGGCGTGCACGTCATCTCGGGTGGCCCAACGGGAGGAGATTCCCACCGGGCCCGGAAAGCCCAGGCGCGCCGACTGGAGATCCACCAGGTTGGCACAAGTGTGGCTCAGGCAGAGGGGCCCCAGATTAGCTTTGGGCCCCAGGATCTTCAGGGGTTAGAAGTCCCCCACAACGATGCGCTGGTTATCACCGCCGTCATCGCTAACTATCAAGTCCACCGTACCATTGTGGACACAGGCAGCTCGGTCAACATACTCTACAAGAGAGCGTTTGACCAGCTCCAGATCGAGAGGTCCCAGTTAGAGCTAGTGGCGACTCCGTTGTTCGGGTTCACGGGGAATCCAGTACATCCCGTTGGCCAGATTTGGTTGGTCATCTCCCTAAGCGAGGAGCCATTGAAGAGAACTCGGTGGTCCACCTTCCTGGTAGTGGACGCCCCTTCGTCCTACAACGCCATCTTGGGCCGACCTGCGCTCAATGAGTTTCGGGCCGTCGCTTCCACCTTTTACCTGAAGGTCAAGTTCCCGGTCGGGGACCAGGTGGGAGAGGTCAAGGGTGACTAGAAGGTAGCTCGGAGGTGCTACGTGGATGATGTTCGCGTAGACAGTCGTAAGACCCCCCGTCCTTTCCCTGAGTGCAACATGGTCCAAGCCTCTCCTTGGTCCGAGTTGCAGGAAGACAAGGAAGAAGTGCAGCTCCTCCCCGACCGGGAGGAGTCCCGAGTCAAGATTGCGACAGGATTGCCGGAAGAACTGAAGGGGCCCCTGCTGGAATGTTTGGCCCACAATCAAGATGTCTTTGCCTGGACCGTCAAGGAATTGAGAGGCGTCCGACCGGAGGTTGCAGAGCACTACCTCCACGTCTATCCTTACGCTCGGCCTGTGAAGCAGCGAAAGAGGGACTTCAGCACCGAGCAGAACAAGGCGATCAGGGCGGAGATCGAGAGGCTAACGGAGGCAGGGCACATTAGGGAGGTGCAGTTTCCATCCTGGCTGGCCAACGTGGTGCTCGTGCCTAAGCCGGACAACAGATGGCGAATTTGCATCGACTTTCAGGATCTCAACAAGGCCTGCCCAAAAGATTGTTACCCCTTGCCCCGGATTGATCGGATGGTGGACTCGACGGCAGGCAGCGAGTTCATCTCCATGTTGGACGCCTACCAGGGGTATCATCAAGTACCCCTGGCGGTGGAAGATCAAGAAAAGGGTAGCTTCATAACGGCAGATGATACTTATTGCTACACTGTCATGCCGTTCGAATTGAAGAACGCTGGAGCCACCTACCAGCGGATGATGAATAAAGTCTTCCGGTCCCAGATCGGGAGAAATATGGAAGTATATGTTGATGACATCCTCATCAAATCTGCTTGTGCTGAGGACTTGGTGGCGGACGTCGAGGAGACCTGCCAGACGCTACGAAGGTACGGGCTTAAGCTGAATCCAGCTAAGTGCCTTTTCGGTGCTCGGAGGGGAAAGTTTCTGGGCTATATTGTGACTGAGCGGGGCATAGAAGCCAACCCGGGAAAGGTCAAGGCCCTGCTGGATATGCCTCCGCCTAGAAATCTGCGAGAAGCTCAGCGGCTTGCGGGGCGAATCACGGCACTGTCTCGATTCATCTCCCAATCGGTAGAGCGAGGGTTACCTTTCTTCAAAACCCTCCGCAAAGCCACCAAGTTCCAATGGGATGCCGACTGTGACAAGGCATTCGAAGAGCTGAAGAATTACCTTGCTGAACTGCTTGTGCTGGCCAAACCGGAGGTAGGAGAGACGTTATATGTATATTTGGCCTCATCAGCTGACTCGGTCAGCCTAGTCTTGATTAAGCAGGAAGGGGCCGAGCAGCAGCCAGTGTACTTCTTCGCTCATCTATTAAAGGGAGTCGAGTGCCGCTACACGACACTCGAAAGGTTGATGTATGTGCTGTTGTTGGGTGCTCGAAGGCTTCGCCCTTATTTTTTAGCGCATCCTATCGTGGTTTTGACAAACAGTAATCTGGGACGAGTGGCCTCAAACCATGAAGCATCCGGACGGCTGATCAAGTGGACTACAAAGTTAAGTGAATACGACATCCAGTATCAGCCTCGACCGACCATCAAGGCTCAAGCTCTAGCCGACTTCCTAAGTGAGCTACATTCGGACGAGATCGAAGAGGCGTGACAAATATATGTAGATGGCTCGTCCGCTCGGTCAGGGAGTGGGATCAGTATTCTGATGGTCTCCCCTAGCGGAGAGAAGATGCACCTGTCCGTGCGACTGGAATATAAGGCCACCAATAATGAAGCCGAGTATGAAGCTCTCATAGCTGGATTGCATGCCGCTAAGCATGTGGGGGCGGCTCGAGTGGTGCTCTACTCGGATTCTCAACTAGTTACACAGCAAGTAGCCGGAAAGTTTGAGGTCAATAGTGACCGGCTGCAGGCGTTCATAGAAGCTTACGAAAAACTGAAGGCTGAATTCAAAGAGGTGCAAGTGAGAAAGATCCCTCGAGAAGAAAACTTCAAGGCGGACGAGTTGGCCAAACTGGCCAGTTCGGTCGGCTCGTGGGTACTCCCTCAGGCTGGCGGCCCAGCTCTGCTAGTCATGCAGATAGAAAGACAGGCTGACCTGGAGTTGGGATCTGACTGGCGAGCCCCGGTCATCACCTACCTCACTCGGGGCACCTTGCCGACCAACCAGGATGAGGCTCGATGGCTCAAGAAGCATGCGTCCAGATTTAGCATGGTCGGCGACACCCTTTATAAGAGATCATTTTCTTGGCCTCTCCTTAAATGCCTGAATGAAGAGGACGCTGATTATGTCTTGAGGGAGATTCATCTGGGGATCTGTGGACACCACGCGGGTGCTCGTGTGACGGCTCGGAAGGCAATAATGTCAGGATATTATTGGCCCACATTGCAGGAAGATGCCAATGAGCTGGTGGCCAGGTGTCTATCTTGCCAGAGACACCAATGCTTACCGCACCGGCCCACGGAAGTCATGAAGGCCTCAGTTGTCTCTTGCCCTTTTGACCAGTGGGGCATGGATATCGTGGGGCCATTCCCTACTGCCGCCGCTCAGAAGAAATACTTGCTGGTGGCAGCCGATTATTTTTCCAAGTGGATAGAGGCGGAGGCTCTGGCACACATCACCGAGCAGGCGGTAAAGATGTTCTTGTGGCAAGACATACTATGTCGGTATAGGATCCCACACAAGATCGTCTCAGATAATGGGAGACAGTTCCAGGGCAGGAAGATACGGGAATGGTGTGCACTATTATCCCGCAGCTCGGTCCGTCCGACTGTGTGTGCCATTTTTCCCGCAGCTCGGCTGCTCAGTAAGACGTGTGGTGTCCCACACTCCCTGAGTCTTGCCCGACTGTGTGCGCTATTATCCCGCGGTTCAGCCTGCCTGACCGTGTGTGTCATCGTTCCCGCGGCTCGGCCGCTCAATAAGATGCGTGGCGTCCTACGCTCCCTGAGTTCTGCCCAACCGTGTGTGCAAACTCTTGCATCGCCAGCAAGTGATAAGTACGCCAGCTTCTACGCCCCAGTTAGCTCCATGGCTCCGATCAGACGCGTGACGGCTCACGCTCCTAAGAGTTGGCCTAATCGGTGGTCGAACTCCCATTCTTTAACGAGTCGCGTTACCCCGCCGGCTCGGCCCTTGACTCGGCGCAGGGCAACCCAGGTTTCCCTCTTATCAACTCGCCAAGAGGGCAAGATTCTGGAAGTACAAAGACAAGAAACACTCTGTAAACATCCCCCGGCTCGGGTGTGTCATAGGTCAGGCGCAATCGTAAGACGCGAGGCCTGACAGGACCGCTCAAAAACTGCGGCCCGACCATAACGTTGCAAATGGCCCCGGATAATGGTTATGTCCCTCAATCGACACTTAGGCGTTCTCCTTGCCTCGAACCGCGCCCCGCATGGCGCTCGAAAGCGCTCCATCTCGACATGGGAGCACGACCTCTCCTGGTTAGGGCAACCCCCACAGAGGGAAAACCTAATGCCCGCAACGATCATAAACACCAGGAGCGGGTGAGACTTAGGTAAGAGAAGCCTTCGTGCCAGTTATTAACGTCGTTCGAATTACCGACTCGTAAACATCATACATATACGGAAAAGTAACATTTTATTATCCAGGGTAATTACAAAGTAGAGGCTTAGTCTCTCTTTGGCTAATCAGAACAAAATCGATCGGGTTTCAGTAATGCCCGACCCCAACTCACGGTGCTCGGCCGGTCTTCTTCGGGGCCTGAACAGGGAGCAGGAAGTCCGAGTGTATTTGGAGCAGGTCATGGGTGGTAAGGGTGGTGATCAGTGTGGAATACCAAGGCTGAGGCGGAGAGGGAGACGAATAAGAGGAGGCCATCGGAGAAGGTGGAGGAGAGAGGCTAACCGGTGAGAAGGAGTCACCGAGGGAAAGTCAAGGCGAGGCCGCAACCCTAATGACACTTAAGGCGGCGGAGGACCAGGGACAACTTTAAATTCGTGAAGAAGAAGCGGGCAGGTGAGGTGTTCCGCTTTAGGGAAGCAGGTGAGGAGTGTCAGTCGTCTGATGAGCGGTTGGACGAAACGTGTGATCTAACTGAAGCCGTCCGATCAGACTCGGGCAATACTCGAGGCGACGGAATATGGGTGCATTAGAAATGTCGCAATAGATGACGGTCAGCCCTTCCGATGGGCGTGCCAGGCTCGGACCAGACTTGAGGTCCAGTCAGTCGGACTACGTACCTCCTTCGACTAGACTTGAGGGAGATGCTTATGATCCCGGGCCAGCTTGCGTGTAGCCTGGCTCGGCAGCCTGTCGCTCAGTCAGGAAAAGTGGCTATTGATCTGGACGATCCCGCTGGATAAGAGGCACGCGGGCTTAGGCCCCTGGGTTTCCGTGTCAAGGCCCATACAGGCCTATAATAGCGTTCTACTGAGTCAGATAAGCTCGGACTGGAGGAGTTATCCCCTCTATGCCCCCAGTCGGCACCCTCATAGGCCCTCAGCTGACCTCCTTACCTCTGTGCCCCCAGTCGGCACCCTCATAGGCCCTCAGCCGACCTCCTCATTTCTGTGCCCCCAGTCGGCACCCTCATAGCCCCTCAGCCGGCCTCCTTACCTCTGTGCCCCCAGTCGGCACCCTCATAGGCCCTCAGTCGGCCTCCTCATTTCCGTGCCCCCAGTCGGCACAACCACTCCCTGACATCGGGTTACCAGAAGCTGTACGGGGTCGGCGCGGGACCCTGGTCGCCCTAGCCGCCCTGGCCGCCAACGGCGGATATCTCGCCGAGGTATTGATATGCCTGACACATCTTGTCCCCCGTACCTCGACCACATGCCCTGATGTCAGACCGAGCGGCGTCCAACGGCGCAAACTCTTAAGTTGACAGGGCTTCTTTCCTTAATACAGCATGTGTCACTTTGCCCTGCCACCCCTGGACGCACATTACCCTGTCCTCACTACGCGACAGCGGGTGGCAGGTGAGGCAAAACCTGTCAGCTTCCCCGGCTACATATACTTCTCACTCCGTAATTCCCAGGTACGCGCGATAGTGCAATTATCATACTGTTCTATTGCTTTCCATCGCCACCGTCGTGTACTGACTTGACCGTCAGAGTGCCTGGCCGGGGACTTTTCCCGGCGGGTTCTAACGGTCTCTGTCTTGCAGGTTGGGAGCTACCCCGCTCATCGTGCCACCTCAGCGACCTCGTCCTCCTTGGAGACTCGTTCAGCCGTAAGGGCGTCCGACTCATTTCGCGACAGGATCACCTTGTTTGATTTCGATAATGAGCGATTCCCAAGTAATGATCGATGCCCGACACGTCAGCAAAAGGGTCATGCAACCAGGAATCGAAAAACCTTAGGAAAGTAAGGTTTTTCTTGATTCCTAGGTTATGCAACTTTTTTTTTTTCAAAATTATCCTTCAATATTTATATTTAAGACGAAAATAACCATTACAATTTATTAACTTTCGAAAGCGTTATTCACGAACGACGATTGACAACGACGGTCGACAATCACCGCCGGCGGCCGACGATCGGCGACGGCCGACGATCGGCGACCGCCGACAGCCGACGATCGACGACCGACGACCGGCGACGGCCGACGATCGGCGACGGCCGGCGATCGGCGACGGCCGGCGACAGCCGGCGATCGGCGACGGCCGGCGATCGGCGACGGCCGGCGATCGGCGACGGCCGGCGATCGGAGACGACCGGCGATCGGAGACCACCGGCGATCGGCGACCACCGGCGATCGGCGACGACTGGCGATCGACGATCGACGATCGGCGACGACCGGCGATCGGCGACCGACGACCGACGACCGACGACGGTCGACGGCAACCGACAACCGACGACCGACGACCGACGATCGACGACCGACGACGGTCGACGGTCGACGGCAAACCGTCGACCGGCGACCAACAACTAAATTAAAATATTTTTATTTTATATTTTAATTTTATTTTTAATATATTAAAATGAAAAAATAAATAAATTTAATTTAAATTTTAATAAAATTATTTAAACAAATTCTAAAGGGTAATATGGTAAAATATTATATTAGGTTATAGACTATTACCTCTAAATAAACAAGATTTTATTTGATTACTTAGATTGAACCAAACAATTTTAGGTTATCTTTCATTTCCCATTACCTTGGTTATGTGATTACTTGATAATCACATAACCAAGATTATATATGATAATTTGAATCAAACGCACCCTAAAAACTATTGTTCTTAATTTCCTCTATGAGGCATGACCTTGGTTATTGAAAGCATTGGTGTACACTAAATGGAGGCGGGTTGATGAAGTAAAAGTAGGCTTTTAGTTGGGTTTTGGCGGCGAAAATTAGAGTTTTCGATTTCGCCGATAAAGTGGGAGTGATGCAGTGTCGGGATTTTTTACGGGAAAATGAACGAGTGGTTTAGTGAGATGTCTGAAACTGTCGTTTAAACAACATTCCTGATTTGGACGATCATGCGATGACAAACGTGACTTTTGGGAAGGGTAAAATGGAAAATGAATCCATGGGAGGCTAAGCGACTTGTACAATCCCAAAACACCTATGCGATTTGGGAAAACACATAACCGCGTACACGGTTTGGGAAATCGCGGATGATTTTAATTAAAGCATGTCTTTATTATTTCTGTTAATACAGGTATTCAATTTTTGGAGGTGACTAATCTGATCCATAAACATTTTCTATCCACCATCAAAGTAAACTCAAAAATTACAGATGGGTCCTAGCAGACGGTCCAACATCACGAATGATTTTAACACTATAAGTGTATGCGATTTAAAATTTAAAATTTAGTAAAATAGTTGATTTTTCACGTTATATCTTAACCTTAAATTTATAATTTAATTCTTAAATTTTAGATCCTGAACTCTAAATAATATTAAAATAGTTAAATTTTCATCTTTATAACAATTGTCAAGTAACTTCTTCTACGTATTATGACTAAACCTAAATATTAAAATTTTGAATCATAAATTTTAAACTTTAACATTAATCTATTAAAATATTATTTATCAACTTAGTTAAAATTATTTAACAACATCAAAATCATTTAAAATAATCAAAATCATTTAAAACTATTGTGACAACTATTTCAATCTTACCTGCCACAATAATTTTAAAAGTAAAGAATAATATTATAATAGTTATTATATGTTATAAAAAATGATTAATCAGATTCAATTACGTTGAACTTGAGATGACTTATCAATACTATGAAAGTTTCTCACTGACTACTAGGATAAATCGTGACGGGAATTATTATACAATAACTATAGTTAGTTGCTATAAATAATAAAGACCATCTTGAAAATAAAACATTTGATGAGTCTTTTTGACTTTTGTTTTTTTGAAAGAGTTTCATGATTTGTATATTTTGAGATGTTTTGATTTTTACCCTTTTAATTATTTTTTACCTAATTTATAATTCAAATTATATGATTTTAAATTTAAAACATATAAATATAATTATTTCTCATTACCGAACGTATACAGTTGGACAGTTGACAGAGTCCATTCGTTGGATCGGCATGTCGTGGTGCGGTAGCAGTTTGAAACGGACGATTCGATCGAAGTCGTTCCGTTGACGACGGAGAATGAATTGCGATCGATCCAAGTACAGAAAAGACGATCCTTTTTTTCTCCGCCCGCTCTCGATTCTTCCTTGTGCGAACCCTAGAATCGCTGCTCAGGACGGCGGCGGCTGGATGATCGAGGCGCAACGACGAACAATTGGCTTGCTGGTGAGCGTCTTGTGATCCCTTCTGGAGAAAATTCGATCTTTGGAGGATTGGATCCGTTTCGCAATTATTTGGTAGATGATTTCGTTGGGTTTCTCGATCCCTCGCCGTCTCATTAGATAGTTTTTCCAGGAGGATTTAGGGTTTGAGTCGGGAGATTCGGTGGATTGTTCTATTTTGGTGGGAAATTCTGCCTGTTGTTCAGGCATCTTCCTTTGATCGGAAAAGGTAGATTAGCTAGAGCAGAAAAGATGAAGCCGAGGAGCAAACCAGATGAAGAAGAGGCTGACTTCTTCCCTTGCCCTCCGAGGAAAAACTGGTCTGTTGGGTTGATCAAATTCATCTCTTTTCTGGGCATATTCATGGCCGGGGTCGTCATAGGCTTGTCGGCGAGTGGTCGCTTCACCCGTCCCTTCAATTCACAGACCGAAATCTTTTTCCCGAGTACAATGTACATGACCAACTGTGATAAGGAGTTTTTGAGCTTCAAGAGTTTTGTGTCTCCTGAGCATTTGATGCATAGTATGACAGACGAAGAGCTATTCTGGAGAGCTTCTATGGTGCCGAAGATGGACGAGTATCCATTTCGAAGGGTGCCAAAGGTGGCCTTCATGTTCATGACAAGAGGGCCTCTGCCCTTCGTGCAACTGTGGGACAGATTCTTCAAAGGCCATGAGGGGCTGTATTCAGTATATGTCCACACACTTCCTGATTACAAACTTAATGTCTCCGAAAGTTCCGCTTTCTACGGCCGGCAGATCCCCAGCGAGGTGAGATTCATCTTTTGTTTTTGAAATAATGTATCCTGTATATACTTAGTATCAAAGGTTAAGAGCATAATTGATGTGCTCCCCATTGTTAGTGCTACCCATTGCTGGCTTGATGACAAACCGTGTCAAGCTTTGCAGATGCATGAGGCTTCTTTCACTGGTTTTAAGGTTCTTTTTTATGCAACGATGAATTGCTTTTTTCTTGACCTTGTTATAGGATATTGGATGATGTACAGTTAGAGCATGCTAAATTTTGCTAAAGCTTAAGGTGTATGTGTGATCTTTATTCTCTGTTTAATGGCTAGTTACTTGAAGGGAAAAGAAAATAGGAGACAAATAAAGTAGTTTGAATTGTATTTTCACCCGTTTCCTTATATCTTGTTTATTTTGATGTAACCAGATGGAAAAGAATTATGTGCTTTCTTGGATGGAAGTAGGAGGGGAAAAAGGGGGGGGGGGGGGGGAGATAAATTTTCTTGTTTTCTCAGAAGCAAGTAGAGAAGAGGAATCCAATTCCTCTATGGAAATAAAGTTTAAACACCTAATTAACACAAATTAGTAGTGATGCTATTTCCATCAGAGTGATCAAAGATATGGAATTGAATAGAAGTCAGATAACATATTTTATTTCTTGTCTTTTCATTACTTTTATCTATTACATCTTACTCTATACTTCTGCATCCACTCAATTTGGGCAGAAAGAAAATGAGAAATTGTATAGAATTAAGTTTTGTAGTCTTCGTTCCAAGTGAACAAGAGAATAGCAAATTCATTTCCTTTTTTCTTTTCTTTCCCCTCCTATTTGCCTCCAAATAAACAGAATGCTAAGTTAGAACTGGAGAATGAAGATGAACTTTTGTTACACTTGCAAGTTGCAACAGCTTATTCTGTTGGCAGTAAACTGATTGAAGAATGTTACTTTAGTCAAACCAATGGCATTCTTCACTAAGTTGTATAATAGGTGCTTAATTAAGGTTTTGCAGTCATTACGGGTATTCGTTTGAGCACACAAATTTGGAATGTACTCCGATAGAGTGATCAAAGATATGGAATTGAATAGAAGTCAGATAACATATTTCATTTCTTGTCTTTTCATTACTTTTATCTATTAGATCTTACTATATATTCAATTTGGGCAGAAAGAAAGTAGAGAAATTGTATAGAATCAAGTTTTGTAGTCTTCGTTCCAAGTGAACAAGAGAATAGCAAATTCATTTCCTTTTTTTCTTTTCTTTCCCCTCCTATTTGCCTCCAAATAAACAGTATGCTAAGTTAGAACTTAGAACTGGAGAATGAAGATGAACTTTTTGTTACACTTGCAAGTTGCAGCAGCTTATTCTGTTGACAGTAAACTGGTTGAAGAATGTTTACTTTAGTCAAACCGATGACATTCATCACTATGTTATACAATAGGTGCTTAATTAAGGTTTTGCAGTCATTACAGGTATTCGTTTGAGCACACAAATTTGGTATGTACTTCGATAGAGTATGATGAAGGATTTGTTAACTAACATATTCATTTCAGCTTATAATTACCGCTACTTCTTTACGCTAATAGCTTCTCTTCCTGCAGGAGGTTTCTTGGGGATCAGTAACATTAGTCGATGCAGAGAAGCGTCTCTTGGCCAATGCTTTGCTGGATTTCTCCAATGAACGCTTTGTTCTCCTCTCGGAAAGTTGCATTCCAGTGTACGACTTCTCCACTGTTTACGACTATCTCACATATTCTGCCCACAGCTTTGTTGAATCCTACGATGAGAATTCTCAACAAGGCCGTGGCCGTTATAACCGTCGCATGGCTCCTACAATCAAGCTCTATCACTGGAGAAAAGGTTCCCAGTGGTTTGAACTCAACCGAAAACTGGCAGCTTACATCGTAGCAGATTACCAGTACTACTTAATATTCCGCAAATACTGCAAGCCTTCTTGCTATCCCGACGAGCATTATATGCCGACTTACCTGAACATGTTCCATGGGTCTTTAAACTCGAATCGGACTGTAACCTGGGTTGACTGGTCGAGGGGAGGGCCTCATCCTGCAGCATATGGTGCTCCCAGCATCACACCGGAATTTATCCAGTCTATTCGATCCAACGGAACCACATGCACCTACAACTGGAAACCGACATCAGTTTGTTTCCTCTTTGCCAGGAAGTTCTCCCCGAATGCCTTGGGCCCTCTTCTCAACCTCTCTTCGAGAGTGATGGGATTCTGAAGCTTTTAGTTCAAACCCACCACCTCCTACGGCCGGAGAGGTAATTGCTATATAATCGACTTTCCATCCCTCTTATTATTTACATGTTAGTTTGAAACTCCCAGAGAAATCCAACACGAGGGATTGAAAAATAGGGTTATTAATAAAGTTGTCATCATCGATTTTATGAATACCAATTCATTTAACTTCATAGTGGAAGTGTTCAGTTTTGTAATGCTGAATTGCAGTGGTTACAGATTAACCAAGTCGAACCGAACCGAACCGAAAAAACTTAGTGTAGTGGTTCATCGGTTTGGTTTGGGGTAATCTTATCCTGTTAGAATTGCCATGTTTCTCCTAAAGAGAGCTGCATTGTACAGTAAACCAACCTAAGTTTTGTAGAGCAGGTTGTGTTTACTTAAAAGGGTTCCATCTCGGAGCAAATAGAGTGACGGTGCATTAACTTCGACGAGTTCGTTTGCTTGGCTTTCATTGTCGATAAGTTTTGTTGTTGTGAGTTGGTTAGCCGGATGAGGTGGTGATCTCGCGATCCAACAGGATGATTTCCGTGGGCCACATCGATATGATTGAGTTTCGTCTCGACTCTTCCTTCCAAATAAACATTAAAAAAATGATAAACTATTTCCTTTATATTGATATTCCATCTCATTTCCTTCTAAGTAAACACACCAACTGACGATCAGAAGTCCCCTTTTATAAATATTGAATTAAATAAATACTCAAATTTGCTTTCCCTTAAATTCCATGCAATTTAATGGAATAAAATAAATTATAATAATTATTTTTATGTTTATTTTTATTTTTTTCGTTTAGGTTTGTCATGCCCGATCGATAAGTCAATTTTGGCTCCTCAATCTCTATCTTTATCGATTTCCCAAATACATTTTAAATTTTAGTCAAAATATTTCTCCTTCAAAGACTGAATAATTAGAATAATTTAGATGATAATTTTAAAAAATTAAATAGAGATATTTTAATGTTAAAATAATTTAAATCTTAGAAAACACTGTCATTTCAAAAATGACTCCAAAAGATAATAAACGAATAGTGAATCTTTTTAAAAAGTACAACAAATATTTTTAAAAAATGGAAAAGGTCGTCGCTGTACGAGGTTGTCGATCTGATCCGGTCCAATTCTAGAAAACCGGACCGGAGTCACTGAATGAACCGCCTGCGGCTTTCTCAAACTAACCCGCGGAACGACCCCCCAAACTTTCCAAGTCAACGAACGGATGGCGAGTAAGATGAGCTCCAGGTGCATCTCCAGCCGTTCGCCCGGGGACGGACGGCTCTGATGCGACGCCTTAGCGGCAACAACCGCAGCAGCAGCCGCGCCTCCCGTACACGGTAGCAGAGCAAGCACCGACAGAAATATAACTCCCAAGGCTGTGCAAGATCTGTAACGCGCAGCGACCAGCCCCGTCCTCTCAATCATTTGAATTCTATATATACTCCCAGAAAGAGCATCCAAGGCCCTCTTTCCGAGCACGTCTCTCCCTCTCCGATCTCTACCTCGATAGGGAGGAGGAGGAGGAGGAGGAGGCGGGGTGGAGTAGCAGCAGCAGCAGCAGCGTTCTTCAAAGTTGCCTCTTTTGGGTTTGCAAAATTGCCTCTTTGAAAGGTATCGGTGCGGATTGAGCATGGACGAGAGAATCCCTTCACCTGCTTACTTCCAGTACTCGCCTTCCGGTGTCCACTCATCTCCTTCCCCGCACCACTCCATCAGGTCGCCCGCGACTTCGGAAAGAGAGAGGTTTGGTTACCGGTGCTCCCCTCTGATGATGCCTTTGCGGTTATTGGTTTGGAGTTTCGGATGTTTGACTCTCAATCGGTTGACCTGAATTTGATGTGGCTTTTGAATCTTTGAGTTTGGGGCTTTTCTAGATTTCGTGCTGCTGATTAAGATTTCATGCTTAAGTTTCGCTTCTGGACATGGTTTTCGCTTGCTGTGTCATAAATATGCTACTTTGTAATGCTTGATGTTTAGTTATAGCCAGATCCGCTCCTTGTTCTCCTTCCATCTATAACCATTGTGCTTGTCTTCTAAAGGTGGCAGCCAACTTCTCCATAGTGTATTCAATCAAAAGAAGATCTAGTAGTTGCAACTAGTGCTTAATTATGTCCGCTGCAGTTTCAAATTGATTTGTAATCTGAGGATTTGTGATTCATTAGCTGATACCCGTGCCTTTGCAGATATTTGGCTGAGTTACTGGCTGAGAGGCAGAAAATGATACCATTTATGCAAGTCCTTCCATTCTGCCATAGGCTTTTAAACCTAGGTATGCAGTCGCATGTTTCTTTTGCTTATTACATTGATTGGTTTGGATGAATCCACATGTTGCTTTTGATGGACCTTTAATTGCTTTAAAACTTTCTTTAAATAGTTTATCTTGTACAAGCAATTGATCTAGTTGTTGTAAATTGGGACACACTAGTTTAGTCCCAGGTGCTGAGTTGTGGGATATTAAAGAAGATTTAATGAAATGAGCGAGATTACTATTAATTTGGCTTAAGAATTTTGGGACAATGGTTGAGCCCGAGAAGTTAATGGGTTAGTTGTCTCTCTAAGACAATTGTGGCATAGTATAAGAACGGTTCTAATCCTAGGAATGGTGAGAGGTTGGGTTGCTTGTATGATGGTATAGACCTTACATACCACCGATTAGGTATAATTCTAAACTATGAGTTGATCTTTGTCTTGAAGAAGGCGTTAAATCTCAAGTAGGAGAGCTTGTAACACTTCAATTTAATCTCACTTAATGAGTTATAAGCTAATAAAGAAACCTAAGATGCCCATCTTGCTGCTGTTGAAGATGATATTGCAATGAAGCAGGCATATCGAATGATTACAATGCCAAAGCAAATGTGAATAAAACCTCTTAAGAAATCGACAAATACCAACCAAAATTCTACGAAGAAGAAATCTATCCATCTGACCATAAATAGATGATGAAGGATGCACCAACCAACCAAAGCAAAAGAGCAAAATAGAAAACATGCACTTCTTTGGAGTAGTCGTACATAACTTGTAGGATATATCTGGTAGAATAAAAGTCCTCCACGTTAGAGTGATCCTCATAATTAGCTTGCCATGCAACATGAGCCAAGTGAGCGTCCTAAACTTGTATGAGAGAGAAGGCATATGGGAACCCAAATATCCTCATGCCCCTTGGGTACTGATAAAGCAAGTAATCTAAACTAATAGGAATCTCGCGGGAGAAGTCCACCTCTAGACATCCAAATTTTATTCAAAATTTGCTGAATGCTAGGGACCACTTGCCTTTCAGAATTCCCTAAATCAATGGAAGGGGTGGGTTTAAAAAGAATAGACCAAGAGTCAAAGGCAAAGTCGTTTTTGTTGCTGTGAACATCTTGATAAGTGCACAAGGATTAAAACATGGAAATTTGCCACTTCAGCATGATTGCCTTAGACCATCTGTCACAGTGAAGGAGCATATCAGAAGATATAAAGAGCAACTACAGATGCTCGCCATATAAAAATCTATAATATACCAGATGCACCTCTAAGTGAATGTTAACTTGAGCCAAAGGAAAGTAATTCAGACACTATGTTAGAGCAGGATCTGACAACAATCAATTATAAAGGAGTGCACCACAAGTAACTATAACCGCCACCGATGTCATAGTAAGTCTGGTTGAACACTAGCAGGATCCAATAAAATCAACTGAAAAATGTGATCCTATGTTGCTAGTTAGACGATGAACTCTCTTATTGGAGGTGCGCAAAAAAGCGCTACAGATATGGTCCAATTTATCAGCATCCAAGATGGAGTATGATAAATTTGTGATGGATGCAGAATCACTGCAGATAAACAATATCAATCAACACTTGGAGAAAAAACACTCTTTACCAAGGATTGAGCCACCTAGTGACTTTTGATACAAGTAGCATCATGGATGACTTGGAGCCATTGAGCTAAACGTCATATAACATATGGGAAAATGCTATATATGGCATTTGAAGGTCAAGCTTCTGCAAAAAGTGTGCATGGTAGCAATCGTTGTCAGTATCAAATCATGAGGATAGCAATGACAACGGGTGCCTGATAATCAATTATCCATGATTGAAGCTTTGACCTATAATGATGGTGGTATCATTGGTTGTAATGTTTTTTTTTTTTCTGTTTATTAGAGTCAAATGATTTGCAAATTCTTTGCGAACTAATACTTTTGCTAATCCCTGCACTGTGTAAAATGATTTGATGTTTGCAAATAATTCCATTGGATCATTTACCTACTCCATATCCTGCACAGTAAAGTGTTAATTCTATGGAAACAAAATTGATCATGAAATTACTGTTATTCATTCAGAAATTATGAGGGCTTCCGGTTTGGTGCCTAATCATTCTTTTGTTGATTCTGAGAGAATGGATCATGGTTCTCCACTAAGATTAGGTGAACCAATGGATCTAGAGGGATGGTCAGGAATGCAGACAGAGGTAATTCAGTTGTATGTGAGTTTTTACTACAGTCGGAGTTTTTTTCCTTTTTAAATGAATAAATCTTTACTTGGGAAACAAATTGGTTATATTCTAATTTTCACAGATTCAGGTTGTTCTTTTTCTTACCTGATGGATACACCAAAGGTATTATATAAATGTTGATAGGATGAATGGAATATGTTATGGAGTTCTAGAAATTTCGTAAGATGGCAAAAAAAAAATATTAATCAACCCCAATCAGTAAAATATGCCATCTCTGCAGCTTCTCCCATATGTGCTGGCATTATATATATTCACACCATTGAGTGTCCTATTGGTCAGACCTCACAATCTCTCTAGCTACATCATATAATCTCTAACATCTAGGTTGTTAGCTAATATGAGTTTTTTTTCCTGTTTCTCAAGTCGACAAAGAAGAAAGTACACTTGTTTATTTGTTCAAATTAAACCATACTGGTGTGACAGAGCAGCTAATTCAAATTATATGAGGTTATTCAGTGGGTTTTTCTATTCAGCTTGCAGTCTGGTTTTGGTTTCAGTTGGAGGCTAACATTTTCTAACTGGCTAAGAGTGATTTTTGTTTGGTACCTATATCTCTTTCCTTTCCTCCATTCAAGCCATAAAAGTCTTTCCTTCCTCTTTTTTTTTTGTTCAATCTAACTCTCTCTAAACTGAAGTGTTATGCATCCTAATTTGATGGCATCCCTCTCTGCAGCAACACCTTATCTGGTCGTTACTTATCTTCAATATTGGAGAAACCTTGCCTCAAGCTTTAGCTCTTTAGATCATTACAATAAAGATATTTTTGCTACCAAACCTACCAGCTTAAATGGCTGGTTAAAACTTAAAAGAACAGAAACCTGATAGATGCAGATTGGCAAATGTTGAAGTGGTGGGGTCTGAATTCAAATAACAATTTTAGAGTGATAATTTTCATTAAAAAAAATTATTTCACCAATGGTTGTTCTACTTTCTCACTGCAATTGTTTATTTTGATTCCATATATATGTTTCTGGTTTTGTGCAACAGAGAAACCTAGAATTTCACTAGTACACTTAAATTTCACTAACACACTAATATTGTTTAATTTTCCAATAACTGAATGCAAGTGATTCAATTATCTTCGAAAATGAACTATTTTGATTCCTTAGAAAAAAGTTTTTGAAAGTTACAATTTAAAGAATGAACTCATTTTTAATTATATCAGTTTTCCTATTTTGTTCGTGCATATCAAAACTTACTATTTGCTTGATTGAAATAAAGGACAGAGAGGAAAGGAGGAAACACAGTGAGGATAAATTAAATATTGTGCATTCCTCAACGAAGTGAATTTATAAGATCATTCTTTTTATTGGCTAGTATTGTTTAGAGGATACCAAATTTTGCACTAAGACAATTCACCATTGTTATCATTCTTCTTTTTTTTTCCAGGAAAATGGGTACCTCAACAGAGTTGGGACCATCCATACATCAAATATAGGCTGGAATGGAATTCCTAGAGTTAACACAAACCCAATTGTGAAGAAAGTTGTGAGGCTAGATGTCCCAGTTGACAAGTATCCTAATGTCTGTACATTTCTCTTATCTTTCAGTCACTGGATAGTAAACTTTTACTAACGTGTCACTCTATTTTACTTAGTACAACTTTGTTGGTCGCTTGTTGGGACCTCGAGGAAACTCCTTGAAAAGAGTTGAAGCTACAACTCAATGCAGAGTATATATCCGAGGACGAGGCTCCGTGAAGGATTTGGTGAAGGTAGTTCATAACATGGTCTGTGTTTTTCTCGAAAGAAAATATGATCAACTATATTAAGTCCTAGTTTTTGAATGAGACTGATGCTTCAATATTCGTCTTCTCTTCAACCTTTGATATTGAGGAATCTCCATTTTTTGTTAAATAAAACAGAGAATTGCTGCCTTAATAAATTTTAATGTTGAGAAAGGTGCAACAAAGTAAGAAAGAAGATAAGTACATGATAAAGATGAGGGACCAATGTAAAGTAAGAAAAATCAAAACTACCTGAATTAAACTTTACAAAGTAGCATTTGCAGCGAGTTCTTCATTCTTACCCTGAAAAAGATCTCCAGATGCATTAATGCCAAATTGTAGCAACCCCACCCACTATGAACCAACCAATTTGCTTAATATGATAATAACTATGCACTTTGAATTCTCTTTTTATTTTCCCTTGTGTTTTTATTTGTGAGCAAAGAGACGACCGCTATATGTGTAATGCCTTTTGATTAGGTGCGTCCATTGAGCATTTATAAGTATGGATGGTAGTTATTTTATCTCATTATAGGAAGTTACTTTTTAGTCTAAATTTTTTAACTTTAGACCACTTATTTAGTCACCAAATGACAACTATTTAACACACAATATGCAATACAAGCTTCTGTAGAATAAGTTGACTTCCATTTTACCGAATAAGGGAAATAGTAAAGAGATACACATTTATGTAGGGGAAAGATAATTTACATAAGAAGTCAGAGTTAAGCCAATGCATCCGTGCACGTTGGTTGTTTATGAGCTATATTATCATGCTTTTTTAGAAGCAACCTTTGGAGCCTTATGAGCTAGATGAGCTTTATGATAATATCAAGGTTTATAGTGTTTTTCTCCCTGAATTTTCTCAAAATTAAAACTGTACTCGGCATATTCAATAAGGATTTGCAAATCACCGTCCATTTAGTTACTTGCAACTCACTTGGTAAGTCTGTGTTTGAGTAATTGGTGACGGAGATCAACCAACAAGATGAATAAAACCACTTAGTCTCCTGCACTCTCTAGTATATGTTTAATTTTGATCCATCATCATAGGACCATTTTTAAAGCAGTAAAATTGTCCCTAGGGACAAGGGATCAAGCAAGTCATCCCAGTTTGTCCCGGAGCCAATGTCATCCACAATAGAGAAAATTGGTTCCAAAGGGATGATGGTGTACTGACAATGATTGTGGCTATTTCTCTGTGTACAATTGTTTGATTAGTAACTACTGTAAGATTTTGTTTTTTTGGGAAAAAAAAATCAATTGAAACAAACTTTCTCAAGTTCATCAGCCAATTACTTCTATTACGGCTGTGTTTGCCAATCATCTTCGAGTCCTTCCAACAATATTCTATTGTTTTCAATGTATCCATGCCCCTAGTGTGGGATTTGTTGTGAACAAATCAACATTACAGATACCTCTCATTTGCTTCTAAAATATCAATTGAATAAAATTCGTTTTGTTAAGGTATATGCTATTCTAGTACAAGAAGTTAGATTATCTAATCTCTACGGCTTTCAAACAGGTTTGAGCACCTTTGTTGTTGCTATGGATCATGGAATGTTGCTTGTCTTTGGATAATTCTGCTCATATTGAAATAGTTAATAACAAAAATGCATAAGAGTCTCTTCTCTAACAAGTTATTTATAATAAATCATAGTTAATTTATTTATTTTTCACGTTTGCAGGAGGAAAAATTAAGAGATAAACCTGGATACGAGCACCTGAATGAGCCACTACATGTTCTTGTCGAGGCCGAATTCACAGCTGATGTAGTCGACGGTCGTTTGGATCAAGCTGTGACGATACTGGAAGACCTCTTGAAGCCAGTGGTATACATCAATGCCTCTCGCTATCGCTGTAATGCCACTGGATTGCAAATCATGATCAACTTACTCAATGCTAATCTCGCAGGATGAGTCTGTGGACTACTACAAGAAGCAACAACTGAGGGAATTAGCCATTCTGAACGGAACCCTCCGAGAAGAAAGCCCTCAATTGAGCCCGAGCTTGTCTCCCTTCAATAGCACGGGCATGAAACGAGCCAAAACAGGACGATGATCGACCAAATATGCTGCTCTGCCCATTAGTATTTGTCGATGTCAGGGGATCATCGGAGAACCATATAAAAGCATAGTGTTTGGTGGCTCCTTCGATTATTTATTTATTTGTATAGACCTCCATCGCCCCTGAATGCTAAGTTTATGCGAGTTGAATAAGTTGTTTGCTCCTCAAATTTTAATTGTTATTTGTTGGCATGTAACCTTGAACTGATGTTCTTGTGGATAATGAATAATTTTATTAGTGTGGATTTGCTTCAGAGTTTTGTTTGTGTTGTTTAGAACACACAACATCAGAAGTCTGTTCACATCAGAATGTTTGATTGTTCGAGTGCATCGTCGGGTCAATGTCATTGATGGGTCGAAGTTGCTCAGAATGTTTGATTGTTGGAGTACTTTTATTCATCTCTTTCTCCAATTTCATCTCGTTTCGGCTACATCTCTTTCTACCATTTCATCTCGTTTCGGCTTAGCACCCGGGGACTTGGTGTGGATGGTAGGCTGTACAGTATGTTTGGCGTAATAGGTAGGAGTCGAATCTCGACGGGAGCTGATGACCTGCTATTCACCTCGCTATGCGCAAATTGCCTGTGTACCTGTATGAACCTCCCTTCATATTCGTGGGGCCGATTCTAAGAGGGTCATTGATGGGGTCAAAGTTGTTCAGAATGTTTGATTGTTGTACTTTTCTTCATCTCCTTCTACCATTTCATCTCTTTTCGGGTCAGCGCTGAGCGCTGACTTGATCGTTGGAGGGGTTACACCATCCATCGTGGCACCCACATATGGTTATTGCCATGCAAGCATAATAGCAACTTGAACGCGATGAGTAGCAGCTGTAGTTGGTAATTAAGTTTGTTTACCATCCATACTCCCTTTGGCTATATTATGCCGCCTCCAGGGTGTAGCGTAGACGGTGAGCGCATAGTATTTTGGCGTAATAGTCAGGGGTTGATTCTTGGAGAAAACTGATGATCTAATATTCACCCCGCCATGCGCCAATCGCCTATGTACCTGCATGAACCTGTTAGTGCAATCGATCCAGGTTTGATCGGATAGATCATGATTTTGATGTGTATGCCAATATGATTAAGTTAGGTTTCATATTGGTTTGATGTGCGTTTGAGTCATGAAGGACTTGGTGGAACACACATATGGGAGATCTCATTCTGGTGCTTCGGTCCTTGAGTCGGTGAAGGATAGCGCATCCGAGGGACCACCGGACGAGGAGCAATGGAGTGAAGTCGAGGGAGGAAGCAGATTTCAAGCATACACAAAGGATGACATCGGGATGAGCTGAGGGCTTGTATGCATCCGAGGGACGAGAGCCAAGGGAAGAGAGCTTCAAAGGGCGACTCCGAAGATGGTGAATATGAGTGTGTAACAGGACCAATCGGCTGGTAGGGATACCAGTCGACTGATTCTTCTGTAAGGTTCGAACAACAAGAGCAATCAATTAATCTGATTGACAGTTGATTGGTCTGCTCAAAAACTAACCGTTTGGCTAGCCATTGCCAGCCGTTAGCTAAGCACCAGTCGACTGGGCTTGGTAGTAGTCGACTGGTGTCGAGGTTGAGCTGTTTAGTTAATAGCTCTCTCCTCTATTTAAAGGGGAGTTTGAAACTTGAGAAGGGTTAGCTGTGCTCCGTGTAAAAGACCTTTTTGCTCAAATTGCTCAAGCTTCCAAGTCTACTCTTCCCAAACCCTAGTTCCTATTGTAAGGAAGAGAGAAATAGTGAGAGGTTGTTCTCCACGAGAAGGAGAAAACTCTAGTCAGAAATTGTCGGGGACGAATCCACCAAAGGATTGAGGGATCGTCCACCTCAAGGACAAGCCGTAGAGTAGGAGTCAGTAATTCTGAACACGTAAAGATAAGTGTTACATTGTTCTTCATAGTTTTTTTATTTTTGCTAGGCCTACGTGCAAAACTTGGAGCTATTTTCTCTATTTAAAGTGTTCAATGGACTAACCTATAAAAGAAAATCTCATAATTCATGTGGTTGCTAAGAATAAACAGACGGGTCATAATACATTCCATCCCAAATATGACAATCTGTTGGTTCGTACAGGATTTGGTGTTGGTGCCATAGTATAATTATCATATGGTCCTCCAGGTACTAGATGGTATGTTGAGTTGGTACGGCTGACATCTACTCTCCAAACCCTAGTTCCTATCATGTAAGAGAAGAGAGAAATAGTGAGAGGTTGTTCTCCACCGAGAAGGAGAAAACTCTAGTCAAAAATTGTCGGGGACTAATCCACTAAAGGATTGAGGGATCGTCCACCTCAAGGACAAGCCGTGGAGTAGGAGCCAGTAATCTCTGAACTACGTAAACGATAAGTGTTAGCATTGTTCTTCATAGTTTTTTTTTATATTTATTGCTAGCGCAACTAACCGTGTAGCAAGAACAAGCAATTTGGGCGAAAAGCTATTCACACCTCTTCTCGTTGGGCCGATCATTCTCAACAAGTGGTATCAGAGCGCAAGGCCACCCTTCAATGGACTAACGTGAGAAGAGCAAATTCTCATCAAAATGGTCGGCACGCACATCCAACCACCTAAATTCGAAGGAGAATTCTCTTGGTGGAAGAAAAGGATGGAGGTATTCTTCGATATCGATTTTGATATAATGTTAATTATAAAAAACAGTTTTGAAGTGCCTAAGGATCAAGAAAACAAATCACTCGAAAAGATAAGGTGGAGCAAGAAGCAAAAGGATGATCATCTAGCAAATTCAAAAGCTTTCCATCATCTCCTAAGTGTGCTTCCCAACAAGAAATAACTCGTATCGGAAGCTACACAAGTGCCAAGGATTTATGGGACAAGCTAGTAGAGCTTTACGAAGACACATCCGAAGCAAAATTGGCAAAAAGAGACCATTGTTGGGGACTTGATCGTATGACTAGAGGGGGTAAATAGCTGATCACTCACTCATTTCACGGTTCTTCCTACAATTGTTAGTGCGTAAGCGGAATAACAATAAACTAAACTAACAAAGAAGAACACAAACCAATTTAACGTGGATTGGAGATAAAACTCCTATTCCATAATAGTCTGTAAGGTGGACGATCTCGATCAGTCGGTGGATGATTCCCCGGAAAGCCTCCGGCTAGCTCGTGTTGCTCCTTGTGGGTGGAGAAACCTCACCACAACCTCAACATGACCTCTGAGCACAAAGACTACTAATTGGCCTTTAACTAAAGTCAATTTCGTCAACTTTAGCCAGCCAAACTGAGCTCCCTTAAATAGAGCTCGTAGCTGATCTAGCCGTTACTAGTCGACTGGTTCCAACACCAATCGACTGATCCAGCCGAATTCAAACGTTACAACCCAACGTTCGAATTTCAATCGACAACCAATCGACTGTATAGAAGATCAGTCGACTGATCTTTCTGTGAGCTCTACCAGTCGACTGCTTCTCGCAGCAGTCGATTGCCCAAACTCTAAATCTAGGGTTTCCCTTCTCGAGTACAGTTCACTCAACACTCGGATCCTCACGACTCGCTTGACTCTTCTTGTAGTCTCGACCTGTTGCTTTTAAGTCTTCTTCAACTTTGGATCTCGTCCCTCGGATGCACACAAGCCCACGACTTGTCTCCACATGTCATCCTTCGCATATGCCACGAAGTGTGCTTCCCTCGGCTCATCGTTCCTGCCTTGTGTACGGTCCCTTGGATGCATCATCCTCCACCGGACCCGAAGCCGTCAAGCTAAGTCTATGTGTATCTTGCAGAACCTGCATACTCAAATACACATATCAAATACAAGGGTAAACCTAACTTAAACCCTTTGCCCAAACATCAAAATACATGATCCCACGGACCATAGATTACCTCAACAATCTCCCTCTTTTTGATGTTTGATAATATGTTTAAGTTAGAAAAAATAAATAGTAAATACAAATGCTAACAACATTTGGACTTACGTTACCAAGGCTATACCTTGGACTTATACCGTCAATACATATGTAAACATGCAATGAATCCTATCACAAGACATTCCCCATACCTAAACTCCCCAATGAGTTAGGATTTTTCACCAAGGGCTTTTTAAGAACCTCTCTAAGGCTCCTCCTATTTTGGACTTACAAAAGCTTCTTAAGAACCTATCACAAGGTTCCCTCTTCGCCAATAAATGAACAACAATGTTCCCTCTTCACTTAAGCTCCCCCTTGACCTAGGATTTCTTATAAAGGCACGTTTGGTTTCCCACTTAAACCTAACACTTTTCTCCCTTTGCCACACATCAAAAATAACTCCAACAATATCTCGATTATTAGATTCTTTACCATCTAATGATCATAAATATTGTGTAATAACCCCCATAATATTACACACAAGTGATATCATTAGAGCACTTTTCAACATTGTTGAAAATAGTTTAAGCCTGTATCAGTCGACTGACATAGTTACTAGTTAACTGACTCCTATCAAAAAGTAACTCACAGAATTATCAGTCAACTGCCCTCTACACCAGTTGCACCAGTCGACTGATACCCTAATATCAGTCAATTTCAGCATTTCTGATCTAATTTTAGAAATGTACTAATAAATCCATAAATCTCCAAAAATTCTCAAATTTTATGGGGAGGTTTGTGGTACCCGTGTCTACTTGGAAAAAATACATTTAAAAATGTATCTATCACCAATCCCATGATTGACATAAAATTCAAAACTATCTAAATGGTTCAATTAAATCTTGACCTAATGTTCTAGTTTTGACTTTCTTTTTGTTGAGGCAATCTATGGTCCGGAGTAACCATGAGTTTTGATGTTTGGCAAAGGGTTTAAATTAGGTTTTCCTTGTGTTCTAATATGTGTATGTTAAGTGTGCAGGTTGTGCAGGTTTACACATATTGACTTGGCTGGACGACCTCGGTACGGTGAAGGGTGGCATGGAGACAAGCTGGAGGCTTGTGTGCGCACCCGAGGGACCTTGGAGAGCAAGGACGATGAGCTGAGGGGGGCAGACTTCAAGACATGAGTGAAGGATGGCATGAAAGCAAGCTAGAGACTTGCGTGCATTCGAGGGACGGAGCCGAATTGAAGAGGGCGCGAATGCAATAGTCGAGGCTGCTGATGAGGAGTCAGTCAAGTCATAAGGGCACGAGTGCTGTGTGATTGTACTCGGGAAAGTCCTAGGGTTTGAGTACTGAGAGAAGTGTACTCGGGAAGGGAAACCCTAGGTGTATGAGTAGGGCAGTCGACTGCCATTGGGGCAGTCGACTGATAAAACTCACAGAAAGGTTCTGGACCCTGGACCAGTCGACTGCCCTGGGAGCAGTCGACTGGTGGCAGCCAAAATTCAAACGTTAGGCGTGTAACAGTCGGATTTTGCTGGAGGTAGTCGACTGGTGGCGAGTTGTCAGCCTTAAGTCCTATTTAAAGGGGGCTTCGTTTTGGCTGAGACTCTTGATGAAACATGCTTGGTTAAGGCTTGTTAGTAGTCTCTAGAGCCCAGGTAGTGTCAAGGTGATTGTGGCGAGGTTTCTCCACCCACAAGGAGCGACAAGAGCTAGCTGAAGATTATCCGGGGAGTGATCCACCGACGGATTCTTGGATTAGTCACCCTTAGGGGTGGATACCAAGTAAATCTCTTTTGTTAACATTGTTTACATTGTTAGTTTTTGTTTTATTGTATATTCCGCTTGCGCAATTAACCGTATAGGAAGAAAGAGTTCAAAAAATTGCTATTCAACCCCCTCTAGCAATCGTACAAGATCCAACAAGTGGTATCAGAGCGAAGGACCGCTCTTGATCGGACTAACCGCCGAGGGAGCACACGCTAGAGGAAGAACATGGAAGACAAATTTGGGGATGACATCTACACTCCACCGCCCTACGATCATTAAGATTTCGACTTTTGGAGGGCAAGGATCAAGACTTGGTTTAGGATGGAGTGGGAATGTAGAATTGCACTTGAAGAGCCCTTCGAAGTTCCAAAGGACAAGCACGGGAAGAAGCTTCGTCCTAGATATTGGACTAAGGAGTAACAAGAAAAAGCTAGGGCCAATGAGAAGGTAATTAGTATTTTGATAAATATTTTGCCTAATAATATTTTGAGTTGTGTAGGTGAATATAAAGATGCATGTGAGTTGTGGAAAAAGATAGAAGAATATCATGAGAAACCTACACAAGCCAAAATAGTAGAAGAGTCAAAAGAAATGGATTCAATAAACCAAGAGGAAGAAGAATTGATCATGTCATTAAATGAGGTGGAAGAATTGAGTGAAAGTGAGAGGTCGTCTACCTCATCAAGAGAAGAAGAGGAGGTATCAATCTCAAGAATTGAGGGGGAGGAGAGACCCTCATCTATACAAGAACAAGAGGAAGCATCCACTTCATCCAAGGTTGAAGAAGAAGTCAACCTAGCCTCTACCTCCACCAAAGCCAAATCGAAAGAACACATTCTATGCTTTGGATGCAACAAAAGGGGACACTACAAGGACAAGTGTCCTCTAGGTAAGAAGGAGGTACTCTCTAAACCCAGGTCCATTCAATTTAAGTCTAACATGAATTGTAGGAATGACGAAATCCAAGAGAAGAAAAAGAAGATTCGATGCTTCACATGTGGAGAGCTAGGGCACTACCACACCAAGTGTCCAAGAAAAGGAGAGTTAAAGAAATTGAGACACTTGAGAAGATGGGAGAAGGAGGAAAGGAAGAAAAGAAGCTTCCAACAAGGAGGAGCTCCTAAGGTAAGGGAGGTAATTCCTAACCTGAAGTTAAAATGTAATTCCAATTCTAGCTCCTCTATGCATGTTAAAACTAGTGCAAATTATTCATCCATGTATGCTAGAAATCATGAAAATTGCTTACTTGTGCACAATTTTGGATTTAGATATAATGATAGGACTAGGGCTAACAAGGTAGGTCAAAACCCTAAGAAAAACATACATCATGATCAATCCAAAACCTTAGGACCTAAGGATCATGACATTAATCCCAAGAAGGGAAGGAATGTGCCTAGAAAGGAGGGTAGGTCTAGGAATGTCCAAAGTGGACACATGGACACTAAGGTTAAAAGTTTAGAAAGGGAAAATCAAGCCTTGAGGGCAAGACTTGATACATTGGAAAAGACCCTAAAAAGATTCAAAGTTGGATCTAAGGATTTAGATATGATGTTGGGTAGCTTAAAACCCAACTATGATAGATCGGGGTTGGGATACCGGTCTAAGGTCTCCAATGCCAACAAAAAGAAGTATGCTGGGAAAGCATACAATTATGGCAAGAAGGAGAAGTCCAAGGATGGCAAGGGGTGCCATCAAAAGGTAAAAAGGATGACTTAACAAAGGACAAGGTGTCCAAGGTTAAGAAGGTTAGATTTGTAGGCCAAAAATCACCGGGGGCACACCGGTGTGACCTAGTGTGGATTGAGTCACCTAGGAAGGTGGCTAGGGCTAAGAGCTCAAGGGGGAGCTCTAGGAGCCTTTGGGGTCCATGATAAATGGATCTCAAGAGACGGGTTCTCTAGGAAGTCTAGGTGGACTAGGAAATGTGCCAAAAAGGGTTGGAAGACTTAGGTAAGTCTTAATCCCAAGAAATTGGCACATTAAAAGGAATTTAGGGAGAAAAAGGTGAAAATAGGCTTATATTTGATAAAATTAGGTTTTAATGTGTGAATACCATATAATTCAATGCTAGAAATGTATCATGGTCAAGTATTAGAAGATATATCAAGGAAAGGCCATAATTAGGACTTTTGGGATAAGTCTAAATGATACAATTTGGAAGAAGTTGAATTTCGTACAATCTTGGGATTTGGAGTACATTTGGTTGGAAACATATTTTTCCCAAGTAGATATAGGCTTCACAAATCTCCCCACAAAATTTCAAATTTTTTAGAGATTTGTAGAATTATTTAGGGATTTCTGAAATTGGGCTGAAAATCTGAAATTCAGGTATCAATCGACTGCCCTGGGGGGCAGTCGACTGATCTCAGCCCAAAAACATTCTGTAAGTTTTGGCAATGGCAGTCAATTGATCCATTAGGGTGAGATAGAAATGGATATTGGATAATAGGATATGACCTTAAAATTAAGATCCTTGATTATACTCCTTGAATAAGGGTTTGCCTCATTGGTTAATGGTGAGTGTATGAAATGAGACTATATGGATATCATGGAATTTAAGGAAAATTGATGAGTGCTTTAAATTCAATGGATGGTATTAAATGAAAAATGCTTGTTGAATGGGAAGATTGATAAGTCCATAGGTATCTAGGATTAAGAAATCAAGAAGGGAGATTTAAGGATAATTCCATGTGTCAAATTATAATTGTTAGTCTTGACAAATACATGGAATTATAGATAGAATTCAAAGTTGATACCAATATGCCAAATTTTGAGGAAGTTTAGGTTTGCACCAAAAGTCAAGCACGCTTGTTGGTTTTCATGAAATCATATTTTTCTAGGATGAGGTACATCCTAGCAAATGTGCTTGCAAATCTTTAGATTTTTCAAGTGTTGTTGAGTTCTTTTTGGCACTAGGGATAAGGTTGCTTGGGGCAATCCTTTAATGGTGTCCAAAGAGAGAAGAACTTGGTTGTTAGGTTGGGTAGAACCTAACTTGGTGTTAGGGTGTTAAGTTGGGTAGAACTTCACCTAGGAAAATTGAAAATTGGGAGAAGACATAGGTTAAGGGGGAGGTTGCCTCCTTGTTTGCCTTAATGTTCATAAGAAATTTTTGAGTTTTGTGTCCAACTTGGAAATAGTGATAGATACATGGTGAAATGTATTTTTTCCAAGTAGGTATAGGTACCACAAAGTTCTCCACAAAATTTGAGAATTTTTGGAGAATTATGGAATTTCTGGCGCATTTCTGAATGTGACCTGAAAAACTGATTTTCAGAGTATCAGTCGACTGCCCTGGGGGGCAGTCGATTGGTCAGGGCTGATTTTTGTATCAGCAGCTGGGAAGTGGTCCAAATGATGGAAAACGAGTGTATGGGGGGCTAGTACACTGTGTTTAGGATCATTGGAGATTAAAAGAACCAATAATTGGGATATTGTTGGGGTCTTTTTGATGTTAGGCAAAGGGGGAGAAGTGTTGGGTTTAATTTGGGAAACCAAATACGCCTTTGCGGGAAACCCTAGGTTTAGGGGGAACTAAGATAAAGAGGGAGCATGGTTGCTCTATTCTTGGCGTAAGAGGAACCTTGAAGAGGTTCTTAAAAAGCCTTTATAAGTCCAATGTAAGGGGAACCTTGGAGAAGCTTTAAAAAACTCATTTTTGTGAAAAGTTCTAACTTGGAGGGTTAGGTGTGGAAAATTCCTAACTTGGAGGGTTAGGTGTTAAAATTCCTAACTTGGAGGGTTAGGTGTGGAAAATTCTAATTTGGAGGGTTAGGTGTGGGATGCCTTGGGATAGGATTCATTCATTGCATATGCATTGGCGGTGTAAGTTCAAGATGGAGTCTTGGCAACGTAAGTCCAGTTGTTTGTTTAGCATTGGTTTTTGCTATATATTACTATTTGTTTCCCTAACTTAAACGTATTGCCAAACATCAAAAATGGGGAGATTGTTAAGGCAATCTATGGTCCGGAGTGACCATGAATTTTGATGTTTGGGTAAAGGGTTTAAGTTAGGTTTCCCTTGTGTTCTAATATGTGTATGTTGAGTGTGCAGGTTGTGCAGGTTTACACATATTGACTTGGCTGGACGACCTCGGTACGGTGAAGGATGGCATAGAGACAAGTTGGAGGCTTGTGTGCGCACCCGAGGGACCTTGGAGAGCAGGGACGATGAGCTGAGGGGGGTGAACTTCGAGGCATGCGTGAAGGATGGCATGGAGGCAAGCTGGAGGCTTACGTGCATCCGAGGGACGGGAGCCGAAGATGAAGAGGGCGCGAAGGCAATAGTCGAGGCTGCTGATGAGGAGTCAGTCGAGTCGTGAGGGTACGAGTGCTGTGTGATTGTACTCGGGAAAGTCCTAGGGTTTGAGTACTGAGAGAAGTGTACTCAGGAAGGGAAACTCTAGGTGTGTAAGTAGGGCAGTCGACTGCCATTGGGGAGTCGACTGATAAAACTCACAGAAAGGTTCTGGACCCTGGACCAGTCGATTGTCCTGGTAGCAGTCGACTGGTGGTAGCCAAAATTCAAACGTTAGGCGTGTGACGGTCGGATTTTGCTAGGGGCAGTCGACTGCCCTAGGGGGCAGTCGACTGGTGGCGAGTTGTCAGTCTTAAGTCCTATTTAAAGGGGGTTTCGTTTTGGCTGAGACTCTTGACGAAACAAGCTTGGTTAAGGCTTGTTAGTAGTCTCTAGAGCCCAGGTAGTGTCAAGGTGATTATGGCGAGGTTTCCACCCGCAAGGAGCGACAAGGGCTAGCCGGAGGTTATCCGGGGAGTGATCCACCGACGGATTCTTGGATTAGTCACCCTTAGGGGTGGATACCAAGTAAATCTCTTTTGTTAGCATTGTTTACATTGTTAGTTTTTGTTTTATTGTATATTTCGCTTGCGCAACTAACCGTGTAAGAAGAAAGAGTTCGAAAAATTACTATTCACTCCCCTCTAGCAACCGTACAAGATCCAACACTTTTGATGTCTCTGCCCACATCAAACCATAATGCATCCCTAGCATTAGTTTATATGACATCTATACATCAAAAATTAATTTTCATACAATATTATCCCAATGTCATATTTTCATGCATAAATCACAATCTCAATATGCCAAATCCATAGGATTGAGACTCAAGTCCATCTCCAAATCCTTTGGCACACTTCATGGCATATCTAGACTCCCAAATAGAAACCACCTGAGATCCATTGACCATTGTTTCCAAATTGACTTTTAGATCTCCCCCTTGAGCTCTTAGCCTTAGCCACCTCTCTAGGTGACTCATCTACAATTACAAGGCTACGCCGATGTGCCTCCGGTGACTCTTGACCTGCAAACCTAACTTTCTTAACCTTGGATACCTTATCCTTTGTTAAGTTCTCCTTTCCCTTAACCATGGATACCTTGTCTTTGGTTAATGTCTTTTTGCCCTTAAATGGTACTCCCATGCCATTTTTAGACTTCTCCTTCTTGTCATAGTTATATGCTACCCTAGCATATATCTTTTTATTGACATTTGAGGACTTAGATCAATATCCCAACCCCGATCTATCATTGATGGGCTTTTGACTCCCCAACACCATTCCTAACCCCTTAGATCCAATAGTGAATCTATCTAAGGTTTTCTCTAATTTCTCAAGCTTTGCTCTCAAAACTTGATTTTCCCATTCTAGGTTCTTAAACTAGAATCAACATGTCCACCATGGACATTCCTAGACCTACCTATTTTAGGGATGTGTCTCCTCTTCTTGGGATTAATGCTTTGGTCCTTAGGTCTAATGTTTCTAGGTTTATCATGATGCATGGATTGCCTAGGGTTATAATAAGCATTGTTAATCATACTCCTATCATGATATTTAAATCCAAAATTATGCATGGGTAAATAATTTACATTATTCCTAACATTCATGGAGGAGTTTAAAATTGAATTACACTTAAGGTTAGGGTGTACCTCCCTTACCCTTGAAGCTCTTGACGTGAGCTTTTCTTTTTCTCCTTCTTCTTCCATTTCTTCAAATGCTCCAACTTCTTGAATTCTCCTTCCTTAAACATTTGGTGTGGTAGTGACCCCACTCACCACATGTGAAGCATCGAATATGCTTTTTCTCCTTCTTTTTCCTACAACTCATATTAGAATCTAAAGAAATTGAATTGGATTTAGGATTTACTCCTTTTTCTTACACATTGGACACTTATCCTTATAGTGTCACTTCTCATTGCACCTAAAGTAAATGATGTGGTCTTTTGATTTTGCTTTGGTGGAGGCGGAGGTACTTGTAAAGTTGACTTCCAAGATCTCTTTTTCATTTGTCTTGGCTTCCTCTTCAACCTTGGATGAAGTGGATTGCTCATCCTCTTCTTCATGTGCTACTTCACTTGAGGAGGTGGATGACACTTCTTCTTTCTTCTCCTCCTCAGAAGTTGAGCTCCTCTCCTCATTCAATTGGTCATTCTCCTCCTCTTGGACAAATAAGTTCATCTCCTTGAACTCTTCTTATTATTGTGCTTGTGTAGGATTTTCATGAAGAGCTATCATCTTACTCTATAGCTCATGAACATTCTTATATTCTCCTACATGGTAATCACATCATTAGGTAAAATATTAATTAAAATTGAGATTACTTTCTCATTTGTCTTTGATTGTATTTGTTACTTCTTGGTCCAATATCTTAGTCGGAGCTTTTTCCTATGTTTATCTTTTGGGGCTTCAAATGGTTCTTCGATGACTATCATCATGTCCCAATCCATATTGAATCATGTCTTCAACTGCAACCTTCAATAATCGAAGCTTTCGCCATCATATGGAGGTGAAATGGTGATGTTGTCCCCCATCCTTTCTTCAAGTGTCATTTTCTCTAGCTCTTATCTCCTTTGGCGGTTAGTCCAACAAGATCGACCTTCACTCTGATGCCACTTGTTAGGACCGATGGACCGGCTAGAGGGGGGTGAATAACCGATAATCCACTTATTTGCGATTCTTCCTACAATTGTTTGTGCGCAAGCGGAATAACAATAAATTAAACTAACAAAGATGAACACAAACTAATTTAACGTGGTTCGGAGATAAAACTCCTACTCCACAATAGTCCGTAAGTGGACCCGATTCGTCGGTTGATGATTTTCCGAAAAGCCTCCGGCTAGCTTGTGTCACTCCTTGTGGGTGGAGAAATCTCATTACAACCTCAATAGGACCTCTGAGCACAAATACTACTAATTGACCTTTAACCAAAGTTAATTTCGTTAACCCTAACTAGCCAAACCGAGCTCCCTTAAATAGAGCTCGTGGGTGAACTAGCCGCTAGCAGTCGACTGGTTACAACACCAGTCGACTGATCCAATCGAATTAAATGTTACAGCCCAACGTTCGAATTGCAGCTGAGATGAGTCAACTGCACAGAAGATCAGGCGACTGATCTTTCTGTGCGCTCTACCAGTTGACTGCTCCCAGCAGTAGTCGATTGCCCAAAACCTAAACCTAGGATATCCCTTCCCAAGTATAAAATGAATACCTAAACCTAGGATATCCTTCTTGATTTTCATAAACCTCTAAATCTTAGATACCTAGGGAACCTTATCAATCCTTCTTGATTTTCATAAACTCCAATAAATTCTTATCAAATCATGGGATAACACTTTATACAAAGAATATGAAATCATAAACATCAACTTTAATCCAAAATCATATCCCATAATTCAAATTTGCACTCTCTTATTGACCAAACTGCCCCTTTTATATAGAAAATCGCCAGTCCAGTCGACTGAGATGGTCCCAGTCGACTGGCTCCAGTCGACTGGGGTATTCCCAGTCGACTGCCCTTCAGTTTTTTTTTGCGTACAGAGATCCCGGTCGACCTCCCAGTCGACCCCCAGTCGCCTGCCACCAGTCGACTGGTATCTGAGCCAGTCGACTGGTGGCTGAATTTCAGCCCTCTTTGGTGAATTTCAAAAATCCCTAACTAATTCTACAAATCTCCAAAAATTATCAAATTTTGTGGAGAGATTTGTGAAGCCCATATCTACTTGGGAAAAATACGTTTCCAAATAAATGTACTCCGGATCCCAAGATTGGCACAAAACTCTACTTCTTCCAAAGTGTATCAAATAACCTCATCCTAGAAGTTCTAATTCTCACTTCTCTTCAATGCATTCTCTTCTCCTTGATCATAACTCATTTTTGTTATTGAGTTACATGGTATTCCACTATTAAACCTCAATTTTGTCAATTATAGCCCTATTTTCACCTTTTCTCCCTAAAATTCACCTTTTGATGTGCCAAAATCTAGGATTAAGACTTACCCAAGTCTTCCAATCCTTTTTGACACATTTCACCTAATTTCCTAAGGGATAACCTTTTGAGATCCATCTACCATGGACCCCAAAGGCTCCTAGAGCTCCCCCTTGAGCTCTGAGCCCTAGCCACCTCCCTAGGTGACTCAATAAATGCTAAACCACACCGGTGAACCTCCGATGACTCTTGGCCTACGAAATTGACCTTTTTAACCTTGGACACCTTGTCCTTGGTTAGGTCACTCTCTTTACCCTTGGATGGCATCCCCTTGCCACCCTTGGACCTTCCCTCCTTACTATGATTGTATGTTTTCCCAACATACTTCTTTCCATTGCCCTTGGAGGTCTTAGATCGGTACCCCAATCCCGATCTATCATAGTTGGGTTTGATGCTACCCAACACCATGTCTAAGCTCTTAGATCCAACCGTGAATCTTTCTAGGGCATTTTCTAAAGTATCAAGTCTTGCCCTCAAGGCTTGATTTTCCCTTTCTAGGACTTGAACCCTAGAGTCCACATGTCCACTTTGGACATTTCTAGGTCTACCCATTTTCTTAGACATTTGTTTCCCTTCCTTGTGATTAATGTCTTTAGCCTTGGATACATAGGTCTTAGGCCTATCATGATGCATGCTTTTTCTAGAGTAGTGATCTACCTTGTTATCCTTATTCTTATCATTGTACTTAAATCCACGGTTATGCACCATTAGACATTTTTCATTAACACTAGCATGCATGGATGGATAATTAACATGATTCTTGAAATGTGAAGAACTTGAAATCGAATTTCTTTTTAAACTAGGGTTAGAGGGTACCTCCCTTACCCTTGTAGTCCTTCTTTGTTGTGAGTTTTGCTTTCTTCTCTCTTCTTTCTCCCATCTTCTTAGATGCTCCATTTTCTTGAGCTTTCCACTCATTGGGCATCTTGTGTGGTAGTGTCCTAGATCTCCACACGTGAAGCATCTAATTTTCTTCTTTTTCTTTTCTTGGGCTTCTCCATTCCTACAATTTATGTTAGATTTACATTGAATGGAATTAGGTTTAGATTTTACTTCCATTTTACCTTTCGGGCACTTATCCTTGTAATGCCCCTTTTCGTTGCACCCAAAGCATACAATGTGGTCTTTAGTCCTTGCTTTGGTGGAGGTTGAGGCTTGGTTGACTTCCTCTTCACCCTTGGATGAAGTGGAGACTTCCTCTTGATCATGTGTAGGTGAGGGTCTCTCCTCCCCCTCAATCCTTGAGGTGGTGACCTCTTCTTCTTCTTCTCTTGAGGAGGTCGATGATCTTTCACTTAGCTCCTCCTCCTCACTTGAAGAAGTTGACACTTCTTCCTTCTCGTGAGCTATTGAGCCCATTTCCTTGGGCTCTTCCACCACTTGACCTTGTGTAGGGTTTTTATGAAATTCCACCAACTTGGTCCATAATTCATGTGCATTCTTATAATTCCCTACAACACTCAAAATATTGTTAGGCAAAAAATTTATTAATATACTTATTACCTTCTCATTTGCCTTTGATTGCGCTTGTTGTTCTTGAGTCCAATATCTTGGGTGGAGCTTCTTCCCATGCTTATCTCTTGGAATTTCAAATGGTTCTTCAAGCACCATCATGTACTCCCACTCCATCGCGAACCACGTTTCCATCCGTGACTTCCAATACCCGAAGTCTTCATGGTCGTAGGCCGGCGGAGCGTAGATGTTGTCCCCAAGTTTGTCTTTCATCATTCTTCTCCTCTAGCGTGTACTCTCTCGGCGGTTAGTCCGATCAAGAGCAGTCCTTGCTCTGATACCAATTGTTAGGATCGATACGCCTTGCTAGAGGGGGGTGAATAGCACTTTGTCGAACCCCTTCTTCCTACACGATTGTTAGCGCAGCGGAAATACAAATAAAACGATAAAAACAATGCTAACAAACCGTATTTAGTTGGTATCCACCCCGACCGGGTGACTAATCCAACAATCCGTCGGTGGATCACTCCCCGGATAACCTCCGGCTATCACGTGTCACTCCTTGTGGGTGGAGAAACCTCACCACAACACCAAACAAAGCTCTGGACACGAAGACTACTAACTTGCCCTTAACCAAGACAAGTTTCGTCAAGAAACTCAGCCACCACGAAGTCCTCTTTAAATAGGATTCGGGGCTGATTTCTCGCTACCAGTCGACTGCTCACTTACCAGTCGACTGGTAGGCTTCAACGGCTACAAAATATGCAATGAATGCCTCAGCTGCCTTCGCAACGGTCGACCTCCAGTCGACTGGTACAGGACCAGTCGACTGGAGCCAGTCGACTGGAGCCAATTCCAGTCGACTGGCAGTCGACTGGTCGACCCTCCTTGGGTCGACCCGATTCTCTGTGTGTTGTGGTCCCAGTCGACTGCCACAATGGCAGTCGACTGCCCTACTCACACACTTAAGGTTTCCCCTCCTGAGTACATTCCACTCCGCACTCAAACCCTAGGATTTCCCGAGTACAATCACACTGCACTCGTACCCTCACGACTCGACTGACTCCTCCTCCGCAGCCTCGACTGTTGCCTTCGCGTCCTCTTCATCTTCGGCCCTCGTCCCTCGGATGCGCACGCAAGCCTCCAGCTTGCATCCATGCCACCCTTCACGTACGCCTCGAAGTCCGCGCCCATCAGCTCATCGTCCCTGCACTCCAAAGTTCCTCAGATGCGCACACATGCCTCCAGCTTGCCTCCATGCCATCCTTCACCGTACTGAGGCCGTCCAGTCAAGTCCATATGCGTACCTGTATAACCTGCACACTCAACATACGCATATCAAATACACAAGGGTAAACCTAACTTAAACCTTTTGCCAAACATCAAAACCCATGGTCACACCGGACCATCTTAGGGCCGATTGCTCCAACAGAATCAACACTGAGAATCCTCCTTGAAATCTTCTTTATAAAGTAGTTATTTGTGTTGATTTTCACCTAGCAATCGATTCTTAGATTTTACCAATAAATAGATTGTCATTAAATTCGACTGTGCCTCTAGTCTAATTGGACAATCGATTTGGGAGTGTTTTGTTAGTTGTTATAGTATCGACAATTGATTGTTAGAACTCATTAATTGATTGGTACCATAACAAAAATATTATAGTAGCAAATCCTAAACTTGGTTACTGTAATAAACTCTAAAGTTATTATAACAACCCCAGAAATTACTATAGCAACACATGTTTAAGATTTTAGGATTTGCAATAGACCTAACTACTTGCAATAGACCTAACTACTGTAACAATCCTAGTTATTATAGTAAAAATATTAATCACTGTAGTAATCCAGATATTAATTGTTGTAGTAACCTTAATTTTTAGGGTTTAGGGGATTTGCATCTATTAGTCGATTGATACACCGATCAATTGACTAATACTCATATTTTAGTCTTACATATGCTGAATTATCACCTTCTCTAATATCCAGTTAACTTCAACCTACCATGATTTCATTTGTCCAATATCCGATCAATCCTTGATCTGTCGGGACTTCATTGTTGTCTAGCATCCAATCAACCTTGCCTTATCGAAACTTTATTGTTGCCTAGTATCCAATCAACCTTGACTTATCGGAGTTCCTTATTGCTTAGCATTCGGTTAACCTTGACCTACCGGGACTTCACGTCTCATGTCAACTCCTTGTTGGACTTCTGACTGTTAAGTGTCCTGTCAATCGTAATCCACTTAGACTTTATTCTTGTGTCAACTCCATATTAGACTTCTGATCACTAAGTATCCAATCAACCATAATCCACTTTGACTTTCTGTTTCGTGCCAACTTCATATTGGATTTTCGACCGTTGATACACTTGGACTTTTCCACCGTTAAATTTTCAGTTAACCTTGACCTACATGACTCTTTCTCAACCAACTAGCATAGTGATCGATAGTTAAGTATCCAATAGACCTTGACCTGCTTAACATCTCGACCAACTAACATATTAATCAAATATCAAAATCTCAACTCGAGCTTGGTCAACTTGATCAATTTTGACTACGGGTTGATTACACCAACAAGAATTGCATCGTTCCATTCCTTTCTATTTCAACATAACTCATATTAGAGAAAAAGATAATATCATTCATCCCATACGGTCTGGTATCATGATAAAATACAAATGGATAAATCATAGCAGATATTTTATTAAAAAATGATTGATAAGGTTTTTTCAACCTCGAGCGACTGGTCCGGTACCACGAAAGTTTCTTACCGGTCGCCAGGATAAATCGGGAAGTGCTCGCGGCGAGCGGTCTAGAAGCCCAACGTCCCAGAGTTCGCGTCCCATTTGGAGGAAAAAATCCTACAAAATACATCGTAACTGGGATTGAACCGTGTATCATAGTTTCGAGGGCTACGGATATTTTATTATAGAACAATGACTATATTGATAGGGTTAAATACCCCGTGGCTGACATGTGACTGAAGAAGTTATGTGACAAGATCTACCGAATCGGGACGAATCTCTTTCCTTGACTCTCGAGACCCCCTCGGGAAAGTGGATTCCCGAGACCACCTCGGGTAGACATACTCTCGAGATCTATCCAGGAGGACATACGTCCGAGATCACCTCGGGAGTAGGGATGGAAATAGGCCAGACGGTCTGTCAGGGGCCTGTGGCCTGTGGCCTGGCCTATTTAAAAATAAAATAATACTCAGGCCTGTTTGAAAGCCTGCTTTTCTTATCAGGCCAGGCCCAGACTCAATATAAAGACTATGAAGCTTGACAGGTCGGCTTGGGTCTGTAAAAATTATATTATATATATTATCAAAATAAAAATTTGAACCTTAGACTTCTACTGAGCCACACCTTATCTACCACCTTACTTGCCAATACACCACAAATCTGTTTTAATTATAACATACATATTTTATATATTAGAAGTATCTTTAGCTAATGTGTTAAATTAGTATTTTGGATAATTGAATTAAATTGTTATATTTTATATATTAGAAGTATTTTCGATAATCGAATTAAATTACAGGCTTTGTAAACATATCGCAGGCTAGGCCAGACTATTGAACATGTCAGACTTAGGCCAAGAATAAAGCATATAATAGGCCACAGGCCAGGCTCAGACCAGTTTGTTATTATACAGGCCTGACCTGCCCTGTTTCCATCCCTACTCGGGAGATCAGGTCCACGAGGTCACCTCGGGAAGGCGAATGCCCTGGACCCCCCGGGCTAAAGGACCCCGAGATCACCTCGGGGCAGTGAAGCTCAAGGATCACTCAACCTCAAATAACTGTTCCCTTTCTTCGGATATGTGGATAATCATCACTAATAATTACGGGATAATCATGACCTATAATACGCGGCCATTAAAGTCTTAATCATTGCAACGGTTCAGATTTAATGACTGCGAGAGTTGTTATAAGGATTAGCCAGTAACCGACAATTGAGGAGACGTGAGGAAGAACATGGAGACACGTATGACGGTCGCCTCAGGATAAAAGGTACTCCAATCCCAGGTAAGGGGGTTACGCATATTCTGATTTATATTTCTCCTTGTTTCCTTTCCTTTGAGAGACTGACACACTGACTTGAGCGTCGGAGTGGACTCCACTGGACAACCTTCGGCGTGTTTCTATTAACGTTCGTGTTAATCTCGTAGGGTAGGAGCTCTTCCTCTCTCATTATCATCCTCATGGGCTGAATTCTGGTGACTGATCATTGACGTCGATTTCTTTCAAAACTAATATGTATAAAAAAAATTAAATAATCAATGAGATATTTATATTTTATATTTGTTAAAAATTAACGAATTTTTTTTGTTAGCGTAAGATGCAGGTAGATATCGATTACGCTAAAGGACACCCAAACGTAACACCTGATGTAACTCACATGTGAACCCGGTTCATAAAGGGGTTCGTCCGGACCAAGTGGGACCGGCTCGTTCATCCACTGCCAGCCACGCAAGAATTTCACAATTGTTTAATTATCTATTTATAGAACTAATTTTATTTGGACGGCGTCGGTTTGGCCGCTGTCACTGCCCCGGCGACGTCGACGCCCCCTGAAGCTACCGCGATAAAACCGAGGCGAACCTCCTCTCCTCCTCTGAATCCGCATCTGCCCCCTTGGATCCGTCCATGGCTCCAGTTCCGCTGAAACCTTCACCGGGTCTCGCGCCCGAAACCCGCGACATCGTCCGGGAGGCCGTCCGCGCCAGCGCCGCCGCCTCCCTTGCCTCGCCCCCTGCGCTGCCTGCGCGGGAAGACTGGATCCAGGCCGGTATCAAGATCGGGCCGGCTGTCGACCCCGGCCTCGTCCTTGTCGCGCCTGCAGCGCCTAGGGTTCTCTGCTGCGAGGAGATCGACGGGAGGAGGTGGAGCTACGTGCTGGATGACGTGGAAGGCCCCTCCGGGACGAAGGCGCGGAAGGGACCGTCTCTTCGCGCCGTTCCGATGCAGAGCCCCGTGGATCCCTTGGAGGTGAGATCTTACGATGATCCTCAGTTCTGTTATGAATGAGGTTGATGCTTAATTTGATTCTAGCATTGTGGAATTCCTTTTATCTCATGTAAGAAAATATCATTAAGCTGGCATCTTGTATCATGTCTTATGAATGCACCAGTAAGATCATATTCTCATGGATTCAATCGAAACAGAATTATATATCTTTTATTTGACACTGTCTTTTGTTCCTTAACATCATAAAGAATGAATTTGCCTGAGTAGATTAGAGAAGACGAGAGATCACAATATGGAAGATGTTTTCAAGGTCCCTTTTCTTCCTTGAAAATGTTGGTAGGAAGAGTATCTTACCTTTGTATTAGACTAAAGCAGGTATTGAAGAGTTTTTTTTTCCCTTTTGAAAAAAAAAATGATATGAGTGTGTCTGTAAGCGCACTTGAGTTTTAAAATATTGAAGAGTGCGCTTCCTCTGAAATGAGGGAAGCATACCACAGTTTACCAAGTGATGAAATAAGGTTAGCTTTCCATGCCGTCTTAGTTCATGTTTGTCCCCTTTAATGCGGATCATCTTGCTTACATATATGTACATCTACAAAGATTGAGATAGGTAATTTTTTGCTTTGATTCTGAAAAACATTAATGAATTTTTTAATGTTGTATGCTATGTGGTATACAATTGTGTGTTATTTATCCGGTGACTCCTAGAGGAAGTGATGACTTATATTTTGTATATTTAAATGGGTGTTGTTGCTAGTTAGCACTAGTATTAAGATCAATGTTGATTGCTAAATTCACATTTATGCAGGAGATGATGTCATTCATAAGATCATATGTAGTGCCTGATGGCTTTCCTGACAGTGTAACCCCTTCTTATGTCCCATATATGACATGGAGGGCTTTGAAGGTACATACTAGTTTATCCAAAATAGTGTGAATCCAGTTATTCATTTGTCCTTATACTGGAGGATGGCATTGTTGTTTCTTGTTTACTTGAGTTCTTCCTCACTGGTGTTTACTTCTATTGTTCAGCATTTCTTTGGTGGAGCCATGGGTGTTTTCACAACAAGGACACTGTTAAATTCTGTGGGAGTATCCAAAAATACAGCTGCATCAGGTGCTGTTGCCATCAATTGGATACTCAAGGTAATTACTTTGTGTGTGTGTGTGTGTGTGTGTGTGTGTGTGTTAAAAAACAGTATCTCATATAGATGCAAAATTATGTTCTAGTTATCTGCAAAATTATGTTCATGGATGTGTTTACTCTTTTAATGGAGATGATAGATCTCTTTTTTGAAGCAACTTCCTATTATCTTTCCCTATAATATTGTAACAAGTTTCGGATTCCTATGAATAGCATTGCTAAAAAAATGCTGAATCAGGTACCATTGGGACAAAAAAAAAAGTGACAGGTTATTATTATTATTATTATTATTATTATTATTATTTGTAATGGGATGGATCAACTTACATCTTTTTTTTTATGATCAGATATTGTCTATATGTAAACTAGTTTCTTTTTTGATCTTACTATTCTTTCTTGTGTATATCCTTGCCTTGCAGGAATAATTGCTTTAAATAAGAGAATTTCTATACACTTTCAAGTACACATCCTGTAAAAAACAAAGTTTGCTTTACTTGAAGAATGATTTGTTATTGTTATTTGATGATGGATTTTGTGTTGTTGGTTGGTCCAAACAATTCCATTTGCCTGTGTTTGACCAAATATTTCTTTTTGAGCTTTTACCCTCTATTTTCAAAAATTCTCCAGGATGGAGCTGGCCGTGTCGGCAAAATGCTCTATTCACGTCAAGGAAAGAAGTTTGACTACGATCTGAAGCAGGTACATACCTGTGCTCTTTCGACTTCATAGCTTCTACGTATGCTGTTAATTGATAGTTTATATTTCTCCTCAGCTTCGCTTTGCAGGTGATCTTTTGATGGAGTTAGGTGCAGGAGTAGAGTTAGCAACTGCTGCAGTTCCACAGCTTTTCTTGCCACTTGCTTGTGCAGCCAATGTTCTGAAGGTTAGGAAGAAAATTTTTGTGCTTGGTGTCTAGTTTCTACGCAAGGATAAAAGGATGTAGATGATGTGTGATATCTTAACTGTCTCCCTTACAGAATGTTGCTGCTGTTACCTCGACATCCACACGCACTCCAATCTACAAGGCTTATGCAAAAGGAGAAAATATAGGGGACGTCACTGCTAAAGGAGAATGTGTTGCCAATATAGCTGATCTGGTAGGCTATTCTAATCAATCATTTCTTGGAATATGGACATCCTAAAAGTTTGAGAACTTCCAATTAGCAAATTGGCTCATCCCATCTATTCTTATAGTGTAGATTTTTGTATGCTAATATGCTATTATGCAGAAGTCAGTTAAGTTACTCTCTTTTTCTGGACGACATGTTCTAATAAATCCTTTTGATGTTTCTCAAAGCATATCAAATTCTGTAAATTTTGGAATGAGTGGAATTAGAAAGCAGTATTTGTAAGCTATACTATGTTTTTGAGTTTCCAACTTCCTTTTTTAGTCCCACAAAGTTTTATTTTCTAGATTGACAGTAATTCTTGCAAGCTTTTCAAAATAGATCACAGTTACCTCAGAAAACTTTTAACATATGCACTAGAAGACAAGCCAACTTGGTAGATTCGATATGGAGCTTTTCTAAGCCTTGGCCTATACTATGTTGGATTGCGTTCTACAGTAAAAGGTCTTTCAGACAATTATAATATATATTGAATCAACCACTTGCATTTGCTTCAACTATTCAAGATAATGAGGATCTTCCTATTAGGAATGCATTTTTTTGAATAAGTAATACAGCAACGCCTATTTGCTTTTCCGAAAAATGATTTGTTATTTTAGAATGCAGATAAATTGTCTTGACTATACTGCATTTACTAATTTTTGGCAATAAGACTGCATCAAAATCCTAATTGCTGAGAAATTATCTTTGTTTAGTTGGGCACTGGACTGTGTATCTTGATATCGAAAAGAAATCCATCCTTGGTGGCCTCATTCACATTCTTGTCATGTGGATATCTATTTAGCTCATATCAAGAGGTTAGTCTCTGTTGGCCTAAGGTGCTGTGTGCCTTTCTCTAACAGTTCGTTCGACAAATTTATTTTGCTTATTCTTCATCTTTGCTAGGTCAAATCAGTAGTATTGAATACGTTAAACAGTGCAAGATTCACCGTGGCAGTGGATTCCTTCATCAAGACTGGTAAGTTAAGCAAGATATGTATAGTTTAAATGCATTTTTGTTTGCACTAAGATATGCTGAAGTACTTCGATGTTGTGTGCTTAAGTACTTGTATGATCATGCTCCCAAACTTATGAGAATCTAGTTAATAGAGAAAAGTTTGAAAAACTAGCAAATGTATAGATAGGGGTGCTCTGGTCTCTCCATGTCCCACAATCCACATTCCTCACCGGCGGCACGTCCAATCAGCAATTGGACACTGCCAGCGGCCTCCGACCGCACTCTGAATCAAACTATACCCTGGGAGGACGGTGAACCTGTCCGGATCACCGACAATTATGATCTCGTCGGATTCCGGCTGAAATCTGAAATTGCAATTGCGGCGATCTCCGATTGATTCACCGTGCCCCCAGGGTATAGTTTGACTCGGGACGGCGACTGGAAGGCCGCCGGCGGTGTCCGATTGCCGATCAGATGTGCCGCCGACAAGGAATGACGATTGTGGGACACGGGCACACCAAATTTTGCAGACAGAGCATCTGACTCCATACTGATTGAATAATAAAATCAGATTAATAGGTGTATTTGAGAATAATGAATTGTTCTTTTGGAAAAAAGAAAGAAAAGGGCCATATGTTAGAGCAAATTTTTCTACATCTAAGTCATGTTAGTCCAAACTATTTAGGTTGACTTAGATCGGTTTAGTTTAACCCTTTTACTATGTTAACTAGATTCTTCCTTTATCCATCACGTTTCTAATTCTAACCTATTTAACTTGTCAACTGTCGATGACATCTATTCTGAGAGGGTTATTCTACATAAATCACCTCTCGATAAACAGAGAATAAATTCAAAGATCCTTAGATATGGACTAAGGCTTTAGTTAACGGAGATCTAGTTATAATTATAATTATATATTAGAACAGGAAATCTTATATTAGATTTAATTCAAATATAACCAAATTGCGCCATGTTTTGTTAGTTTTATTTCATTTCTATTACATTGACTAAGATAATGACATTTGGCTACCTTTGGAGCAGATTTTTTCTTATCATCTTTTTTTAATACCCACTAATAATACTCCGAAATTTTTCTAGGGCATGTTCCATCATTAAAGGAAGGAAATGTAAAGGAGAATATTTTCAATCCTCCGTGGTCTAATCATACACCAGTAGTTATAGGTACACAGCAAATAAGGTACACTTATTTCTATTCATCTGGCTACACTTCTACATCTACTTTACATTGTCTTCAGGATCAAGATTTTCTGAAGCCTTCCAGGAGCCGTCTTCATTTCTTGCCATGCAACCCTTGTTCGAGGTAATATACTGAGATTGTGATTCCTGCTTGCTACAATTTTAATCCACATGCCTTTCTTGTTGCTTCTAATTGCAGGAGGAGAGATACATGGTCACCTATAACCCTTCAAAGGGTAAAATTTATGCATTGCTCAAGGATCAAGCAAAATCAGATGATATACTAAAAGCGGCTTTCCATGTAAGCACTGATTACTAAATGGCAAATATACAACCAAAAAAAAATCACCTGCCTAACTTAACGAGGCAATTTTCTTTTACGACAGGCGCATGTTCTTCTGCATTTCATCCGGTCGTCAAACTCAAAACTAGCTTTGAGAAGATTTAGCAGCACTGACCAATCAAGACACGAAGGAACTTTGGTTTCAGACGACAACTTTCTTTCTCACATTGCCGAGTCTTGCAAGATCGTGTCATCTTCATATACAATGTTCAAGAACAAAGCTACCAAACAGGTGAGGCATTATCCTCTTACCATTTTATATTCGAACTAATTATTGTAAACTATTTGTTGGTTCTTCTATCATTCAAACTGATTCATATTGACGATGTCTTGTTTTTTTCTTAGGGATGGATAATGTCTCACTCGTTGCTTAATCCGGGTAGAGCACGGCTAGTTAGCACTCTACACCATTGATCCACTATTGCTATCCATAAATTCAGAGGTTCCTTTGTTTTGCTGGTTTTTGTTTAAAATTCGACGCAGAGAATTTGATGCCGAAACGATTTCTTCGTATCAGATCTTAACACACGAGCGATGGATTGCCACTCTCAGGTATGCGAACATCTTATGCGACCACAGTTAGAAAGTCTACCAAAAAAACCACTCGATTGACAAAGTGGTGACATTCTATTTCGGATTTGCTCTCACAGTTTCTGCTCCCTGCAAACTGGGAGACAGAATCATTTTCCGATACAATTTTGCTTGTGTACTGCTGGAGTTGCTTGCTTATTGATCTGTTTTGCGAGATATGTTGGCATCCTCTTGCAGTCTTGTTTGTTGTAATACTGTAAATTTGTTGGTGCCTTTGACCGTGTCGTAGAGTTTGAGATGCAAATCTGTGATATAAAAAAATTTGAGTTTTTTTAAAGAATTTTTTTTTTTGCCATTTTATAGTCTATGTTAAAATTATCCATTTATCTGTTTATACCATTTTATTCTCTATATAAAAATAAATTTGATTGTTTAATTTAAATTTATCATTTAATTACCCATAAAGACAAGATCCGTATGTTACATAGGGTTTTTAATTATTTCGATTATTAATATTATTAGGATAAATTTATTTTTATTATTTTCGTTTAAATGGGGAATAATTGACGGTAAATTCGGTGGTTAATTTTACGGCTCCTACCTTGCGCGACTCCGGCGAGGGTGGCGAGGCAGGCGGATCTCCTGAAGAAGGATGGGAGAATCGACTCGGAGCCGCCGTCGATGCATACACGAGACGAGGAACACCTTTCATTTTCCATCTTTTGCGTGAAGAATTTGGGAGAAAATATGAAAGATATTTTAATAATTATTTAAAATGATTGATGTTTTATAATAAAACGAGGAAAAAATATGGGTAGAAATTAAAAGAATTTTTCTTTTTATTAAAAATAAGATGATTAATCAAATAACAGTTGAATCACAAGTTGAATCTGTGATGATTAATTTAGCTCTATAAAAAAATTTTATCAGTTCTCAAAATATATTAAGAAGTATTCGTGACAATATAAAAGTAGTATTTTATGGTTGCACATCCATCGTAGCTGTTGATCTAAGGATCAACGTATGATTTTTCTATACTAATTAATATTATATTATAATAATTACGAAATTAAAATTATTATATAATTATAACAGCCATTTCTATTAAATATAGTGTATGACAGTTTATTTGTATCAATATGGATTATTATAACAATTATTTTGAATAAATATTGATAAATATTATATGATTATTAATTATAAGATCGTGGTAGTTTTGTAGTTATTATAATTATGTAATCCAATATCATTGAAAACAAAAATAAATTGAGGTGGAATGAGATGATGTTTTGATAAGTTTTGCCCAAGTCAATATTACTTTGAAGTAATTTTAATTATAAAGAAAATAATTAACGAAGTTTAGAGAATGTCGAATCTCGAATCTCGAATCTGGAATGATCAATTTGATTCCATGAATATTTTCCCACCAGTCATAGAATAAATCGAGAAATATTCACGACGAACAATCTAGAACCTAACATTTCAAGATTTATATCTCATCTGAATTTTTTTTTACAAAATATATCATAGATCGAAACGTGAATATATGATATGACAATTAATCATCCTCTCACTGTACCATAATTTTAAAATGAAATATTATTTTAACACTCTATTTGGAAACCTTTTAAGTAAGGAATTAGAATTCAATTAAGGTCGGAATTGAATTCCATCCGGAATTGAATTCCAATTCTCATGTTTGGAATGAATTAGTAAACAATAGAATTGAATTGAATTCTCATGTTTAGAATTTACCCGAATTGAAATCAATAGTTATACTTTTACCATTTTATCCTTCAAGCAAAATGAAGATCATTTGGAAGCGAGAAGAGCGCAGTCCGAAACGGCACTGAGCAGTGAGCAGGATTGCAGCAGTCCGAAAAGGTGCTAATTTGTTTTATTAAGAAGGGTGAATTAATAATTTAAGATTTGGAAGGGAATTTTCTTCCCAAATCAGACCCAAAAAGGTCTGATTTATTTTGAGGGGTCCTTTCCAATTTCTTTTTAAAAATTACTACCAAAGGAGGGAATGAATTTCAATTCCTTCCTTTCTAAACATAATATAATACATTTGAAAAGAAGAATATCTTTTTAACAAAATATATATATATATATATATATATATATATATATATATATATATATATATATATATATATATATAATGCCCTTTTAAATACTTCACTTCATAGTTTATCCGTTTCTATATCTATTTCTTCAAAATTCGTTTCTATCTGAGACATTTCTAGCAATTGAGATTGAGGACTAATTAGTCTCTTCCACTCTCCTAAAAAACATAGGGCACCTTTAACACCAACTTTAAAGTACTGCAATAGGTAGCTGATAATGGAGAATTTTAATCATAATAATTTAGCTCATTTCTTTCAAAAACTGTCTCTAATTCCAAAACTTACAACATAACAGAAACAAGCACAATAAATGGCTGTCAAACATACATTAAAACAAACACACACTAAAATATCTCAGAAATTACACCGCACCTCATGTTCGTTCATGGTCCAAAGACAGAAAAAAACACAAATGGACTACAAATCTGAGCAGCTTATTAGCAAAGAAAATAGTAACAGATTTTTGTATCTCATACAAGTATATATAACCTTATGCTCCTCTCGCATAGAAGACTTGACTCTCTGCTCTAGTCCTGCATGAAAACAATGACAGTTTCAGCAAATCAATCAACTTGCAAACACAGTTCAAGGATATAAATGGACTAGATTTTAACTTCCTAGAACTTGTTAAGGTTTACTATGATCAACACTTTGTAATGTTTTTTTCTCCATTCCATGAACAATTAGTGGTGAATCTATATGTATCCTCTCCCTGTGATGCAAGTGTAAGTCCTTAGTCAAATGCTAAGTAATTCTTTACCAGATGTCAAGGTCGTCTTAAAGATGTCATTGTTGAAGAATGGATAGAGGCCCCAGCTTTTTCTCTATAAATTTTGCTTAAGCAATTGATACTCGCGTCCAGTTTTTTCGTCTACACAAATTGGTGTTACTATCTAAACATATTGTATGCATGTATGTATCTAGTCCTTTGCTAACATCTAAGTGAGGTTTGCATCCAAGAACAAACTCTGTTCCACAGTTAAACTTCACAATGTGACAATTACATTCATATAGGCAGTTAAATATAACACATGGCTAAGAATGGATCTATACAACAATAATAATCAATCATTTATCTCATTAAATGGAGTTAGCCATATAGATTCTCTTACGTGATTAGCTCAATCTCTTACTATATCTTTTTCCAAGAACAATGTAACAATAGCACAATAGTTTTATAGATCCATATATAATATCTCTCTATGTTTTATATTAGTTGACAACCTAACATACCCTTCCTCTTTTATTTGGACTCAGGACCAACCATAACAGAGTTTATTTGTCATTGGCAGAGGTTAAGGATGGATCTACTAATACAAAATAACATTGGGTTCGATTCCTTTCCAAGTAAGGACCTAACATTAACACAATAGTTTGATGAATTTATATATAACATTTGCATATGTTTTACCTCGGTTGACAACCTAGTGCAGCTCTGCAAACTGGCCATAGTAGAATTCATTTGCTATAGATGGAGTTTAAGGATGGATTTACAAATACAAAATAACTAGCTGGCGCAATGCTACCATACAAATTGAATTGCAAGCATGTTACTCTAGTACAAATCAAAGGAAGATATAGTTACTAGTTTACCTCATTGTCGTCGTCATCTTCATCTCCTTTCTTAAGGCGAGTGGTTCCTCCCTCTTTGCTGATCGGCAAATTCATGTGACCAAATGGAGTGTCGGCATCGATGCTCCCTTTTATGGAATACCCAGTGCCTCTTCCCCTAATCATATCCCACAGCGCAGAGCCAAATCCTTGGGCCTAAAAGAGATAGGGATCTCCATCCTCGCAATCCCATTCTTCTCAATTGTTGTGGTCTTGTTGAACTTCGCACTAGAAATGCTGATTTCAGATAGCCAAAATTCATAATCCAATGCGTTCAGCCCCAGGTCGAAGTCGTTCTTGTTCTCTAGCTTCAGGTGCAGCGAAGCTATCGTCTCCTCGAACGAGAACTTATCGAAGTGGATCTTTTCGACATCGATATCTGGCTTGTAGGGTATTGGAATCTCGCCAGTCTTCTCCAGTGGCAGCGTAATCCTGCCGAAAACTGGCACATCTACAATGAGATCGACCTTGACCCTGTAAGGGATGATGCTTCCAGGCTTGATATCGCCGTAAGTGTTCTTGATATCATCGTAAATCAAAGTGACCGGGATCTTCACCGTCTCCGAACCGTGCGCGTGAATCGTGCCCGCATCTGGGATCAATCCAGACACCAGCTTCCTCCCGTCGCTTTCGATCAAGTAATCGATGTCGACGAGAGGGATGGGGATCGGATTAGGGTTTGTGACCAGGACATCGACGACGATGTCTGCCTTCTTCAAGTTGATGGAAGGTAGATGGACGGCGGTGACATCGGCAGTGGGCTTCCCGAATCCGACTGCCTCCTCGATTCTCTCGCCCACATCATGAATAAAGTCCTTGACCTTGTCCAAAAAGCCCCCTTTTCCTTCAGTCTCGTCCTCTTTCGATTCCCGTTCCGCAAGTTTGGGCTCGCCGGAGGACGCCATGGCGGATCGCCTACGAGATCAACAAACACATCTGGTTTCAAAACACGGAAAGATGAACCTGGATGGGAAGGCAAAAAAACACGGGCGATCACGTACCGATAGCAGATCCGGTGGGAGCGAAGGGGATATGGATCGGTGGCGCTCTTCCGATCTTGGTGTTGGAGATGGGAGACCGGTAGCTGGAGGAGTGGGCTTCGATCCAGCTGTAGGCTCTGCATCTAATGGCGAGGTCCGCGAGTCGATTGCGCGTGCGCTGAAAGCGCTGCGCCTGCTCCGCGTCGCGGGCGAATTAAATTTAGAGATGAGTAACCTAATGGACGTGCCACGTGTTTAACACTTGTCGATCCCACATCTCTTGTATGAAAAATATTTTTTAAAATTATGATCACCTACCTATTGAAAGATAATATTAATTTGTTATCTTCAGCATCAACGATTCGATCCTCAATTACGACGTATTTTATAAAAAAAATTTAAATGGGACGTGAATCTTAAGACGCTGAGCTTCTAGACTGCCCACCGTGAATATTTTCCAATTTATCCTGATGATCGATAGAAAAATTTGTAAGGTCAAATCGATCATTTTAAATTTAATTTATCTACTACTTGATTAATTAAGATAATATTAATTTGTCCCTATAACTACAAGGAGAAGGATTATACCCTCCTAATAATTTAAGATTTAAATTTCAACTATATAAATTATATTAAAATTTTCCTTGAATAAAAAAATAAACTTAAGAATATTAATTATTTCAATGGGGAGTGTTTTTAGATTTACCTTAATAAAAATAATATTGATAAATAATAAATTATATATTATAATAATTATTATCAGATTCATTATTCTTATTTATAAATTATATATGTCATACTCCTGTTTATTAGTGCGATTGAAGTATTTATGTTGTAGCGATTAACAATCTAAAACTGTATACCAACATAAAAACAAAATAAGAATAATTTTAAAAATAAAAATATATTGTTGCCGTATGAAATATCCTTTTCATAATAAATCAAAACAAAGCGCCTCTTCGGTGATTGCTTTTGCCCTTGGAAATTTGACTCGGTCTCTCTCCTCACGACTTTGATCGAGATGTAATACGATGTCAAATTTAGAGATGAAATAATAAGGGCAAAAATGCTAGGAGCATCCTCATTTTTCGAATCGTGAAAATAGCATATCCTCTAATATATATATATATATATATATATATATATATATATATATATATATATATATATCCTTTATGCATACTGTTCCGGAAAAAATCAACATCGACACTTAGTCATTAGGGTCTAGTCCACGCAAATGCTGACGTTAGAAGAAGAACTTCACATCCTGCGAGATCAATACGAGCGTTAGGGGAATACGCCGGAGGTTATCCCACGGAGCCCACTCCGACGCTCAAGTCAATGTCTCGATGGAAAGAAAGAGTATAAGGCAAAAAGATATATGAGAAGCAGAGAATGTATAACTCCTTTGTCGGAGGGGTTGGACTACCTTTTATACCTGTGGTGGCTGCCTTGGTGCGTCCCATGATCTACGCTACGTCCCTGTGATTATCGGTTAATGGTTCACCCTGGTAACGGACGTCGTGATTCCTCGATCCGGGTCGTTGCGATGATTAAGGCCTTTATAGCCGCCAATCATAGATAGTAATTATTCCATTATAATAGATGAGGATGACCCGCCGATCCGAGAAAAATGGACTTCTACTTGAGCGTTCCTTGGGCCCTATTATCCTGAGGTGATCTCGGGGTTGCTAGGCCCGGGGGCCCCATGCATTCATCTCCCCGAGATGCTCTCGGGGACTTACCCCCTGAGATGAGCTCGGGGGGTGTCTTTCTGGAGCCATCTTCAGGGCTATACCGACTCGAGTTAATCTCTGGGCTCCTTTTCCCGAGAGGGCCTCCCTTTCCCGAGAGGGCCTCGGATGTTACAATAAGGGAATCGTTCCAACTCGATGGATACTGACACACAACTTCTTCAGCCCACGTGCCCGCCACGGGGCATTCAACCCCATCACAAATCCCTTCCTTCAAGTTTGATTGAAGGAAGTGTGTCCGACTGATTAGAATGGTAATGTGATGAAGAAGTTGTGCCTAAATGACCCTTCCATCTTCTGCTACTTCACTGGCGGTACTCCGGGCCCGAGGAAGCAGTCCATGCAACCGAGGGCTCCGGGTGGTTTTTTGAATACGTCCCACATTTCCACAAATTTTACAGTGACACTCTGACGGCTATCTCAGACCCTTTATAGGTGTGTGGGGTCTTGGAATGGTGACACGATTGCTCGGCGAATGTGGCCTCGCCACGTGCCTCCCCCCTTGTGCGACGATATCTCCCCGATACATGCCGTGGGCCCTACGAAGTGATGGCAGTAAGGGCTAGCGGCTCATCGGGATGATCAATCAGCGTCGTTGACATGCTGCTCTCTTATTGCTTACAGATGTGTGGCTCCTCTATAAAAATCGGTGCAATGGCACCCTTCAGCCTCCTTGCCCTATCTACCTTCAAGCATCCTCCTCCTCCTCCTGCTAGTCACCTTGCCGTTGCGCCCCTTTTACGAGGGTAAGTCTCCTTCCTCTCCTCAATCCCCATGGGTCCAGCGGAGAAGAAAAAGAAAACCCGAGGCGATGATGAGAGCTCCTTAGGGGAACTAGGATATCATACGGAATGGTACGATACCATCTCTTCTAGGGTTAGGCTGGAATCTCTCCAGGACGCTTGCCGGAGATACGGTATACCAGAAGGCTGGGAGGTGAGGCTTCCGGCCCTAGGCCAACCCCCTGTAGAAACCCTTAAGGATTTTTACACTTTCTTCCTGAGGCAGGTAGAACTAGGACTTTGTTTCCCCATCCCCTTTTTTACATGAGTGTTGATAAATACTTTAGAATCCCTCTGCAACAAATGACTCTGAATGCCTTTGCCCAGATGGGCGGAGCTTTTGTACTCTTCGAACTTTTCGACATTCTTCTGACCCCCGCTTCTTCCTTTTTTTTTTGTTCCGGTCGGGTCTCAAGGGGCATTCTGCTTTACTGCTCGTTCTGGTCATAGGTTTCTGGGGGGTCTTCCTTCCTCCCACAAGGGATGGAAAGAACGGTTCTTTTATATCCAACTCCCTAAGCGTCTCTTTAGTCCTATCCACTGGACGGAAAGTCTGCCGCCTATCCCATACCTTGGCGACTTCCAACAGGACGCGGGATATCATCATGCTAGAGGTATCCTGACAGGGATGGAGTTCCACGGCCTCCAATTGGTGCACTGCAAGGAGCTCCTTTATCGGGCCGATCTCAGTCTGAAAGTCATGAGCCTTAGCCCCCAGTCTTCGTAAGTTCCTTTTTATCATGTGCATTTCCTGGTTAATGTTAACTGATGCCCTTTTCTCTTTCTTTTGTAGACGACGTCATGTTTTCTCGAGATATGAACCGGATCCTGAAGTGGGACTAGGCCATCAAATAGGTGTTGGTTCTCGCTTCAGCTTCTTCTGCTCATGTGGGCGCCTCCGTTAAGGGCTACGAGGAAGTGGTCGAGCCCTCCGGAGACCGGCAGACCCCGGAGGCTCCCCAAGATATTGGAGCGTCAGAGCTGCCAGCGGACCCTGTAGGGGGTTCTTGTGCCTCTCCTGTCGAGGCACCAGGGGGAGGAGTTGCACCCCCTCCTTCTGTCGCACCCTTCGAGAGCTGTAAAATCCTACTGTCTCTCGGTGAGTAGGCTTGGTCTCGGCGTTGCACGTGCCCGGCCAAGTGCTGCAAAACCCTACTGCCTCTTGGTGAGTAGGCTTGGCCTCGGTGTTGCACATGCCCGCCCAAGAGCTGCAAAACTCTACTGCCTCTCGGTGAGTAAGCTTGGCCTCAGTGCTGCACATGCCCGGCCAAGAGCTGCAAAACCCTACTGCCTCTCGGTGAGTAGACTTGGCCTTAGCACTGCACATGCTCAACCAAGAGATGTCGGTGAGTAGGGCGGCATGAAGGCAAGCTGGAGGCTTGTGTGCGCATCCGAGGGACCATGGGCAAAGACGATGAGCCGAGGGACGCGGACTTCGAGGCATGCATGAAGGATGACATGGAGGCAAGGCGAGGGCTTGTGTGCGTATCCGAGGGACGGGAGCCGAAGACGAAGAGGGCGTGAAGGCAACAGATCGAGACTGCGGATTGAAGAGTCAACCAAGTTGTGGGGATCCGAGTGTGAGTGTTTGTACTCGGAAACTAAGCCTGGAGAGTTTGAGTGTGGAGAGAAATGTACTCAGGAAAGGAACCCTAGGCTTAGAAGGGGACCAGTCGACTGCCCCAAGGGCAGTCGACTGGCTAACGGTCATATTCAGATCGAGCTCTATTTAAAGAAGCTTGGTTCAAGCTATTTACCCTTGGCGAAACTTGCTTGGATAAAGTGAGTTAGTAGCATGTTGTGCTCAGATAGTGTCCAGAGGTTGTGGAGAGGTTTCTCCACCCACAAGGAGCTACGAGATCTAGCTGGAGGTGCTCCGGGGAATCATCCACCAACGGATTAGGGATCACCCACCTTACGGGCAGCCGTGGAGTAGGAGTTTTTATTTCCAAACCACGTAAATAGGTGTGTTAGCATTGTTTTCATTGTGTTTATTAGATTTCCGCTTGCGCTTGCTAACGTTGTAGGTAGAAAAATCGAAAGTTGCTATTTACTCCCCCCCCCCCCCCCCCTCTAGCAAGATGAACACGATCTAACAATGCTGAGGGTTGGTCTCCCCAGAATGACATTGTATGACGATGAGACATCCACTATCATGAAAAGAGTCCTCCTTGTTCTCTGTAAGGTGTCATCTCCGAGCGATAGGGACAACGAGATCTATCCCACCAGCTGCACTCGATAGTCGGTGAAGCCGAACAGTGGCATAGAGATAGGATATAGCTCACCTTCGTCGACCTGCATCTGATCCAGCGCCTCCTTGTACATGATATTAACAGAACTACCTGTATCCATGAAAATGCGTTTAACCTCATAATTGGCTATACAGACGAGAATTACCAGTGCATCTTCGTGAGGGGCTTACACATCCTCCAAATCGTCAGGCCTGAAGGAGATAACGAGTCCTTGGCATTTCCCCTTACTCTTCCCAATTGCGTAGTTTTCCAATCGATGTGTATGAGCCATCTTTGCTCAGTGGGAATCTCCTTCGGACGGGCCTCCTGAGATCATTCCCACATGGCCCGATGCAGGTCCCGAGCCGGAGCCTTGCCTTTCTCAGGATCTCATTCTAGGGAAGCAAATCGGTGGGGGTACCTCCTCCCGATTTCTTCCTCTCGAGGGCGATCGAGACTGCCTCCTGGATTTATCGTTCCCAGTTGTTGTCGACGAGGAGACAGGCTTCGATGAGGAGACCTTCGTCAGTACCCGAAATTGCTCCACTTTTTCGTGACTTAGCATCCGCATCCTTGGACCTCCTCATCTTCAGAGTGTAGCATTCCTTCGTGAAGTGGGTGGTAATGCCATGAAAGTCGCAGTACTTCTCCGGCGGTTCAGGTCCTCAGTGTCCACCATTTCTTCTAGCTTCTTCCTGTTGTTCCAGTAATCCTTATCGGAACGAGGATCCTTTGCCCGGGGAGGAGCAGGTGGCTCCCTCCTCTTGTACCGTACCGAGATTTGGATAGGGACTCCTGCCGAATCCTTTCGACGGACGTACTGCACCTCTTCCACATTAACGTGCTTGACCGACCGTCCCAATAAATAGTCGAAATTGGTTGATGGTTTTTTAACTAGTGATCGGTAGAAATCCTCTTCAGAGAGTCCCTGCGTAAAGGCACTGATGAGAATCTCTGAAGTAGCACTCGACATATCTTGCGCCACCCGATTGAATTGTTAAGTATAATCTTTTAACAGCTCTTTGCTTTTATACTTTAGGGCGAAGAGATTTAGTGTCGTTTTTTGATATCCTCGACTGCTAGCGAAGTGATGCAGGAAAATAGTTTTAAATTCCAGAAAGGAGTTTATCAAATTTTGCGGCAGCCTCTGAAACCATCTCTGTGCTACTCCCGATAGCGTGTTCAAAAATACCCTACACTTCACACCATCTGTATATTGGTCTAATAGGGTCGTATGTTCAAACTTATAGATGTGATCTTTTGGATCCATTTTTCCATCGTAATCAGCAATTCTCATACCAAGAAATTGCTTGGGCATGGGATCATTTTCAATGTCATGAGCGAAAGGCGTGGATGTGGACTTCAAGAGGACCTTTGCAGGCTCGCTCTTCCCTTATTATTCTTCATGTCGCAAAACACTGGAGTCAGCGGAATATACTTTCTCCATCTCTCCTATGGAGTCTTGTTGGTGTCCGGGTGCTACATTTACCGGCGCCCCCCCCCCCCGGTCGTGAGATGGATCTTCGGTTTTGATTGTACGAGGCAGACACCCTTGGAGCCCTGGCCTGCGTCGGCACCGCATGCTGAGATGTGGCTTGTTCAATTTGATGTTGCTCCAGCACTCCTTGAACGGTGTGTTGGGACGGTGGACCGACTAGAGAGGGGGTGAATAGCCCTTTGCCCCCAATGCGCATTTCTTCCTACAAGTGTTAGCGTGCGCAAGCGAAAATACAAACTACAAATGAAAACAATCGCTAACACAAACCGTTTACGTGGTTCGGAGATAAAACTCCTACTCCACAGTTGTCCGTAAGGTGGACGATCCCTATCCGTCGGTCGATTATTCCTCGGAAGACCTCCAGCTAGCTCTTGTTGCTTTTTGTGGGTGGAGAAACCTCGCCACAATCCTTGCAACAAACCCTGAGCACCAAGACTACTAATTGCCCTTTGACCAAAGTCAATTTAGTCAACCCTAGCCAGCCAAACCAAGCTCCCTTAAATAGAGCTCGTGGTTGAATAAGTCATTACCAGTCAACTGGTGCCAACACCAGTTGACTGGTCTACCCAAATTTGAACGTTACAGCCCAACGTTCTAATTCCCAGTCGACTGCACAAAAGATCAGTTGACTGATCTTTCTGTGACAACTATTAGTCGACTGATCCCAGACCAGTCGACTGGTCAAACCCTAATCCTAGGATTTCCAAACCCAAGTACAGTTCACTCGCACTCAGACCCTCACGACTCAGCTGACTCTTCCTTTTGCAGCCTCGATCTGTTGCCTTCAAGCCTTCTTCGACTTTAACTATCGTTCATCGGATGCGTACAAGCCTACAACTCGTCCTCATGTCATCTTTCGTGTATACCTCAAAGTGCGCTTCCCTCAGCTCATCATTCCTGCCTTGTCCACCGTCCCTCAGATGCATACAAGCACACGACTCGTTTCCTCATGCAATCCTTCATCGGGGCCCGAAGCCGTCCAGCTAAGTCTATGTGTATCCTGCAAACATGCACACTCAAAAACACATATTAAACATAAGGGTGAACCTAACTTAAACCTTTTGCCTAAACATCAAAACATTTGGTCCCATGGACTATAGATTGCTTCAACACGATGTTGGCGATTAACCGGTCCAACTTCTCCCGTGTCAAAATGATGGGTTACCCTCCTGAGTCCGCCATTGCAATGTCCCTTCTGGTGCTTAGACTAGGATTCCCACAGACGACGTCAAACTTGTTCAGGAAGTGGACGACGAGGATGACGAATCACCACAACGTAGCCTGGAGTGATGATGGGGTAGAACACTTACGCCTGCGAGTTTAACACGAGTGTAAAAGGGATACACCGGAAGGAGTTCCGGCGGAGCCTTCTTCGACGCTCAAGTCAAAAATCTCTCAAGTAAGAAGAAAACAAGAAAGGAAAGTATCGGAGTTTCTTTTTTACAGAGACCGAGAGAGTTTACCTAGGTGTCGAAGCACCTTATATACTCGAAGTCTATCCTTCGCACGCCTCGCCTTCCCCGTAACTGCCACTCTTACTCCCACGTTCAATGGCCCATGGTTGTTTGGTAGACGTTCTCCTCCCAGGAAGGCTAGTAACGACCACGATGTCCATTAAGTCCATTATTATCATGCATTACAGGTAATAACTGCCCGCAGGACTTTCTATTCTGAAGGGGAAGTGCTTGAAGCTGTCTCTGGGAGAACGGTTTCAAGTGCACCATTATTATAGCTCATGGTAAGCTTTTCCCAATCTGTTTTCTTCTTACTGAGCTGCTCTTTAGATTCCACTCTCCCGAGCTGGTCGGGATTCTTCTTCCCAATCTGGTCTCAAGGACATTCCTGTCGGGCTGACCTCGGGCATTCTCCACTCTCCCGAGCTAATATCGGGACTCTTCGTCCCGGTCTGATCTCAGGGACTTTCTCGCCAGGCCAACCTCGGACGTTCTTCATTCTCCCAAGCTGGTCTCACGACTCTTCTTCCCGGTTTGGTCTCAGAGACCTAAGAGCTGTCAAACGGGCCAACCCGTGGTGGGGCGGGGCGGCCCATGGCGGGCCGGCCATTTGACAGGGCGGGGCGGGTCGACCCGTCATCTAGGCGGGTTGGAAAATCCCCAACCCAACCCAATCCAAGGCAGGTCGTGGGTTAGGTGGGTCAACCTACGGGCCCATCAAAATATTTTTAAAAAATTAAAAAAATTCATATATTTAGATTTCATCAATCAAATATGTTAAGAAATATATTTTTTAAATATAAATGGATACAAACGAGTACTCATGTGATGAAAAATATTATTTTTTATTTTAAAATAATAGCAAAGAAAGATAATAAATTGTCATAAAACTTAACTAACATGTGATTCTCAACCCGTTGGCCAACCCAAGCCCGTCGCGGGCCGACCCGTGCGGGTCGCGGACCTAGGCAGGTTGACCCACGGCAGGCTTGGGTTGCTTAAATTCTAACCCAACCCACTTAAATTGATTGGCGGGGTGGGCCAACCCGACGGACCCAACCCAAATTGACAGCTCTAACCTTCTCATCGGGCTAACCTTGGACATTTTAGCATGGTCAATCCTATCATGTAACTTTTTCGTGCTACGTATCATTTCTAAATTACTTATCCCGATCATATAATAAGTTAAAAATTTTAAATCTATCTAATTTTTGAGCCTTCTAAACAAGTAAGTCTGAGATGAGTGGCTGACCTCATACAGACCTGAATTCATCAATTTCTGATGTAGTTATAGCCATTATAAAACTGTATATAATTACTAGCTACAAGTCTACAGCTACTCAACTAGCAATTTTGATACCGAAGCTGTCATAATAATGAGAATAAATTTTTATTTTATATTGGAGGGCAATTATATTATTTTATAAAGATAGGATGCTTTTTGATAATAAATTAACGACGCCCCTTATTTAATGTTTGCTCAAATAATAAATTGAGATAGATGAAGTTAAATGGGACTACCATCACGAACTAATAAATTAAAACGCTCAAATCAAACATCAGAATAAGCCTTCCTATCAGCGTAGCGGAATTGGTATTGGAATGATAGATTAGAAAAAATAGATTCAATCCCAAAAATCTAATTTCCTGAAAAATAAAACCACTCTCATTTAAAATGATGTCATTTGATCATCATCATTTAACTTCCTTCTAAATTATTTTTACAGGATGTATGAATGATTAAGACTTAAATATTATCATTTTAAAATTTAAAAATTAAAATTTGACAAAATCAACAGTCGTCTTTATAACCCACCCAAATTAATAATTTTTAAATAAGAATCTTTACCAAGCTATCTTTTTATCTATTTTTTATAAATAAAATTATAAAATTACACCCACACTTTCGTGTATATTTTTTTTTTATGAATAATGACATCCATAAATGCACCCATCACGTGTTCATTAAATCTCTCGTGGGAATACAGTTTGGTAGATAGTCACTTTAATTTCCCACTCAAATAAAATATAATTCAAATTATTTATTTTAGAGAAATAAAATAAAAAAATATATTTTTTTATATATTTTAAATAAGAGTTTGGTCGAAAGTCACTTTCAAAATTCGAATAAAACTTCACAAGGCACTCAAGCCCAGCTTGTATTTTTCTACACTTTTTTTTAATAAATAAAAATAAAATAATTAAAAAGGCACTTAATTATTGTAACAACACGTTAATTGCATGCTTATTAATAATTAATTAATTTACTTATCGGCTCAATTGGCGCCGGTGATGCAGGAGAAGACTCGGCGGCCGCTTCCAAACTTCCCCATCTCCTTCGCCTGGCGGCGGCCGCCCCCTTCCGGCGGGAAGATCTCGTCCTCAGCGGGGAAGTTCTCCATGGAGCGGTGCCTCCGGTGGTGGCCGCCTTCGCCCCCAGCGGCGCCAACATGCCCAGCGGCGTCTCCTTCGGAGAAGCTCCCAAGCTTGATCGCCGGCGGGTGGATGAGCTTGTGGTGGTGGCTGGGGAGGCCGAACCACCGCTCGGCCCCGGTTGAGAGGGAGCGGCTTAACCTCTGCTCCCTCCGCCTCCTCTTGATCGCTCTGTAGATGAAAGGGATCAGTCCTTCCGCCATGGCCGATCGATCGGAAGCAGCTCAGCAGCCTCAGCTCTGGTCTGTTTCAGGGAAAGCCATGGACTCTGCTTTTCTTCTTAAAAGAGAGCCGACTTTGACAAGTCAACGGTGGCATTTCGGTAATTACCTGGTGGAGTTTTATCTTCAGAGAAAATTTTAATATGCCCTCTAATTTTAATATGCCCTCTTACACTTTATTATTTTTATTTTACCTACTTTTATAATTTATGGATGGCAAAATTAAGATATTCAACTAATTCATTAAATTTGACTTACTTTATTTTTTTAATATACTTGAGCTTAGTTCAAGTTCAAATTTATTTAGTTATTGATCTGAAATTTTTATCAAATCAAATATCAAATTTAAATTAATTTACTATCCTAAGTAAAACATCCTTATATTTCTATTTTACCATCTAAATTCATTTACTATTTTATCCTTATCCTTCTCGATTACAATTGAGTCGCTTGGAGAAAGGATATTTTTTATATTAAAAAAAAATTAATATGTCAAGTGAACAGCCTACACAATAGAAAAATTGGCGTTTTTTATTTCTATTGATGTCAAAAGGGCCGTAATATATTAAAAATATATATATTAAAAGAATATTTCATCCTACTAGCATTAGAGTCGCATTATACTACTAGAATAATATTAAACTATTCTAGTAAATATATATTTTAAAAATAGATATTTTTTTATAATTCCGGTATTTAAGTTTCTCGACTAATTTTGAAATTATCAGATAAGTATAATTTATATATATTTATATAGACTTCTAAAATATTTATTATTATTGAAATTTAAATTTTGATACTTTTATTTATTTTTTAAAATATTTTATTGTAATAAGGTGTGCTTTTTAATTTTTGTCCTAAAAAGTTATGCTTTAGAGGAAACAACAACTCATTATTATTAGGAGCAAAGTGTAAATTTCAAAATATAGGTGGTAACTTGAAACTGTCTTTGAAAATTAATGCGTTAGCTTTATGGACTTGAGTGGGGTGGGTGAGTTGGATAACTGGTGAGGGCATTTTGTTGGGAGTTGAATTAATGTTTCTATTATTATTTTTCTTTAATTGGTCGGAACTTTGTTTATTAATTATTTTTGTTAATTAATTAATTAATTAATTGAGTGTTGATACGCACATTAAAAATAAATATCTTAATAAAAATTTTAATCATCAATCGGTGACATATTCGATGTCCAATCATCGATCGGACACTATCGACGACCTTCGGTAGTTGTTCCGAACCAAATTATACTTTGGGGACATAATAAACCCGTCGGGGATAGCCGCAATTACGATCTCGTATCATTCACCGTTGATCCAGACGGATTTATCATTATCGGTGATCCCGACGGGTTCATCATCCCCCGAGGTATAATTTGATTCGGGACGACGATCGAAGGTTGTCGATGATGTCCGATCAACGATTGAACATCGGAGGTGTTGTCAATTTATGATCAAAATTTTATTTTTATTGAGAGACTTATTTTACTGTACAAATCATTTCTTTAATTAATTAATGGTCACTTGTAGAAAAAGGATGATGATGAAACGTATTGCAATTGGATATGATGACGAGGTGATAAGATAGAATTGAAAAGTAACGCATAGAGTCTACAAAGTAAGACACTAAATCCATAGTTAAGAGAGATTTGATTTGAGAAAGAATATTGCTTTTCGTTTGTTCTTCCTCGTCTTAAACTTATTGAAGTTATTCCTTCGACGCTTAGTCTTCGATCCATGTCTACATCTTCAATTTCATTATACGAAGAAGATTGCAAATCAAACCGTTGTCACTTTCTTCTGGTAATTACGACTTGACTTACGAGGATTTGGATTTCAATACATTCAGGCACCAAGTTTGAAAAGTAAATATATATTTTTAAAAACATTGACTTTGTTTAGCTTGAAACATTTGGTGCGGACCCCGTGCGCGACGGAGGCGCATGACCGATAGGGGCTTCCCTGATCGATCACGCTGGAGCACAACGCTCCGTGTCCATCGGTGGCCTTCGGTCGTCGTCCTCGAACAAAACTATAACCCTAGAGGGTGCGATGAACCCTAGGGGTAGCGGTGAACCCGTCGGCGCGGTGAACCATAGGGTCAACGGTGAACCGGTCGGCGTACCGGTGAACTCGTCGGCGCAAGTGACCGATCAAGCGCGGTCGCGTACGCGATACGTAGGGCGTGGTCCGCGGGATAGCAAATCCGTATATAATGATGGAGGGAGAGGAGAGGGGGGCTGCTAGAGGGGGGTTGCTCGGCTAGGGGTTCCCTAACCTCGAATGACCGACCCCAAGTGCCCAACCTCGGGTGGCCTACCTCGAGTGGCCGACCCGAGCGCCTGACCCCAAGTGTCTGACCTCGGGGGGCCGACTCTGAATGTCTGACCCCGAGTGGCCAACTTCGGATGCCCGACCTGAGCGCCCGACCCCGAGTGTCCGACCTCGGGTGGCCTTATCTGCCGAGGCCTTCGTTCTCCTAGTTAATCACTAGGTCAGGGCCATGAGTCTGAGCATGACCCGGTTTGACTGTCTCCGATTCGGGCTACGTTAGATTGAATCTGACCGGGCCTCCGACCTTTCTGTGAGAAAAACTACTCGTCCGAATCACATGAGAAAAACTACTCGTCCGAATCACATACCTTTAAAATTTTGATAGTGGATTAGTGCATCCTTTTATTGTAAGTCTATTATAAATTTTCAAAGTATATTTTTTAAATCCAGATATTTTAATTAATTTTTAAAGTGACCATCAAGGTAAATTTAAAAATATACGTAATTGGGAATCATGTAAATATTTAACAGACTACATAAATACTTTACGATTACATCATAATCCGAAGAAAAAATATTTTGGAAAATCTCTTTGGATATGATAGATGTGTCATTTCTTCTAGATTTTTCCTACGCGGGCTCGAAATGACTTCACCGGAAGCTTGTGGCAAAAAAAAAAAAAAAAAAAAAAAAAAAAAAAAAGATAGACAACGTGAAACTTAACTTAGGCTCAACTCGGAGAGATCTAGCTGCGGCCTTGCTCTTTGTGAGATCATTGTGGCCTTGTAGATAGCTCGGGGCCAGGGTTGGCACGTGAAGGTCACAATTGGTGCCTTAGCTAGCCTAGTCATCCTCAGTCGGCTACGTGGTCCACGATGAAGAGCTAATTCGTCACTAAATAATAAATTTATAAAAATGAAAAAAAAAGTAAATTTGGAAAAAACATATTTTTTTATATATTGATCCCACCTTATCTTTGGCACCGTACGGACCGCCAACGTGGCAAACGGCCTGGCCAACTTCAGGATCCACGTCAATGTACGGGCAGCCAACTCGACAAACATCTTGACCGGTCCCAGGGTCTCCGCCGGTCGGTCAAATCCGGCCGGCCACATTAAGGCTTACACGCCTCATCCGGCCGGACAAATCCGGCCGGCCACATTAAGGCTTACACGCCTCATCCGGCCGATCAAACCCGGCCGACCACATTAAGGCTTACACGCTTCATCCGGCCGGACAAACCCGGCCGACCACATTAAGGCTTACACGCCTCATCCGGCCGATCAAACCCGGCCGACTGCATTAAGGCTCACACGCCTCGTGTATCCTAGTACATCCGCCCGGCAGTCCTTTACACCCAGACTTGATATCCAGCCGGGTTTGTCGTCCCTGTGTCCACTCGGGCACTCTCTTGAGATCACCCGGGGATAAAGATAGAATACACCCACTGCAGATGATAAGCTATCACCATTCGTGTGAACTGACTTTCTCTGATTTACAGAAACCTGTCTCTGTCCTCACATAAGACAAACGGTATACGACAAAGAAGGTTGGTTACAAATCGGCATAACCATACCATAACCTCTGACCCTGTCAGAGGATCCTGACACAGGTCATACTCAGCACGACCTAACCATACCACATCCTCTGATCCTGTCAGAGGATCCTGACACAGGTCATACCCAAATCGACCTAACCATACCATATCCTCTAACCTTGTCAGAAGGTCCTGACACATGTCAGATTTGGTCCTTTTCCCCGGCTATATAAGTCACTCCTCTCCTCATTCGCAGGTACGCACACATATACGCGCGAAACCTCTTGTCTTCAGTGCTTCATTTTCATCGGAGTGCTGACTTGACCGTCGGAGTGCCTTGCCGGGACGTCTCCCGGCTAGGTTGCTAACGGTCATCTTCCTCCCCAGGTCCACCTCCATCCGGTCGAGGGTTCATCCGGCGGCACCTGCTTCCTACCATTCGAAGGACACCCTACGCCCGCTGCCATTCTGCGCGAGGACATCCAGTCATCGTCCACGTCACGCCTCTACGCCGTCATCCGGTTGCGGCTCCATCGCGCTCGGCGACAGGATCAATTTGGCGCTAGAAGGAGGGCTTTGCTGCCTGATCGAGAGCGAAGAATGGAAAACCCCAATCCACTGACGGTTACTCTTTCGCCAGAAGAATACGAAATGCTGATGGCTGTCCGGACACAGAAGGCACAACAATCACATCCGCCAACCGGTAGTCAGGGAGCCCGGCTCCCTGGGCCCTCTATGCGGGGAAATGCGGAAGGTATGGCTGTTCAGCCTGACCCCTTCATTCCTAAATTTCCCCAAGCACTTTTTAGGAACGAGGCCCAATCGGCCCCGACCGAAGCTTCAGCGTCCAGCCGGGCACATCAGGCGCGCCCCGATAAAGGGAAGGGGTTGGCCGACCCAGTGGCGGCCCGCCCGACTCACAGTCCTTTCTCTCCACAAATTCTTGGGGACCCCGTTCCCAAGCATCTGCGATTCTTCACCATGCCTGAGTATTCGGGGGCCAGCGACCCCGAGGAACACGTCATGAAGTTCGAAAGCGCCGCCCGGCTGCACCAATACCCGGAGGGCGTCAAATGCCGTGCTTTCCTGACAACCCTCTCCGGGCAGGCTCAACGATGGTTCGATGGACTCCCGGGCGGATCAGTCGGAAGTTTCGCAGAAGTTAAGCGGCTGTTCCTGCAACATTTTGCAAGCAGTCGGAGGCATCATAAGACCAGCCTCAACTTGTTCTCGCTGAAGCAAGGTCTGAAAGAATCACTCCGGGCCTACATCCAGAGGTTCAATGGAGTAGCTATCGAGGTGCCCAACACCACGCCCGAAGTGCTGATCGCCGCCTTCTCACAAGGGCTTCAAGAGGGTGATTTCTTTCGATCCCTGATCAGGAAACCACCGAAGGATTTCGACAGCCTACTCGGGAAGGCTGTTAAGTATATCAACGTAGAGGAAGCGCAAGCCGCCCGGAGGAAGGAAGTAATAGTTAGCCCACAACTCGCACCTCAACACAACAGATCGCCAGGAGGACCGATTCGCAGTCCCCGACCGGCTGATCGGCCGGGAATGAGACCCCAGCAAGTGCAGGTGGCACAGGGGAAATGGCCCAACCGATGGGCACCGTATTGTGCGTTTCACCAGTGCAACACGCACAACACGGAAGACTGCCGAGCGGGCGGCAGAGCTCGGACCCCACTCGGCAGGGGCCAAGGACGACAAACCCCGCAGGGGCGTGGGCGTGGTCAGGGAGCCACAGCCCAACAAAGACAAAGGCATGATACCCCCGCCGCTCGGCAATTGTTTTCTCAACCCGAGCAGGAAGAGGCGGAAGAACTTGACGAAGATCAAGCAAATCACCAGAACGCCGTCCGAGGAAGCGTCAATGTGATTTCCGGCGGCCCGACCGAAGGCGACTCCAACCGAGCCAGGAAGACGCAGGTGCGCCGACTGGAAATTCACCAAGTCGGAGTCAGCACCTCTCAAGCTCAAGGGCCCCAAATCAGCTGGGGGCCACAGGATTTACAAGGATTGGAGGTGCCGCACGACGACCCGCTGGTCATCACGGCTGTCATCGCCAACTACGAAGTCCACCGCACCATTGTGGACACCGGCAGCTCGGTAAACATTTTATATAAACGAGCTTTCGATTAACTGCAAATTGACTTATCGCGGCCGGAGACGGTGGCTACTCCCCTGTTCGGATTTACGGGGAACGAAGTACGGCCGGTTGGACAAATACGGCTAGCCGTCTCACTTGGAGAAGAGCCACTCAAAAGAACCCGGTGGACCACGTTTCTGATTGTGGATGCGCCAGCTGCCTACAACGCCATCCTCGGTCGACCAGCTCTCAACGAATTCAAAGCGGTAGTCTCCACCTACTACCCGTGCTTACCCTATATTATGATTAATTATTTTTTAAATATTTATGGTTTAATTTTTTAGTTATGATAAATTTTTTAACCAAGATTACCTAGTAATCACATAATCAAGATTATGGGGAATGAAACATAATTTAATGTTGTTTGGTTAAATTTAGATGATCAAAAAAAATCTTGTTTGTTTGGATGTAATAGTATATAATCTAATGTAATATTTTACCATATTATCCATTAGTTTAAAATTAAGGATTATGATAATATATGTTTATTTATACTAAAAATTAAAAAGTTTCGTAATATTTTATATTAAATTTATTTAATTTATCCAAATTATAATTTATTTAATTTAATAAAATTTTAATTAAAATATTAATTTTTTTAAAAAAATTATTTATTAGCCCGACTGCCATCGATCATTCGCCGGCAGGCGGTCGCCTGTCGCCGGTCGGCGGCGGTCGCCGGTCGCCAATGGCCGGTCGGCCGGCTGCAGTCGCCGGTGGTCGGCCGGTCGGCGGCGGGTCACCGGCCGGCCGTCGGTGGCCGGTCGGCGGCGGTCGCCGGTCGCCGGCTGGCTGCGGTCGTCGGTCGCCGGCCGGCGGCGGTCGCCGGCCGGCGGCGGTCGCCGGTCGGCGGAGGGGCTGCGGTCGTCGGTCGGTGAGTCGGCAACGAGTTGTAATTTAGTTAATTATTAGGGATATTTTTATCTTAAAATGTAAATATTAAGGGATAATTTGGGAAAGAAAAGTTCCTTAACCTCGGAATCAAGAAAAACCTTCATTTTCCTTGGTTATCCAATTCCGGGTTGCATGCCCCATTTGATGACGTTTTGCTGATGTGGCGGTGATACTGCATTATTTGGAAATTGATGATAATCTAAACCAAACAAGGTTATCAATGATAACCTTGGATAGATAACCAAGGTTATCACATTGATCACCCTGAACCAAACGCACCCTAAGAGTTTTTCCTCCAAATGAGAAGTGAATTCTGGGACGTTGGGCTTCTAGACCGCCCACTGCTAGTGCTTCCCGATTTACCCTGACGATCGATGAGAAATTTCCATGAGATCAATCGATCGTCCGAAGTTAAAAAAATCTCGTTAATCATTTTTTTTTCTCTCTGCTCATAAACCCTAATCCTGTCCTAACTAAAACCTCCTAGCAATCCGCTCCATTTCATTCTACTTCATGTTACACTTTCCTTCTCGGAACACCTTGACGGAGCATCCATCGATTCTTGTTCCAGCAGCGGAATTCTTCTAAATCGGTGCAAATTCGGTTCTTCTCGAGGTCTCTCCGCCAAAAATTCGATCTTGCCGCCGTTTGCAACACCTGAAACCGGCGAACCACCTTAAAGTTTCCCTTTTTTACGAGGCCTTCATGTCGCTTCCGCTGGAGCATCAGCAGCCGCCGCCAGCGTACACGGGGGCCGCCGCCCCGGCCGGCGGCGGGGACGGGTCGATCGGGCCGGTGATCGGCGTTCTGGTGGTGATCGCGGCGCTGGGTGTAGTCGCCTGCGTGGCGGGCCGGCTCTGCTCCGGCGGCTCCATTTTGGGCTACGGGCGGTACGACCTCCACGGGTGGATAGAGCGGAAGTGCGCGGCCTGCGTCGGCGGCCGGCCGGATTCGGCGCGGCGGCAGAGCGCCCACGGAGCAGGGAGGGCGGCCTCGGCGGCAGGGGCCCAGGAGGAAAAGCCGGCATCAGGACGGCCGGAGATTACGGAGGGGGTGACCGAACCCTGAGATCTAACGTGTACACAGTTCGCCTGCTGGTCCCTCTGTTTGTTTTTATTCTCTGAGATGGTTTCTTTCTCCTCGTCTCTGTTCATATATGAATCTGAATCGGGATATCTGATGCAGCGCAAAAAGATTTTTTTTAAAATAAAAAATTAAGTGCATATATATTAAAAAATATTTTAGCTATGATAGAGAGTGAAAATGAAAGAGTAAATGATAAAATTAATGACGTGACATTTGAATGAATAATGTAATATTTTATATACACACGTCCGATTATCGCTTGAACATCATCGATAACTTTCGATTATCGTCCCGAATCAAACTATATCCTGAGGGACACGGTAAACTCGTCGAAGATCACTGTATAAAAAATATCACATTATTTACTTTACCATTTACTCTATCATTATTACTCTCCTTATCAATTTTTCAAAAAATAAAATATTATTTTGTAAACTTTCTGCCGCGCAGGTGTACACGCGCGACTTCAGTCGTCAGCTCTCATACATGGAGGCTGGAGCGTCTCTAAGTCATTTTTTTTTTAAAACAATTTGATATGTCTGGATTCAATTCAAGCAGCTCGATGTATAATTTTTCTGATTATTTATTAGGAATATATTATATATATTTAGAATTTAATATTTTATAATTTAAGGGTTGTATTATAGTGAGTTTAAGCTAATAAGATTTTTTCAGATTTGGATTATAATGTTCAAAATAAAAAATTTTAAATACTGATGAAGAATATTATATATATTTAACGTTTAAAATTTTAAGATTTAGGAGTTTACTTATAGTCAGTTTAAGTTAATAAGATTTTTTCAATGAGATTTAGGCTTTCCTCTTGGATTATAATATTCAAGATAATTTTTTTTAAAATATTTACAAATATATTATATATATTTAGAATTTATATGAGAAAATGTTAATTTAAAAAACACAAATCGTGAAGTCTGAATTTGATCCAATTGCCTTAATTATTGTTTAAAAAAAATACGAAGGTGCCTCCAAGTCATGCGAGGCGTCTCGAGTCGCATCGTACATGAGCGTACGGTGGACAGTTCGTAGTAGAGTAAATCTCTATATATACATACAATATACCTTCCGTCCGGATAGTGTATTTCAATTTTTTTAATTTTTATTTTAGCTTGTGGTTACGCCATTTCAGATTTTACCTGCATGGTTTAGTGGTTAGGTTATTGTATTAAGCACATAAAAAATTTAAATCGAAAAAAATAATAAGGTTTGCATTAATGGCCTAGCCAGAATTTTTAATAAGAGGGAGTGAATTCAATAAATTAACAAAAATAATACAACACAGAAAAATATATAATAAAAGTCATATATTAGCTTCATATATTTTTACAATATCACTCTTCGAGATTTCAAACTTTGAAAATGTTGAATAATAGCTTTATTATCAACAGTATTAAACACATCTCACTCAATATATGGTATCAAATAATTTTTTACCATATCATCTCCTAAATGATTTCGAAGTGAAGTTTTGAATATTTTAATTGCTGAAAATACTCTTTCTATAGTTGTAGTTGCAACAGATAATAGCAATGTTAACTTCAAAAGTAAATATACCAAAGGATACAATCAATATTTCTTCAATTGAATCATCCTTTTAACAAGCTGGCTAATTCCCACAACCTCAGAAAATTGATTGCTACTCCGCATATCAAAAATAAAATTATCAAGTTGGTGTTTAAGACACATCAACTCTATCGGGGGAAAATCTGATGAATAAAAGTGAGCAAAAGTGAAGTAATTTTCTCTTCCCCCAATGTGACTTTCGTAAATGCCTTCATGTACTTCTCGCATCACATAGTCGGCTACCTCTAGCCTGACACATTTAAGGAGTGGTCGGCCGAAGGCCCTCCTGTATAGTTGATCTCTGACCAATGTTAATCTGGCAGCCCGGTGACGGAATAATCGGATTCCTTGATCCATGCTTGAAGCATTCCCGCTGTGTAGGAACTCCACATATGGATCTCTCCAATCGGCTACAATGTTGCCTTCCATTTCTTCTCCTATTTGAGCTACAGTCTCTTCTGGGGCACTAGGTTCGTCTAGTTGCCAGGCTGAGATGGAGCTAGCCAACCTGGCTAGCTCATTTGCCTTGACATTGTTTGCCCGAGAGATCTTCTGCAGGATAACCTCTGTGAAAGAAACTCTTAGCCGCTCATAGAGGGCCACATACCTCTGCAGGATAACCTTGACGTTTACACTTTATTTGTTGTGTCACAAGCTGAGAGTCCGAATGTACAGCGACCCGAGTAGCTCGAAAATCACTGTAGAATCTACTATCCGGTCTATTCGAGGCAAGGGGTAACATTCGAGGCAAGGGGAACAATCTGACTGTAGAATTACAACCGAGGGCAAGGGGTAACATTCGAGGCAACATCGAAATGAAATCACAACCGACTGTAGAATCTACTAACCGGTCTATTCGAGACAAGGGGTAACAATTCTTAGGGCAGACTTTATTCAAATCTCAAAAATCAATACAAGCCTGTCATTTATCCCATGGCTTAGGGACAAGGACTACATTAACTAACCAGACCGGGAATTGAACTTCTCTTATGTGCCCGGCTCTTAATAGCTTGTTGACTTCTTCTCTGATAGACTTGTCCTATTTGGGTGCAAAATGACTTCGCCTCTGTTTCACCAGCCGAGCTCCAGGGATTATATGCAGGCGATGCAAGGCTAGAGCTGGGGAGACTCCTTTGATTTCCTTGGTAGCCCAGGCGAACACATCTCGATGGCTCTACAGGCAGTCGATCAGACGACTTCTCAGCTCCGGAGATGCAATGGTTCTATAACACTTATCTAGCTCGGGAGAGATTACCTCTTCATCATCCGAAGATGATGAAGGCGCTGTTGAGGAGCTTGAAGATTCATCACTGCTTCCTTCACTTGAATTCTCTACTGCCATAAAAGCAAAATGATGGAAGTTCTTCTCCTCCTCTTCATTATTCTTCTCCTTTCTTTTGTTACCTGTCATACAAGAAAACCCTTTCTCTTTTAGGCTTGTGTTATAGATCTCGTGTAGCTCCATCTCACAAAACAATCCTCTAACTTAACAAAAGATAAGTCTTTGGAAACCTTGAAAGCATCCACCATGGATGACCACAAAGTATTCCTAGGGAAGGCTTTAAGTACATACCTCACTAGGTCTCTGTTTTCTACCTTTTCATCAATGGAGTGGAGACCATTCAATACTTCTTTGAATCGACAATGAAGCATACTTACAGTTTCATTTTCTCCCATGGTGAGACTTTGGAGTTGGTTGAGAAGGAGGTCTTTCTTGGCTGTCCGAGTTTCATGAGTTCCTTCATGGAGCTCAATAATCTTATTCCATAGATCTTTAACACTTGTGAAAGGACCCACCTTGACCAACTGATCCTTGGTCATCCCACATTGCAAGGTGACGATAGCTTTGGCATTAGCTTCCCCCTTCTTGACTTGCTCAGCCGACCAACTAGACAACTCAAGCTCATTTCCCTCATGATCCTTTGGAGGGGAGAAACCTTCTTTGACCGAGAACCATATGGTCATGTTTGTCTTCAAATAAAACTCCATCTTCGATTTCCAATATTGAAAATCTGTGTCGTCGAAGAGTGGAGGTCGGTTTGTGCTCATTCCTTCTCTTCCAGCCATCTTGTTGTAAGCTCTCGGATGTTAAGCCGTGAATAGAGCCCCAAGCTCTGATACCACTTGTTGGAAACGGGATGGCTAGAGAGGGGGGGGTGAATATAGCCAGACACTACAAGTCTTGCACTTTTGATGTTTTCTCTGCACTTAAGTTAGCAGCAGCGGAAACAAAGCATATGCAGAGAAACAAACTTAACAGAAATGCAGAAACAAAGAATACAAACCAAGGATTGCTAACAAGAATCGTTTACAAGGTTCGGGGATAACTTGCCCCTACTCCTTGGCGTGCCCGTAAGGTGGGCGATCCCTTGATCGTCGGCAGATCAAGCCCCGGTGACCCGGATAAAACAGCGCCTCCTTCTCGATGGAGAACTCTCCACAAGCGTCTCAATAGGATACAAAATAAGCTCACGAGACTAAGAGAAGGATAGCTCACAAAGATGAAACAAGAACGCTCAAGCACAAAGCAACAGAGAGCACAACGCACAGCCCAGCCAAACTCCTCAAGTTCCTGTCTGTTTTTCCCTGTTTTCGCTCCTCTGCTTCCAGCCTCGTCTTAAGCATCTGCTCCCATCACCAGGCTCTCCATCAGCATCCACTGAAGCCACAGCCTGACCCCCTGACTCCTTGAGCACTCAATCCACTGAAGACCCTCTCCAGCTGAGCCTCCGTCAGTTGCCAGCTGCTCTCCAGACGCCGTTGAGACCTGAAACAAGGAAACAGCCAAACATGCTCCAAGGAAAGCCTCCCATTGACTCTCCTCCAATGTTTGAATCATCCCTATAAAGCCTGCACACTCCAATAGAAGCTTAGCAACTCATATCAACATATATCAGCAGTGTATCAGAGAATCGGCAGAGAAAATAGCGCAATCAGAGCTTCTGACAACGTATTTGAATTAAAGTTCTGCTCCTGATCGGTCGCCAGACCAATCAGGGAGGACCCTGATCGGTCACCAGACCGATCCAGCAGTCTTCTGCACACTCCTGATTGGTCCCCAGACCAATCCAGCATTCTGCTGCACACTCCAGATTGGTCCCCAGACCAATCAGGCTCCAGCCTGATTGGTCACCAGACCAATCAGGCTGCTTCCAGACCAATCAGGCTCCATCCTGATCGGTCATAAGGAGAATCTCGCGACACTTGATCGTTCTCTAGACCGATCTGAACAGTACCCTGATCGGTCACCAGACCGATCAGGAGTCGAGCAGTAAGGTTCCCAAAACCAACTGTATGATCCCTGATCGGTCACCGGACCGATCAGGGAGCCTCCTGATCGGTCACCGGACCGATCAGGGAGCCTCTTGATCGGTCACCTGACCGATCAGGACATGACCAGACAGATCAGGCTCCGTCCTGATCGATCATAGAGAGGAACCTGCGATGCTGGATCGTTCTCCAGAACGATCTGCACAGTGATCCTGATCGGTCACCAGACCGATCAAGAGCAGATCAGCAAGGGAACTCAACCCACTTGTGAGCTCCCAGATCACCAGATCTATCAGGAGTCATTCAGTGAGTGAAACGCATACTCCTTGATCGGTCACCAGACCGATCAGTCATCGCTGGATCGGTCACCAGACCGATCCACGAAGGAGCACCGTGCCAACTTCCCTGATCGGTCACCAGACCGATCCATGCAAGCCTAAATGCACTCTATGTCACGAGAACAAGCCTCCAACCCTTCTCTGACTCGTGCCATGCCCAGCTTCACTCACTGGGACTTCATCCTAGCCCTCCAAGCTTGGACCTGGCTTCACTCACCAGGATTTCGGTCACCCGGCTTCACTCACCGGGACCTGACTTCACTCACCAGGATTTCAACCTAGCTTCACTCACTAGGATTTCCATCACCTGGCTTCACTCACCAGGACCCGGCTTCACTCACCGGGATTTCCATCACCTGGCTTCACTCACCAGGACCCGACTTCACTCACCGGGATTTCCACCACCTGGCTTCACTCACCAGGACCCGACTTCACTCACCGGGATTTCCACCACCTGGCTTCACTCACCATGACCCGGCTTCACTCACCGGAATTTCCATCACCTGGCTTCACTCACCAGGACCCGACTTCACTCACCGGGATTTCATCCAACCTAGCCCTCCAGACTTGGACTTTTCACCTAACCCTCCAAGTTAGGACTTTTTCCATGCCAGCGTGCGATCTCCCAGATCCACCTGGACTTAACCCGAATTTCATTCAACCAAACTTAAATCATTGTCAAACACCAAAACAACAACTGGGCCAGACTGCATCAACAATCTCCCCCTTTTTGTTGTTTGACAACCCGATTTAAGTTTAGGTATTAATCAATTGAAGTCCGTTCAATTCTCATAAGGGAATCATGATCCTCCCCCTTTAATAACCATAAACTTAATCAGCCATTTTCTCCCCCTTTGTCAAACATCAAAAAGGGTATGATTATTAAGTTTAAACATCAAACTCTCCCTCAACCAAGGGTCTCTCACCAAACCTAAAATAATCAAGGGATAATTTTTTGAATCGCACATGAAAACATATACAGAATAATATCATGGTCGAGCATGTATATGTTTCATATGACAAGTAAGTCAAAGGATGATTTTTGAATTGCATATGAGAGACATATACCATAAATGTATCATGGCAACAATGTATATACATCATATGGCAATAATTATCGCAGTTCCATCAAACTGATGATCGATACAGAAAAATTTCTAATTTATCTATTAACGATCAATTTTCAGAAAAATTTCTATAATTCTGATTTATTCAAGATCGGACTGCATTAACACTTGGACTTCCATGTGAAGACATATACAGAAGTATATCATGATCAAATACGTATATGCTTCATAGGACGAGTAAGAAATGCATCTGTATCTGAAACATAGTCCTGATTGGTCTCCGTGACCAACCAAGTCTGTTGATTACGTGATACAGAAGTATATCTGATTAGTCTGGGGAGCGATCAGATTTCAGAAAAATTTCAAAAACTCTGATACGTTCCTGATCAGAATGCATTAACCATTTGCATTACATACCAGGGGAGAGGACTCTAATGATATTCGATATTCCAGAGACATTTCTGGAACACGACATTAAAAACACGAGTCATGACTCAACAAACCCTTTCTTATGAATTTGAACATTCCAATATAGGTTTGTATCAAATCACTATTCAGTACAGGTTTGTACCACTTGAACAAATTTGTGCTCCCTTAGTACCAGGTTTGTACCAATGGATGATCAAATATGTTTCAATTGTAATCAGATTGTATCATGTTTGTATGTATCAGTATGATAAGTAATCTGATACAATTCGATGGAAATTGATTGGTTTGAGGAGGTTTTGGATCAATTTGGAACGATCTGGGAGTTCCTTGATCAGAGTTGGTCTGATCGGTCACCGGACCGATCAGAGGGATCCCTGATCGGTCTGGTGACCAATCAGGTACGTCACAGAATATTTTCTGAGTTCCAGATTTCAGAAACTCTGAAATCAAGTTTGTTTCAGTTCTTAGCCATTCCCAAACCCTAACTCAATTGGTTTTAATTTGTTTGATTCTAAAGAAGGGTTTCCCTTATTAAAAATAAACAACATGGTTTATGTCCCTTAACTAAATCAAGATTCATCAAGGCATGATCAGTTTTTGCTAAGCATGAACTTGAATATCAGTCAAGTGGATAAAACAAGCAAGTCATGGAACTTAAAACATCATAAACTATGTGATCATGCAATTCTTAACCAAAATTAGGTTTGTGTCAATTTCAATGGATGATTAAAATTCCAAAACATGCTTATGTCACATTATGATTAAAGTATGATCAAATTCCCAAAACATGCTTATATCATATTATCATCAAGTTTCCAAAACATGCTTGTATCAACTTATGATCAATTCATGATCATGCTTTCTAACACATGATTGTCCGACATGCTTTTATCTCATTTAACCAGTTTTAAAAACATTTTAAAAGCATGCAATGATGTTGCCTTGTGAGGTTTTATGATGATCATCACAACCTATATATTCCTCAAAAATTTACATGCAATACATTAACGTTACTAACACATATAGTAAATCATGACATACTTGATCATGTTTACCAAACAAAATACCTTAAACAAAATCTAAGTCTAAACCTTGAGCTCATGTCCTTGTCTATTGATGCCTTATCATGTATTGATATTGTATATCATATATGCAATTGTGTTCCTTGAGATAGGGCATATAACTTGCAGAAAAGTATAAATTGCAACAAGAAAACCAATTAATCTAAGCAATTCATGGCAAGAGCAAATTATGTGTGAATCTAAACACTTCATGCAATATATAAAAATAATTTCTAAGACTTGTTGACTTATTTTGAAACTAGTATAACCTTAGCCTTGGGTTTGGAGCACCACTTATCAACAACCTATGTTGATAGATGTGTTGGAGCAATCGGCCCTAAGATGGTCCGGTGTGACCATGGGTTTTGATGTTTGGGCAAAGGGTTTAAGTTAGGTTTACCCTTGTGTATTTGATATGCGTATGTTGAGTGTGCAGGTTGTACAGGTACGCATATGGACTTGACTGGACGGCCTCAGTACGGTGAAGGATGGCATGGAGGCAAGCTGGAGGCTTGTGTGCGCATCTGAGGGACCTTGGAGTGCAGGGACGATGAGCTGATGGGCGCGGACTTCGAGGCGTACGTGAAGGGTGGCATGGATGCAAGCTGGAGGCTTGCGTGCGCATCCGAGGGACGAGGGCCGAAGATGAAGAGGGCACGAAGGCAACAGTCGAGGCTGCGGAAGAGGAGTCAGTCAAGTCGTGAGGACGAGTGCTGTGTGAATGTACTCGGGAAGTCCTAGGGGTCGAGTGCTGAGTGGAATGTACTCGGGGAGGCAAAACCCTAGGTTGGTAGACAGGGCAGTCGACTGCCAGGTTGGGCAGTCGACTGCCAGAACCCACAGAAGGGTTCTGGTCGATTGGCAGTCGACTGCCAGTTGGGGCAGTCGACTGGGAGCAGTCGACTGCCCCTGGGAGCAGTCGACTGCCAGAACCCACAGAAGGGTTCTGGTCGATTGGCAGTCGACTGCCAGTTGGGGCAGTCGACTGGGAGCAGTCGACTGCCCCTGGGAGCAGTCGACTGCTAGTTGCCTGGAAGCCACGAAAAGTCGAACGTTGGGTGTAACGGTCGGATTTTAAGTGGCACCAGTCGACTGCCCTGGGGGCAGTCGACTGGTGGCGTGATTTCCAGCCCGAGTCTATTTAAAGGGGGACTCGATCGAGCTGGGGTTTCTTGACGAAACTCGCTTGGGTAGAGCGTGTTAGTAGTCTTTTGTGCCCAGATAGTGTCCGAGGTGTTGTGGCGAGGTTTCTCCACCCACAAGGAACGACGCGGGCTAGCCGGAGGTTATCCGGGGAGTGATCCACCGACGGATTCTTGGATTAGTTACCCGGCCGGGGTGGATACCAAGTAAACCCTTCTTGTTAGCATTGTTTATTGTTTTTATTATTGTTTCCGCTGTGCAACTAACAACGTAGGTACAAGAAGATTAGACGAAGTGCTATTCACCCCCCTCTAGCAAGGCGTATCGATCCTAACAAGATGCTCTCCCTCAATTAATGCTTATACAATTCTAAATATTGAGGTTTTAGGTATCCAAATTTTGGGACCTAAGGCATCTACAATGAAAGACTTAGGCACCCATGCCTTAGTCATTTTCTTTTTGACTTTTTGAACCCTAGAATCATTTGATGATCTAAATTGGGTTCTTGACATTAATGATACAAAGGTTGGTTCCTTAGGTCGGTAACCTATACCGGCCTTATTGTAAACCGCCCTTTGGGAGTTTAGTATCATGTCTAGGGTCTTGGAGCAAGTTGAAAATTTCTCAAGAAAATTCTTGAGATTTTCAACTTCGTTCTTTAAGTCCTTATTCTGATTTTCAAGGGACTTATGATGCATATTACCAAGATCCTCATCCTTAAAGGATTTCTCATGAAAATCATTAATATCCTCCACCCTAGAGGATTTCAATTCTTCTACTTCTAATTTCAACAATTTAACTTTGTTCTTGGATTTTTTAAGCAACCTAGCTAGACATGCAATGGTTCTATAACACTTATCTAGCTCGGGAGAGATTACCTCTTCATCATCCGAAGATGATAAATGCGCGGTTGAGGAGCTTGAAGATTCATCACTGCTTCCTTCACTTGAATTCTCTACTGCCATGAAAGCAAAATGATGGAAGTTCTCCTCCTCCTCTTCATTCTTCTTCTCCTTTCTTTTGTTACCTATCACACAAGCAAACCCTTTCTCTTTTGGGCTTGTGTTATAGATCTCGTGTAGCTTCATCTCACAAAACAAATCCTCTAACTTAACAAAAGATAAGTCCTTGAAAACCTTGTAAGCATCCACCATAGATGACCACAAAGTATTCCTAGGGAAGGCTTTGAGTACATACCTCACTAGGTCTCTGTTTTCTACCTTTTCATCAATGGAGTGGAGACCATTCAATACTTCTTTGAATCGACAATGAAACATACTTACAGTTTCATTTTCTCCCATGGTGAGACTTTGGAGTTGGTTGAGAAGGAGGTCCTTCTTGGCTGTCCGAGTTTCATGAGTTCCTTCATGGAGCTCAATAATCTTATTCCATAGATTTTTAGCACTTGTGAAAGGACCCACCTTGACCAACTGATCCTTGGTCATCCCACATGGCAAGGTGACGATAGCTTTGGCATTAGCTTCCCCCTTCTTGACTTGCTCAGCCGACCAACTAGACAACTCAAGCTCATTTCCCTCATGATCCTTTGGAGGGGAGAAACCTTCTTTGACCGAGAACCATATGGTCATGTTTGTCTTCAAATAAAACTCCATCTTCGATTTCCAATATTGAAAATCTGTGCCGTCGAAGAGTGGAGGTCGGTTTGTGCTCATTCCTTCTCTTCCAGCCATCTTGTTGTAAGCTCTCAGATGTTAAGCCGTGAACAGAGCCCCAAGCTCTGATACCACTTGTTGGAAACGGGATGGCTAGAGGGGGTGAATATAGCCAGACACTACAAGTCTTGCACTTTTGATGTTTTCTCTGCACTTAAGTTAGCAGCAGCGGAAACAAAGCATATGCAGAGAAACAAACATAACAGAAATGCAGAAACAAAGAATACAAACCAAGGATCGCTAACAAGGATCGTTTTCAAGGTTCGGGGATAACTTGCCCCTACTCCTTGGCGTGCCCGTAAGGTGGGTGATCCCTTGATCGTCGGCAGATCAAGCCCCGGTGACCCGGATAAAACAGCGCCTCCTTCTCGGTGGAGAAACCTCTCCACAAGCGTCTCAATAGGATACAAAATAAGCTCACGAGACTAAGAGAAGGATAGCTCACAAAGATGAAACAAGAACGCTCAAGCACAAAGCAACAGAGAGCACAACGCACAGCCCAGCCAAACTCCTCAAGTTCCTGTCTGTTTTTCCCTGTTTTCGCTCCTCTGCTTCCAGCCTTGTCTTAAGCATCTGCTCCCATCACCAGGCTCTCCATCAGCATCCACTGAAGCCACAGCCTGACCCCCTGACTCCCTGAGCACTCAGTCCACTGAAGACCCTCTCCAGCTGAGCCTCCGTCAGTTGCCAGCTGCTCTCCAGACGCCGTTGAGACCTGAAACAAGGAAACAGCCAAACCTACTCCAAGGAAAGCCTCCCATTGACTCTCCTCCAATGTTTGAATCATCCCTGTAAAGCCTGCACACTCCAATAGAAGCTTAGCAACTCATATCAACATATATCAGCAGTGTATCAGAGAATCGGCAGAGAAAACAACGCAATCAGAGCTTCTGACAACGTATTTGAATTAAAGTTCTGCTCCTGATCGGTCGCCAGACCAATCAGGGAGGACCCTGATCGGTCACCAGACCGATCCAGCTGTCTTCTGCACACTCCTGATTGGTCCCTAGACCAATCCAGCATTCTGCTGCACACTCCAGATCGGTCCCCAGACCAATCAGGCTGCTTCCAGACCAATCAGGCTCCATCCTGATCGGTCATAAGGAGAATCTCGCGACACTTGATCGTTCTCTAGATCGATCTGAACAGTATCCTTGATCGGTCACCAGACCGATCAGGAGTCGAGTAGTAAGGTTCCCAAAACCCACTGTATGATACCTGATCGGTCACCGGACCGATCAGGGAGCCTCCTGCTCGGTCACCTGACCGATCAGGACATGACCAGACAGATCAGGCTCCGTCCTGATCGATCATAGAGAGGAACCTGCGATGCTGGATCGTTCTCCAGAACGATCTGCACAGTGATCCTGATCGGTCACCAGACCGATCAGGAGCAGATCAGCAAGGGAACTCAACCCACTTGTGAGCTCCCTGATCGGTCACCAGACCGATCAGGAGTCATTCAGTGAGTGAAACGCATACACCCTGATCGGTCACCAGACCGATCAGTCATCGCTGGATCGGTCACCAAACCGATCCACGAAGGAGCACCGTGCCAACTTCCCTGATCGGTCACCAGACCGATCCAGGCAAGCCTAAATGCACTCTAAGTCACGAGAACAAGCCTCCAACCCTTCTCTGACTCGTGCCATGCCCAGCTTCACTCACTGGGACTTCATCCTAGCCCTCCAAGCTAGGACCTGGCTTCACTCACCAGGGTTTCGGTCACCCGGCTTCACTCACCGGGACCTGGCTTCACTCACCAGGATTTCAACCTAGCTTCACTCACTAGGATTTCCATCACCTGGCTTCACTCACCAGGACCCGACTTCACTCACCGGGATTTCCATCACCTGGCTTCACTCACCAGGACCCGGCTTCACTCACCGGGATTTCCACCACCTGGCTTCACTCACCAGGACCCGGCTTCACTCACCGGGATTTCCACCACCTGGCTTCACTCACCAAGACCCGGCTTCACTCACCGGGATTTCCATCACCTGGCTTCACTCACCAGGACCCGACTTCACTCACCGGGATTTCATCCAACCTAGCCCTCCAGACTTGGACTTTTCACCTAACCCTCCAAGTTAGGACCTTTTCCATGCCAGCGTGCGATCTCTCAGATCCACCTGGACTTAACCCGAATTTCATTCAACCAAACTTAAATCATTGTCAAACACTAAAACAACAATTGAGCCAGACTGCATCAACAACTTGTTCCAGAAGGAATCGACGCAGACGACCAGATCTCAGAGTTTAGCCCACGAGGATGATAATGAGAGGGGAAGAGCTCCTACCTTGCTAGATTAACACGAGCGTTAATGGGAACACGCCGGAGATTATCCGGCGGAGCCCACTCCGACGCTCAAGTCAGTGCAAGAGTCTTTGAGAGAGAAACAACTAAGGTGAAATATGAGCAAGATGTGTGTAACCCCCTACCTGGGGGTTGGAGTACCTTTTATATCTGAGGCGACAGTCACACGTGTCCCCACGTTCTTCTCTACATCCCCTCAATTGTCGGTTACTGGATAATCCTTGTAACGGTCCTTGCAGCAATTAAATCCATGTCGTTGCGATAATTAAGACTTTAATGGTTGCATAGTATGAGTTTTGATTATCCTATAATTATTGGTGGTAATTATTTGTAGATCCGCAAAAAGGGAATGGTTACTTGAGGTCGGGCTACCGGATAAGATGATCCTTGGGCTTCGCTAGCCCGAGGTGATCTCGGGGTCCTTTGGCCCGGGAGGGTCTCGGGCGTCTGTCTTCCTGAGGTGATCTCAGGCATATGTCTTCCTGGGATGATCTCAAGAGTAGACCTGCCCGAGGTGGTCTCGGGAGTCTACCTTCCCGAGGTGGTCTCGGGAGTCTACTTTCCCGAGGGGGTATCGGAAGTCAGAGAGAGAGCCGTTCAGACTCGATGAATCTTACCACATAGCTTCTTCAGTCCACGTGTCAACTATGGGGTACTCAACCCCATCATCTTAAATGCACAGTGTCTCCTCCTCGTCTTCCGGGCCGACCTATTTGAGGTCCTAGATATATTTTTTTTAAGCCTTTGACATTATTTTTAAAAAAAATTCCTCGTCCCCTTTTTCATTCAAATTTGGGACCAATAATAATGGACTTTAAAATTTTTTTTAAAACATTGCCTTAGTTGTTGCAATGCAAATCCCTACTTATCTAAATGTTATGAAAGAATCAAACAAAAGAAGCATACTGAAACCTAATTCAGAACTTATGCTCAAAGAAGAATTAGTAACTTTTATAAGCTATGAGTGCTACTATTGTCTTCAGGGTAATAAGTGTTTAAATACTCTATAAATTATGGACACGGATAAATTGTAATATGATTAAGCACTTGTTACATGCTTATGATGTATAAGCATTTGGATAACCTCATTCAGAGTAGTATAAGTTTTACGGTATTATATATTTTGTTATTATTTGATATAATAATTCACCTTAAGGAAATAATAAATGCACAATTCACTTAGCAAACAAGTTTATCCAGAATTATTTTAATATGAAGAAAGGTAGATGTATATCTAATTACTCAAATAAAAATTAGAGAAAATCAGTCTTAAAAAAGAAACAAAATTGAATAAATAAAAACAATGAAATGAGATAACAATAGAAAATCATGCTCTCGTCTTCAACTCATACTCATCCGTGAACAACAAAAAGCAAACAAATAAAAAAACACATGTATATACATTGACTAAACTAATATAATCCCTAAAAAATAAAGATCATAGAGAGAGTAAATCAACCATTATCATTTATCGAGAACTAAAATACTAAATGAGTTTTGAGAACTAAAATACTAAATGATTTTTTTCAGGCACAGAACAAAAGGAAAAAACAAACCACATTTTTCATTACCTAAACTAGAATAGTTATAAATGTTAAAACAATGATTAACCAAGTTGAATAATGTCGAACCTAGAACGACTGGCCTAGCCCCATCGAAGTCTTTCATCGACCGCTAGGGTAAATCGGGAAGCGCTCATGGCGAGCAGTCCAAAGCCCAGCATCCTACCGTTGCGTACCTAATTTGGAGGGAAAATTTCAACAAAATTCGTCGTAGTTGAGGATCAAACCGCAGATGATTGGGAGACACTTAATCACCTTTCCAGTGCACAATAGCTCGGGCTAGAATAGTCGTAAATGATAGAACGGAGACAAAGGGAAAATCAAAAAATTTATGACTATAAATACATATAAATAAAAGCTAAATTTAATGTCGGCCAAGGAAGCAAAATAATAGAGATATCTAACTCATTATTGCTCAAAAATAATAAAATCCTCCTTTTCTATCGAACACAATACGGATGAATGAACTTAATTAAGCAAGGAGCAAAGTAGCACCAACCAGATAGTGTGATAGCATTACGTGTGATTTCTCTTTCACAATCTTAATGAGCAAGAGAAATACAAAGAGGGGGAGTTGGAAAAAGGAAAGAGGGGCAATCGAAAAAAACTAGCATTTTATTTTGCATTGTATAGATAAAAAATTTATAATTTATGTTCTTACTGAGGAGAAACGTACGTAACGATATAAGATTAGGGTCGAGAGATATTGAAGAAGAGTAGATTAGATCTTATAAAATAGCAAATATATAATTAAAAATATTAAAAAGAGAGCCCCTTATCCTACCTGATTCTTTAGACAGACTTTCTTAACATACTATTAGCTCGCCCTACCCTAATACTAGGTTGTGCAAGTTTCAATCAAGTCTGCTCCTTATCTAACCATTTCTATTCCTAAGCATGACAATTTGCATAACAAATAAATAAACAAACATTTAAGCAATTTTTATAAGCATGCAAAGAAATCATCTAATATATAAATAATTTTTCTATTAGCTTCTCCTAGACTAAAGCCTCGATATGGATTATCTAGGAAATGAATTTTGTCCTTGGGGATACAATAATGGTTTGATCCTATTTGATTTGTCAAGCTAAGTTTGGGGACCTATGTTTGGACTCAGGTGCTATTTATATTCACAATTGAGGTGTAAGATCTATATATACTGTGAGTTGGTTCTATACCCAACTCCGAATCAGTTAAGAATGACTTTTTATTTTTCAAGAATCATGTCAAGATTCTTGGAACCCAAAATGAACCGTTCTAGTGTAATTCTAAGTTCCTTGACTTAAGTTTTCAGGAAGGAATTCTCTTCCTCATGTTGTTGGACTTGCGTAGAGGTTCCTTCCTCAACGGTCTTAATCAAGGAACTTGAGTTAGCCTCCTTCTTAAGCGCTGTTACCTCCTTTTGGAGGGACTTAACCTGGATGCTGGATTTAGCCAACTTACATGATAGATAAGAAATCAGGTCGTATAGTTCAAGTTCAGAATAACCGCTTATAGTGAGTTAGCCTTTTCCGATAGGGAGATTGTTCCGGTTCCGTGACTTTGCTCCGGCTCTGCTTCTGATTCAGACTAAATGTCAAGTACGTTTGATACCGTCAGCGTGAGAAGGTTCGAGTGGGGTAGTTCTTTTTCGTCCTCCGAGGATGATTCGTCCCACATAGCTTAGAACGCCTTCTTTCATTGTTGCTTCTTTGTTTCTTTTAAGTTGGGACACTCCGATTTGCAGTGGTCCTTCTTATTGCACCCATAACAGGTGATCTCCGTCTTATTCTTCTGGCTCGTGCTTGGTTCAATCGAATCATCCTTTAACTGTACCGATTTCTTCTTCTTCTGACCCTTGTTCTTCTTGTACATTCATCGTACTATATTGACTAGCTCAAAGTTGTCAATGACATCTTCGTCAGATTTCAAGTCGGAGTCAAACTCTGGTTAAGGTTGTGACTTTTTCTTCTTGATTTTTCCTGCAACAAAAGTAATACCTCTCTCGACCTGTGTAGTAGGGCTGCAAACGAGTCGAGCCGAGCCGAGCCAAAGGTCGGCTCGAGCTCGAGCTCGAGAAAACCAAAGGAGCTCGGCTCGAGCTCGAGCTCGATCGAGCTAGTAAAATCGAGCTCGAGCTCGGCTCGAGTCGAGCTCGAGCCGAGCTCGAGCCAAATTCGAGCCGAAAAATCTAATAAAAATGGGGTAAGGTCATGATTCGAACTTGCAACCTCTGCTACTCTGCTACATGAGAACCTCCACCAGTCCACCGAAACCTTCTAACCACAAATACCTCATCAAGTTCTTATTTATTTATGGAAAACAATGTTATTTTAAACGAGCCAGGCTTGGCTCGATATGGCTCGACGAGCCATCGAGCAAGCTTTGAATTGGCTCGGGCTCGGCTCGAATTGTAAACGAGCCAGCTCGAGCTCGGCTCGAGCTCGGTCAACTCCGAGCTCGAGTCGAGTTTTGACCGAGCGGCTCGCGAGCGGCTCACGAGCGGCTCGACTCATTTACACCCCTACTGTGTAGTATTAGTTTGTTCGTGTAATTCATGTTCAGAAAATAATTCATCTAAATTAATTTTGGAAAGGTTCCTTGAAACTTTGTAAGAATCCATCATAGATTCCCACAACGTATTTCTTGGGAAAGGATTTAGTGCATACAGTATTAGATCTCGATTTTCTACTTTCTGGCCGATTGCATGAAGATCGTTCATCAACTCCTGGATGCGTGCGTATGGTTGTGCAACAGTTTCACCTTGCATCTTTATATTGTATAATTTGTTTAGGATCAGCAGGTCGCACTTGCTTATCTTCGTGTCAGAGGTCCCTTCATGAAGTTCGATCAACTTGTTTCAAAGTTCTTTCGCGTTGTTGAAGGGGCCAACGCGGTTGAGTTCCTCTTTGGTGAGGCCACACTAGAGAGTCTGAGTCACCTTAACGTCAACTTTTACCTTTTTCTTCACGATTGCGTCCCATTCAGTGTATCCCTGAAGCTCGCCTCGAGTGTTTCTTGAAATTTCGAGGCCGACTTGGATGATGATACACATGCCCGCCTGAGTTTTCAGGTAGACTTCCATGCGGCTCTTCCAGTAGCTGAAGTGATCTCTCGAGAAGAGAGGAGGACGGGCAATGTTATAACCTTCTTATTGGGCTATTTAAGATAGTAATAGAGAAATCTACAAGGGAAAAAAATAAAGAACCTTGTCCCAAGACTTGGTCTTGGATTAGCAGTGCGGGAAGAAATATGAGTAAAAGAATCTTGAGTGGTATTGCACCAACTTCGAGAAATGAAAAACTTGCGAACAAAAAAAATATCAAAAATAGGCAAGAATACCGTTTCTGATTAATTCGAAAATCACAAGATCCAGAAAAAAAATTGGCCTAAATGGTGGTTTCACCGAATTTGAGCAAACCTCACTCTGATACCATTTGTGGGATTGTTGAGAGCGATAGAGAGGAGTGAATATCGCTTCGAAAATTCTCAGATTTAGGTAGAGTATACGCGGCAGAAAGAAAACCTCTTATGTGACTAGCTTTCAGCAACTTAGCAACCTCCTCTCTGATAGCCTTGTCCTGCTCGGGCACGAAATGCCTTCGTCTCTGCTTCACCGACCGAGCTCCGGAGGTCATGTGCAAATGATGCATGACCAAGGCTGGGGGGACTCCTTTGATCTCCTCGGTAGCCCATGCAAACACGTCCCGATGACTCTGCAAGCAGTCGATCAGACAGCTTCTTAGCTCCGGAGCGAGGTCAGCAACAATCCTCGTACCCCCCCCGGTCTGTTGAGGGTGGATCTGGACTTCTTCGCTCTCAACCTCCCTCCTTTCTTCCTCCCGGGGATTGGCCAGGTCGATTTGCAGAGCTTCCCGGGAATTGGCCAGGTCGATTTACAGAGCTTCCCGGGAATCGGCCAGGTCGATTTGCAGAGCTTTAGAAGGCTTCAGGTTCTTACGGGATTTAGACCTGACTTCCCCGCTGTAGCATTGCCGGGACGCTAACTGGTCGCCCTTGACCTCGGTCACCTTATTGCCCACTGGGAACTTGATCTTCTAGTGCTAGACTGAGACCACCGCCTAGAATACGCTGAGTGCTGGTCATCCCAGGATTGCATTGTAGGATGAGGGGGGGGGGGTTGACGACCAGGAAGGGAATCCTCCTCGTCCTTTCCAGCGTGTCGCTTCCCAATGACAGGGATAAGGTGATCTGCCCTATCGGCTGTACTCGGTACCCGGTGAAGCCAAAAAGCGGAGTGGAGATCGGGTGCAGCTCGTCTTCATCGATCTGCATCTGATCCAGGGCTGCCTTGTACAGGATGTTCACAGAACTACCTGTATCCACGAAGATACGTTTTACCTCATAATTTACTATGCGTGCAAGAATTACCAGGGCGACTTCGTGAGGAGCTTCCACTTCCTCCAGGTCTTCAGGGCCGAAAGAGATTGTAGGTCCATGACGCTGGCTACTGCTCGTCCCGATGGCGTAGTTCTCTAGCCACCAAGTATGAGCCTTCCATGCCCGGTTTGAGTCCCCTACGGTAGGACCTTCGAAGATCATCCCTATGTGGGCCGAAGGAGGGCCTAGCACAGGGGCCTTGCCCTTCCTGGGATCTCGCTCAGGGGAGAGGGATCGACGAGGTGCCACCTCCTGACTTCTCCCCCTGGAACGTGATCAGGATGTCCGCCGAGTTCCTTCCTCTCCTGATGGCCGCTTGTGAGGGGGAAATACTCGTTCGCGGGGACCTCTGGCGATATCCCGCTTTCTTCCAGCGCTTCCGAGACTTGTTATATGCTTCCCCTGCCATCCTTTTCTTCAAAGCATGACACTCTTCAGTGGCGTGGTACTGCTGTTGGGACCGGGTGCATGTTGACATGGATGCGGGTTCGTAATTTTAAAATTAATTACGTGCAGCGGAAGGTTTAGCATAAATAATTTCTCTAATTATTTAACCACACATCTAAGTATGCAATTTTATCTTGTGTAGACATGTCATATATTTAAAATTTTGCAGAAACATAAACTAATTTACGTATTACCTCGCGTAACTCGAAGGAAGGGACGAGATCCAACCGTAAGCGTCCCTTGGAAGCTCCGCCTCTATTTGCGTCCACGCCGAGTATCTTCGGGATGACTTCGCAAAGCCACGAGTTTCTTGTTCTCGAGAACTACTAGATTCTCCGAGAACGCGACGAGAAAAACCAAGAGAGAAGTCGGAAGACTAACCACAAAAGGATGGCCGGCTGGTGCTCCTTCTTGGGGCTGGTTGGCGCACGGCAAGAAGGGGAGAAGAGAAGGAGAGAAAGAGAGGGAGAGAGTCTATGCCTTCGTCACTTCGATTATCACCCAAGCCTTGCCTTGGGTCCTTTATATAGTGGTCTCTCAACCATCAAGTCTCTCAAATATGAAATAACTTATTCCATCATGCCAAGTTTGATTGTATATCATGGTTAAAATCATATTTTAACTCATGATAAAAAACAATCAAGTCCCTTCTCTCTTATAGAATAAATTTCCTTATCATGGTAAATCAATCCATGATTGATTTTATAAAATAAACCAATCTATGGTTCATTTTAATTTCCATGAAAAATAAAAAATTTATATCATCCATAATTTTATAAAACAAACCACGCTTGGTTTATTTTATAAATTGAACCAAAAACTTGGTTCTCTCCCTTTGTTGTGGCCGGCCAAGAAAAGAGGATGGAGGTCCTCTTTGGCCGGCCCATCCAAGCGACGCCCTAATGAATTAAACTTATTTAATTCATCTATTAAGTCTTCAAAAAACTTAGCCATTTTACGCTTCCGATGCGTCTCTGAAAAATTCAGATTCGACTTATCGTTTGGCTCAACCAAACCTAATCTCTCTTGATTGGAAAATCCTATTTTCAACTCGTTTTAAATCCCTCGGATTACTCGTAGTGTGTGTGACTAAATAGGCTTTTGATTTATGTTGGCCGTCTATAATTAATCAATTATAGAACGATCATGAGTGGCACCTAGTAGTACATCATGATCCCCAATTAATCGAAAGATCAACGGTTGACCTCAGAAATAATTCTGAAACCCTTCAGCAGCTATAATGAATCGTGCCCCATTCCCTTCACCATCTTATACCCACTTGGTTCAAGACATGGTCTATGTGTGTCAGTCCCCACTAGGCTGACTACGTTACACCTACCTCAAGTAACGTTTTCTCGTTCTACGGATTCTAATTACTCTCATGTATTTAAGAGATTTATACTCTGAACATGTCATGCTCTGGCCAGAGGCTTCGAGTAACAATCTGACGATAGGCCTCGGGTATACATCTCCTCGCAAGGAGTGGTGAATCCTTTGTAGGCTGTTCAAATATCTTCGGGCACTTCGGCTTATACCCAATCATTCTGGGTCCACACCTCCTTGGAGATGCTTGCTTAAGATGTCAAAGTATAAGTCTTCATGACCAAGATGACTTGAACGCCGCAAGTCAAAGGAACATCGCACTTAAGCTGCAGTAAGAACTTCACTGACATATCTATATGTAGACTACCATATGAAATTTTACAGCCAGTCACTCCAATGAACTAGTTCCCTTAACTAGCATTCATGTTTATTTCCAGACATCTCAATGTTATCAGCCAGTGAGAATCAGCTGATTAGAGAATAACCCATGCTAGTCTCAACAGAATTGATAGTGTCCGTATTTATCAATTCTTCGACTAGGGACAATTTCAATACTTCATATTTGCACATGTAGAGATAATCACTAGTTGTGAATTCATCACAAATTCTCTCATGTTGTGAATTGTATTGCGGACATTCAGGAAATGAGTTTAAGATCTCAATCAAATACACAAACATGTATACTCAAATAGTGAATATTCATTTATTAAAATAAATGATTACAATCATAAGGCGATTGCCTTAGGACACTTCTCTCATATCACTAACAACTGCCATAGAAATCGCAATACCTCCTCGGTGGCTCTAGCCCTTGGGTATCCACGGTTTCCACGAGCTTCTCTTACCGGCCCAATGCTAGCTCTTTCCCCGATCGAGAGTCTTTTGCCTAGATGGGCGTCGGTGGTTCCTTTCTCTCCGACCGGACTGTGGTCGTTGTAGCAGCCTGACTGGTTCTTTACAGCGGGCATGCTGCACTTCTTTTATGTTAACGTGCTTGACGGAGCGCCCTAGCAAGTCGTCGAAGCTAGTTGGCGGCTTCTTCACCAGCGATGAGAAGAAGTCCCCTTCGGAGAGGCCCTGCGTGAAGGCGCTGACCAGGATCTCCGATGTTGCTGTTGGCACATCCTGTGCCACCTGATTGAACCGCTGGATATAATCCTTCGACGGTTCCTTCGTCTTCTGCTTGAGGGTGAATAGGTTGAGTGTCATCTTCTGATATCGACGGCTGCTGGCAAAGTGGTGCAGGAACGCGGTTCTAAACTCTAGAAAAGAGTTTATGTAACCCTGCGGCAGTTTCTGGAACTATATCTGAGCGGCTCCCGACAGAGTATTCAAGAACACTCGACATTTAACACCATCTGTGTAATGGTACAAGAGGGTCGCGTTCTCAAATTTGCAGGCGTGATCTTATGGATCCGTCTTTCCATCGTAGTCGGCAATCTCAGGTTCGCAAAACTGCTTCGGCATGAGATCTTCTACGATCTCCTGTGAGAAAGGAGTCGGAAGTGCCTTCTAGAAGACCTTGGGTTCCTCTCCCTTCCTCAGTCCTTCTTCCTGCCTCAGAACGCTTGAGGCCACGGAGTTGGCCTTCTTCAAGTCTCCCAAAGATTCTCGCTGGTGCACTGGAGGTATCGCTACATGTCCTGCCGGTGGCGAGATAGATCGTCGGTTGTGATGGTGCGAGGTGGAGATTCTGGGGATCTCCCCCTGCATTGCGGGCACTCGTCGTGATGCGGCTTGCTCGATTTGGTGTTGTTCGAGCGCTCATTTGACAACGTTGGTCACAAGGCAATCCAATTCTTCCTTTGTTAAGGTGATGGGTTGTCCTTCTTAGTCCGTCATCACGGTGCTCCTTCTTGTGTTTTGATTTGTGATTCCCACAGATGACGCTAAACTTGTTCCGGAAGGAATCGGCGCGGACGGTCAGCCACCAGAGTTCAGCCCATGAGGATGATGACAAAAGGAAAAGAGATCCTGCCTTGCGAGATTAACACGAGTATTAATGGGAACACGCTGGAGATTTTCCGTCGGAGCCCACTCCAACGCTCAAGTCAGAAAAGCGAGTAGGAGAAGTTGAAGAAAGCAATGAAAGTGCCTAAGTCTCGAAAAGACCAGAAGTCCCTTTACCTGGGTGCCGAAATACTATTTATACCTGAGGTGGCGGTCACACGTGTCTCCACGTTCTTCTCCACGTCCCCTTAATTATCGATTACAGAATAACCTTTGTGACGGTCACGCAGTAATTAACTCCAACCCGTTGCGATAATTAAGACTTTAATAATCGCATATTACCGACCATGATTATTCACTAATTATCGGCAATAATTATCCGCAGATCCAGAAAAAAAGGATGGTTACTTGAGGCTGGGCTATCGGATAGGATGGTCTTCGGGCTCCGCTCTCCCGAGGTGATCTCGAGGTCTTTTGGCTCGGGTGGGTCTCGGGTGTCTGTCTTCCCAAGGTGATCTCGGGGGGGAGGGGGTCTGTCCTCCCGAGGTGGTCTCGGGCATTGATCTTCCCGAGTTGATCTCGGGAGCCTGTCCTCCCGAGGTGGTCTCGGACATCTGCCTTTCCGAGGTGATCTCGGGGATCCACTATCTCGAGGTGGGCTCGGGAGCCTGCCATCTCGGAGAGGTCTCGGAAGTCTGAGAGAGAGTTGTTCAGACTCGGTGGACTTTGACACATAGATTTTTCGTTCCACATGTCAATCCTAAGATACTCAACCTGATCAGGTAGCTTGTTTGACAACAAGACAAATACAATATAAGATAGAGCAATGATAGAGAGAGTGAAAATGGGAAAGTGAAAATCATAGTAAATGACGTGTCATGACGTGACTTGACGTGGCATGACGTGACACTTTACATGTACACGTCCAATTATCGCTTGGATACCATTGGCGGCCTTCGGCCGCTGCCCCGAATCAAATTATATCCTGGGGGGCACAGTGAACCCGTCGGAGATCGTGCATGCAAGATGTCATATCATTCACTATGATTTTCACTCTCTCAATTATTATTCTATAAAATATTACATGCTCATGAATGAGTTCGATCCACCACTAAATACTCGACCCTAACATTCATGTTTTCAGAATAGAGTTTCAGCGATCGTTTACTTAAGCAATTTCGATCAAAACTAGTGTTAGATACAATGAGATATAAAACACTGTTTGCTATTTTTTTAAATGGGACATAAAGTATGATAATAAAAAACGGCTTTTCATTAAAAAAAAAACGTAGGTAGGAATATGTAAATATCGAAAAGCGTATTACGATTTGTTTTTTACTAAAAGAAATATACGTAAATTCAGCTTATTCATTTTTTACCCCTCCTGTCAATAATCTACTTTCATAGTTATATTTTTGAAATATTCGAATATTTTTTATAATTTTAATTTTAAAATAATAAATTATGATTCGAATATAAGTATTTTTTATTTTTCCTTTCTCTTTTCTCAGTACAGATAATTTATTTTTCCTTATCAAAAAGTATAATTATGTTATAATAACGAGTTCATCTCACCAACCCTCTAACCAAAATCCTAGACAAGTTTATTCGCATCAGACTTGTCTTGAATTTTAGTCGGGGGGTTGGGGATGAGCTCTCGATTATAATACAATTATTATTTTTTGACAAAAAAAATAGGTTGTCTATACTGAGAGAGAAAAAGAATTTGACATCCGAATTATAATTTATTATTTTAAAATTAAAATATGAAAAAATAATTTGAATATCCAAAATATAATTGTAAAAGGAATTATTAATGAAAGGGATAGAAGAGAAATAAATTAATTTTATATAAAAAATAAATCATAATATACTTTTTAATAATTATATATTTTCACGTTTGTCTTTTATAACAAGCTGTCTTTTATGACAAGCCGTAAAAAAAAATTATTTTTTATATTTTCGCCCCAAACACAATCTTTAGTGCATCTTCCACCATAGTCGCCAAGAAAAGCACTGAACAGTTTGTTCCCGAGACGGCACCTCGACAGGATTCATCAAATCAGAGGACCGAATCCCTAATCCCCTCGTGTCTCCTTCCTCACGAGTCTCCGCGGCGCCGCCGTCTTTTTTCATTCTTTCTTTTTTCGCTAGTCGATCTGCTTTGATTAGGTAATTGATTTGCTTAGTTCGTTATCCTCAACCGAGTGATGTGGTTTTTTTTTGGTTGAAATCTGAGTGTTCTCGATGGACCATAGCTTTCCGTCGTTTTGTTTTGGGGTAGACATCAAAATGCTATCTTTTGTTTCGTGTTCTTTCGGTGTACAATTTTGGATACTGAGCGGATGTTAGTTGTCTTTGGATTGTAGAAAAGATGAGCCATGGGACGAAGTGGATGCAATACTTAAAGCAATGGAGCGCCGCGAACGTCCCTGCGGCCTTGATAGAGAAGGGGCAGAACCGGGTGATCGATGCCTCCCTTACTCTGATCCGCGAGAGGGCCAAACTCAAGGTTAGTAGAAGTGTTATGTCGGCCTGCTCCTAATTTCAGGCAACCATTTAATTCTCGTTTGGTCGAGATTGTTTTGTCTGGTTTCTTATGCCATCAATAAAGTTGGTAGATTGATATCATCAAAATGTTATCTTGTCAAAATCTCATCCTCAGTTAGCTACTATGTGTGTAAATTAATTGTCTAATTTGAAAACCTATCAAGCTTCAAAGGATGTTAATATCGTAGTTAGATGTTTACAAAGTCACTAACAATCTTTAATCTGTATGACATCATATTTGAGTAGGCGCGAGTTTGTCATTCATATTTCAAGTTTGCTACAATTTGTGTTTGTTGACATAGTGAGTGGGAATCAAACTAGCTTTTTATGGTGTCAATAATTACTGTGTGGTGCATATTTCTACGTTGCTCTGGGTTAGTGATATAGTATTGGTTACCTGATTGGACTTTTGCTCGATGAAGATGGCCACTGGTTTTCTTCTCATATTGGTTCTTTCGTGTCTATAAAAGTTCAAGGGACTAATCTAGTTGATTTTTTTCCTGTAAAATTGATTGGTCTTTTCACAGGTGAGCGAAGGTTCATTAATAGAATGGAAGGGAAGGGAAGGAAGGGGAACTTCCTTACATCCCAAATCGGGGTGTAAGAAAATAAGTCATTTGAGGGGTAAGGGAGGGTGAAAGTTCCCCTTCCCTTCCCTCACCCCCTTCCTTCACCTCCTTCCCAAACAAGGGTAAAAATTACCTATTCATTACTTACACTTCCCTCACCTCCTTCCCAAACAGACCATTAGGGTTTTCTAAATTCTGAACTAAATGAATCCCCTTTCTATTGTTACAGGGAGAGTTACTAAGGTCTTTGGGTGGCGTGAAAGCTTCAACATCACTCCTGGGAGTTCCACTTGGACACAATTCCTCTTTCCTGCAGGGTCCTGCTTTTGCTCCTCCTCGGATTAGGGAGGCTATCTGGTGTGGCAGTACCAACTCTAGCACTGAAGAAGGTAATGTACATTTTCATTTTTTTCAAAGCAATTAATATAGCAATTGTATTACCAGTGGAGCAGATCAAGAACTAGATTTAGGTTGGTCTTAGCAGATGTTGCTCCTTGTTATCTTACCTGATGCACTGACTTTATATTTGGTGCTTGGATATATTTACTTAATTTACATGGAAGTCATCACTCGTGTCATGTTCTCTGTAAACAATTTCACATATCTAAATTGCATGATTTGGAAGTCGCCAATGCCACAGCCCAAAATATAGGTCAGCCTCCTAAAGTTGGTTTTCGAAATGCTTGAATTTGCTTTTCACATTGATATGACCTGCCTGTTTGATTGAAGTAATCTGAATTTTTACACTGTCAAATGCTGGGTTTTCAATTGTATTCACAGAAACCAACAGCAGAGTCTTTCTTGTCAGGTACTGTTGATTTGCTGCTGATCATAGAAAATGAGTCCTTTCCGTGTTGAATTGGTTATAGTTGTAGATATGAGGTTTAGAGGGGGATGAAAAAACTTTATTAATGTAATCAAAATATATTTGATTGGATATTACTAGCAGATAGTCTCACCAATACAATGCTTTTTTGGTTATCTTCAATGTATTTTCTTTAGAGGAATGTAATTGGGTTGGCATCCATCATTTCCTTTGTGGTTTAATTCTTGTAGTTGATGGAATGTCTCAATTTATATTCAACTGGGTGTTTGCACAGGTAAAGAATTAAATGATCCACGTGTGCTAACTGATGTTGGTGACGTTCCAATACAAGAGATACGAGATTGTGGAGTTGATGATGATAGGCTAATGAATATTATAAGTGAGTCTGTCAAGTTAGTGATGGAACAGGTAACACAAATATTTCAATTTTCTGATTCCATTGTTTATATTCGAGTTATTTGCTTTATTCAAAATTTTGAAATTGTAATTAGATTCGTGCTACTACATTATTTATAGTTCTAGGCAGCTTGAAAATCCTCCTAGGCATATTGAGATATGCCATCATAAAAATTTACTGCGATTATAAGTATCACAATCTGTTGCGACTATGTAAATCAGCCTTAGTTTCAGTTATACTGTACAGTATCCTCGCTGAGCTTGCTATTTCATTTACAGGATCCACTGCGACCTCTTGTTTTAGGAGGTGACCACTCCATTTCTTTTCCCGTTGTCAGAGCTGTATCAGAAAAGCTAGGTGGGCCTTTAGATATTCTTCACCTAGATGCCCATCCGGATATATACGATGCTTTTGAGGGAAACAAGTATTCACATGCTTCTTCCTTTGCACGAATAATGGAGGGAGGTTATGCTAGGCGCCTTCTGCAGGTATTGTTCTGTCAAATTAATAGACAATGTTTTTTGACATTTTACATTAGATTCTGAGTATGAGGACATCATTTTTGTTACCCAGCCAGTACTTACTATACGACAGAAAGTACCATTTGTGTTTTTCACTGTTTGGAAAAAAAAATCTAAGCTTATATTTGTTAATTGTATATTCTACATCTCGCAGGATAATTTTTACTCAACATAAAAGAAAAGCCTACCATAACTTTGCGAAGCTTTGTTTTTTCTAAGCTTATATTTGTGATTGTATTTTCTATGTTGCGTAGGATGTTTTATACTCAACTCGAAAAGGACTCTTAGTGTCACATGGAAGCTCGCTAGATTTCTTGTGATCAAGCGATACATATGCTTTTTCCTAAGAAAGAGAAATTTTTTCCTGTAAATGATGACTTCAGAAAGATTCAGAAGATGGGTGAATAATCTGATCTATAGTATTCTTTTATGAAGTAACTTAGCAGTAATATGCGAAGTTTTTTCTATGCGAAATGGTGGACTCTTATGGACTGCTATTACGACATTTTGCTACGCAGAATGCATTCCTCCACTTCTCGTATGTGAAAGGCTACCATCAGCTCTTACGATGTTGAATCTCGCATCACATATGAGCTAACTTAATTGTAATGGAAGACATGTAGTTAAGTGATATCTGCCAAATTTTATGTACCAATTCACTTCATCTTTTTAAACTCTTCGTCTGTGCTATATATCATTGATACAATGTTATTTCTCGAATCTCTCACTTTGATATTGAAAAATGCATATTGGTGTTTCAGGTCGGAATTCGGTCAATTTCTCGTGAAGGGCGTGAACAAGGGAAAAGGTTTGGGGTTGAGCAGTACGAAATGCGCACTTTTTCGCGAGACCGCCATATACTAGAAAATTTGGTATTGTTTTATTTCCTCTAACAGTAACTAAGAATCAGTTATCTAAGCAAATTAAGAGTTCTTTGCCTACATTATTTTTCAGAAACTTGGGGAAGGCGCTAAGGGTGTCTACATCTCAGTGGACGTCGACTGCCTTGACCCTGCATTTGCTCCCGGAGTGTCTCATATCGAGCCGGGAGGTCTCTCATTCCGCGATGTACTCAACATCCTCCATAATCTCCAAGCCGATGTTGTTGCTGCCGATGTCGTGGAGTTCAACCCGCAGCGCGACACCGTCGATGGGATGACTGCCATGGTGGCTGCAAAGTTGGTGAGGGAACTTACTGCAAAGATCTCCAAGTAGCATCCACCATGCCGACTCTTTCGATATCGCCTTTAAAATTTTAATTTATGGCTTGTATTTGTATTTTCTTTTTCCTCACCGGGTTGGGGATTTCTCCCAAGTGATCATTTTGCTTGGATTATCTTTGTTATCGGTGAATTTCCCTTTGTCATCTAAATTAAGTGCAAACTAACAAAAGTTGTGATGAATGAAGATTTTGTGAGGTAGCTCGTTTGGAGATCTCTCTCTGTTTGTGAATTTGTTCAGCTCTGATGATTGAATGATAAAGGTCGTTGATGTTAACTCATAGCAATTAGACTCGAGGTGTCAAAAGGTGATTCACTCTTCCTAGCGTCTTTGTCAATCTGTCTCAGGGCTAACATAAAGATGTAAATTACGAAGGCTATTAGTTTGGATGTTGTAGTCAGTGCGTGGAGGAATAGACACATTAACTTTGTCAAATTTTTAATCCTTTAAATCTCAAGATGACAACACTTGACACTAACCATCACATAGCAATTATACTCGAGCTCAGTACTACTAGTTAAATACATTATGAGCTCATTGAATCAACTCGTTGATTTATTAGTTGAACTCCATTATTTTTAAGTTGGTATTATGTATTAATTTACGATTAGTCGACTAATCGACTGCATTAGTTCCACAAAAAAATTCTGTCACCCTAGTTGAACTCCAACTTAATCATTGAAATAGTGTTAAAGAAAGATTGGGTCATCAACTTCCAACTATAATAACATATTTTTATTGGTATAAAATTAAAAGGTGTTAAAAAGATATTTATAATAGCTTTCTATACTTCACATTAGAAAAGTTTTAATTTTAAAGAAAATATTATTTAATAATTAGGAATGTTGTCATTTTTATTAAATATTTTAATATAATTATATAGCTTTCTATCTTAGAATAATTTCATTTTGATTCAAATCGTTTCATTATTTTCTTATTTTTGCCTTCATTTATTTAATTTTATTTTCTCATTTATACCAATAATTTTATAAAATTAGCTCAAATCGAAAATATATGAATCTACGTGAATTATTGCTTTTCCAATTTTAAATTAGATCGATTTATTATTCGTTTAGGGTCTAAAAATAAAAAATGGAAAAAGAGAATACTTCGGGGACGTTTATACAATAACGTAAACCTGGGAGGCGCAAAACATAATTTCCAAATGTACGGTCCTATTTTCTTTATATAGGCCGCGACGCGTAAGAGATGATTCCCCCGAAGTTTTAGGGTTTCTTTCGCGTTCTTCTCCGCCTGTTTGTAGATCCGCTCTGCGATCGATCTCTGTGAGCGATTTTTTTTATCCTTTTTGTTGTTGGGGATTTCCTTCTGTCCCTGTCGTGGATCTGCCAGAAATCGTTTAGGATTCAGACGGAGCCGGCGATGCCGATCAACAAGTCTGCCGGTGTTTCTTCCGACCACCGGCGCCCATCGTCTGCCAAGGATCCGGACAGCAGTGAGTCTGCCTCGAATACTCTCTGGGTGGGGCAACTTTCCGCCGAAACCACCGATTCAGATCTGATGGATGTCTTCTCCAAGCATGGCGCTTTGGATTGCACCACGATGCAATCGGCGAGAAACTATACCTTCGTGTACTTCCGGCAAGTCGAGGAAGCCAAGGCTGCGAAGGAAGCTCTCCAAGGGAACTTGATCCATGGGAGCGCGATCAGGATTGAGTTTGCCAGACCGGTTAGTACAACCACTTCTACGTCTGCGTAGATTGATATGGATGTTTATGGGATAATGAAATAGGAAGATCTGGTTTGTTTGTTTTGGCTCGATGTATGTTCAGTTAGACCTTTCATAGAATATAGGTTCCAATGCACACTATCACTAAGATAAGGAAACGATGGACAACGATTTGTGAGTTTGACGTCTTTAAGTAGTTGGATCATGTGGTCAATTCAAACCTGCCATCCCCTCTGCCACACGATTTTTGTAAGGAAACAATACGGCCATACCTGAATCATCGTTTCACTGCATAAGTGAAAAAAGCTGAAGCGTTTATATTGATTATTTTACCAATAACATTAGAATTAGTTAAGGTGGAAGGTGAACAAACATATGTCAGAACTTTGTCTTCCCTTTAAGATTAGAAGAATAAATGGATCAACTCATCCTCTTACATTTCAAAGTGATCAATTCATTGTTGACCGTCGTTTAACTGCTGTTTAAGTATTTCCCCCTTTATTTATTTAGTGTTTTGCTTTGTTTTTGGAAAAGCTAAAGTATTGGAATCAAATTCTTGAAAGTATAATTAATGCCGTGTTTAATTTTCTCATGCAGCCAAGAGCAGCTAAGCAGATATGGGTTGGTGGGTTTAATTCATCTGTAAGTAAGGAGCAACTTAAAGAAGAGTTTTTGCAGTTTGGTAAGATTGAAGAGTACAGATTTTTCAAGGATCGAAATTCAGCTATTATTGAATATTATAAGTTGGAAGATGCCATTGCTGCTCACAAAAATATGAATGGGAAGAAGTTTGCTGGTCAACAACTACGTGTTGATTTTCTGCGCTCTCAACCTCCTAAAAGGGTATCTTTCCTTGCAGCTACATCTGCTTTTTTCATTCAATCCTTGTTAGTTATATTGATCAGGGTTTGTCTAGGATTTTCCATGGTACCCAAGGTTTTTAAAGTATATTTGGGGTATGAAGTTAAGCCATTGCATGATGCACATGCAGTATGCTAATGTGTATGCTGTCCAGTTCTTCTTTTTTTTTAAAAAAAAACAGCATTAATTATAATTGGCAATAATGGTGATCTTCAATGTTGAAAGATATGAGTTTTATCTTCAATATAATATGTTGTCTCAAACAGCCTAATCAATCAATATAGACAAAATTATTATTTATCACTTAATAATTAATTAGCTTTCTTAAGCATTATATAAATGGATATGAGACCTGCATTATGCTATGAATGATCTGAAAATTGATATATGGCACGTCAGGAATCTCACACTATACTTTGTAAAACGATCTAATTTAATTCCATGCAATCAATTAAAAAAATCAGACGACGCTTTACTAATATTAGCTTTATTTTCCATCTTAAGAGTACAATTTTATTTTATGAAATTCCTACAAATTAATATTCTATATCAAATGATTTTATGTAAAAAAAATGACATTGTGATAAAATGCTGCAAATATCCTTCTCTATCACCTTGTATCACCAATTTTGTCCAAAAAAAAAAATCACCCATAATAATCAGATTGAAATCCTAAATCTTGAATCAACATCATCAAAACAATGAAGCTGGTGAAAAAGTAATAGAGGTTGTTCATTCGAATTTGTTTTTAGAGAAATGATTATAGAGGAAATCCCTTTTTGAGCTGCATGGATAATAAGTTGAATCCAGTGACCCAGCTCCAATGGGTAATCATGCTGTGGACACCTCTCCCAATGCATTTTGTGCATTTTTACTAAATGACTGCAACTGGAATCTAGCATACATTTTCTCCTTCCTCTTCACCTTCTGTACTTGAACTATTCCATTGACATAATTTTAGTATGGTAAACAGATCCGACGATCGCCACACTGAGCTTGAGGGTTGCTGGTGGTCATAGAGGCTGCTAGTTTTGTACATCCCTATAATGAAAAACACAACTTGGAAAAAAATCAATGTTTATAGGTGCGCCTGGATGCTCTTCAATTTACCACCAAGGCATCACTGTCCTGTGTGTTCCTTTTCATCACAAATGTTGTCATTGAATGGGCCCCTTGGTAACCAGGACATCCATCTTTTTCCTCTATCTTAGCTTAGTCTTTTTCATTGACCAAAAACCTTACTGCAATTCCCGTGCTACCTACCCTGTTACCTTTTGTCTCCTTGTGCTGATTTTACCTCTATCTTCATTTGGTGGCTTTGCGTCCCTAGTAATGCATCCTTCCCCCACCTCCATAACTACTTGTATCTTGGAGTGCCGTTTTGCATCCAGCAGAAGAGGGATTAGCCGATTTTGATTTTTGTCTCTTTTGTTTCTCACAGCGATCCTCAGAGGGATTAACCGAATTTGATTTGTGCCATTTCTTAAAATGATCTTGTGCAGGAAACCAAGGAGGTGTCATGTCTTACTAAGAAATTTTAAACTGACACGACTATAACTTATCAAGTCACTGCCATTACTAAACACCAATAAACATTACATGTGGATTTATGGGAATATCAGAAAGATTTGAGTAAAGTATTCTTCGGAGCTCCCAGATGCCTTCACTCCACATGGTGGGAGCTTTATGCACAGGTTGCCCTTTTAGCTCCCGGATGCCTTCAAAATGCTTAAAATATTATAAAGTAGATAGATTTTAGCAGGAATTTGAGCTCTAACTGAGAACATCTAGGGAAACCACTTGTACCCCTTGACTCTTCTAGGGGATGTGAGAATATATTGATCATTCTCTTTTGAAAGCCATTTTAGGTAGAATTGCTTTTCCAATTGGTAATTCTCTTATAGAATTACATCTCTAACAATATTGATCATCACACGAGGTTCATTTGTTCTGTGTAAATTGTTTTGCTCGTGTGAATTATTTTTTGTGAAACGTTTTTACTTGAAAAGCTGTAGAGAAGTATTTTTGTGTTAAAGAGAGTTGCGCATCAATATTATATCTTAAGTTTGGATCTCAAGGAATGTCAACTATTAAAATTCATATTTAAGTAATCTCATTTCACTTTCATATGCTGTTAATACATTATAAGCATTGCCATTCTTTTAAAATAATTACCAATGTTTATACTTATTAGTCATGTAATTACTACAATTGGTTATTACATCAAAATCCCTTAATTATTACCATTTAGTGTCACATGTTAATCCACTTAACTAACAACTATTACAAGTAAATTCACTTAATTATTATTATTAGTTTTTATTACAAATCCATTTAATTTTTACTTGATATTTTTCATAAGTGAATTCATTTAATTATCACTGTTTATTATTTATCACCAATCAATATATTAAAAATGAATCGTTGGAGCAAACTCCTCATAGTATAAATAGTATCATCTGACGTATGCGATAAAGTTCTCACTTATGATAAATAACAATATAATACTATTGATCAAATAAAGATGACCTTGCAGACCCACACTTTCATGTCTTTATTGTTGCCTATGCCCTCTAACAAAAACCTAGGCTTTTTATCACCATTTATAATATTACTTTTACTCTAAATCTTTACACAACAATTATTTCACGTTGGGTTTATGTCTTATTGGTTACTTTGAGTAAGCCAACTTAAGTTACCTTTTTGATAGATGGTGCGCTAATTTGACCCTATATTAATAGACGGTGTCCAAATAAATATAAAGGTTTAAGGTTCATAACAAGAGATGCATAAGTACCAACATACCAATCATCAATCAGGGAGGGAGGAATTAGACTATCAATCTGTATCTTTTGAAAACTTGTTGTCCAACTAATCTGTCCATATAAAATAAAAATGATACGTAGATTCAAGCAGTACTAGAAAATGCTTCTTGTTTTCTTTTACTTGAAAACTATTTTGAACAAAATCACAATTAACTTGAAAATGTTTAGAATTCTGACAACCTAGGGATTGATATATAGCCCTTATACGATCATAACTCCTATGCCAATATGCAGTGGCTATGTGTTCCCTTATGTGTTCCCTCATTGCATGAGCTTATGCACTTGTATGGGAGACTTGTTAAATCAATGATAACACCCATGTCTAGTTGTGAGGATGACATTGACATAGAATATCACAATGAGCATGGCTAGTCATGAACTGTAATTTCACAAACAATAACTTATTTGGTTGATTTTGAACTTCTCATGCTTCTTGAGAGTATTTGTGCTTCCCAGACCGACACTGTTTCAATGTCCATGAAGTGACATGCTCAAGCAATTTTTTGTTGTTTTGTATCTTTTTCATTCATCATCAAGATTATCTACTTATGTCACTCTAACTGATGCTTTCAATGAAATAGGAGTGGCCTGACCGCCATGATTTGAGGAATGGGCATCTGGGCAACCTAAGATCTTTGCCATCTGACAGCTTGAGAAATTTTCATAATTCTTCTTCCCTCGGGTCTAAGTGGGATATGGTATATTTTTCTTCAATTGGAACTTTATTATTGTTTTTTCCACTTCACCAATGTAAATTTTATGACTCTTGTCTCAAACTTCTTTGCTTCCTTCAAATTTTCAGCTTCACGGGGTGCTCCAAGATGGTCCTCCAAGCAATGTTCTTTGCATACGATATCCACCTCCGGTTCAGATTGATCAGAAGATGCTTCACAATGCCATGATTCTCTTTGGTGAAATTGAAATGATAAAATCAGTTCCAGCTAGACACTATTCTTTTGTGGTGTTCAGAAGCATTGATGAAGCTAGGCGTGCAAAAGATGGTCTACAGGGTCGCCTCTTTAATGATCCTAGGATACAGATACTCTACTCCAATGATGAACTTTTAGCATCTGGTGCAGGTAATTCACTATCCTTCTATCAATTCAAAGTTATAGCACAGAGATCTGATATGTTTTTCAATATAGGCCCATTTGGACCTCTTGAGTTATTAGGTCCTGGTCATCTGATGCCACCAAATAATTTACTTGGCTCCCTGCATGCTGGTCTTCTGCCTGGAACAAATATGGTATCAAGGCCATTTGGGCCACAAGGATTAGATCCACGCCATGCAGGAGCTGGGCTCCATGAACTTGGTATTCTTCATCCAAATCTCCTTGAGGTCGATGCTGGTAAATCTATGCCAAGGATACGTCGGTCTCCTTCAGCTCCAGGAATTCTTCCTTCTCCTCCAGGTATTTTTCAGGGTGTCCGTTCCATGCCTGATGCATGGGATGGAGTTGATATGAGAGACCCAAAGAGGGTTAGGTTAGATAGTCCTTCCAGCAATGATGATTTTCGTCAAAGAAAATCTGGTAGCAGCAGTATGGAGGAACACCGTTTTTTGTTATCTCATCCAGATAGAGGTGCTTCTAGTCGTAGCCAAGTTGGTTCTGCTCACAACCGCCCTAACTTGCATTCTCCTGATAGAGACTATATTTGGCGTGGTGTTATTGCTAAAGGAGGAGCACATGTTTGTTATGCCCGCTGTGTACCAATAGGAAAGGGCATCGATTCACCAATGTAGGTTTTAGTTGCTTGCACTTTGCTGGTTTTAGTAGATTGATATTTGTTCTAACTAATGTTATGTGACATTTTGCCAGGCCTAGTGTTGTTAACTGCTCAGCAAGAACTGGATTGGATATGCTCACAAAACATTACGCTGAGGCAATTGGTTTTGAGATCGTCTTCTTTTTACCAGATAGTGAAGAGGATTTTGCTTCATACACTGAGTTTTTAAGGTACCTTGGCCTAAAGAATCGTGCTGGAGTCGCAAAGCTTGAAGATGGCACAACTCTATTTTTGGTACCTCCATCGGATTTCTTAACCAGTGTATTGAAAGTGAATGGCCCTGAACGTCTCTATGGTGTTGTTCTGAATATGCAGCAGCAGTCACCTGCTGCCCAACAATCACAAATAGCTATTCCTCAACCACCCCGTCAGATTGATCACCGGGAAGAACCTTTGGAGAAAGGGTATAATTTTGTCCGCCACAATGAAGAGCAAATACTAAGAGGTGATTATAACAAGGCTTTACGTGAGGAAGTGGTGCGACATCCTGCGTTGAAAAAATTCCATCAGCTCACAGGGATGAACAACATATGGCACAATTAGCACCACTGGACCAAGATGACAATTCTTCTGCTGCTGCTTCTCAGTTGAAAGCTACCTTAACTCCAGAACTAATAGCGACTTTAGCCTCTCTTATACCCAGCAACAATCAATCATCAGCTTCTGCTGCTCAGCTGCCATCCAACACAACTGCGAGACCTACTTCATCCTATACCCCTGCAATGCCTGATGGATCAGCTCCATTTCAGAGTTGGAGGCAAGATAATCAGATGGCTCTGTCTCTTAATTCCATAGATCAACAGAAGCTGCCACCACATTTAGTTCAAGATTTCAATAGTCAGGGACCTCCGGTCACAAATACCGCAATTCCATTTCAGTTTCCACCATTCACAAATACGGCAAGTGGGACTGATCCTGCCACACAACCATTTTATGGTGGCATTCAGATTCAAAATCCTATTCTTACAACGCAACAAGCACCTGCAGTTTCAACAAATCAGTTGAATAACTATGAAGCATCACAACATGGGCAGTTTTCCGCCACGCAAAACAATCAACTTTATCAGTTTGATAACACCTATGGTAATCGTGACAACTATGGAAGTTTAACAAGTGTTACCGATCCATTTCCTTCTTTGGTTCAGCAGCAACCAAGACTTGGTTCTTCATCTGCTCATAGTTTATTCGGAAATGTACCTCCGCACCAACCTGCCATGTCAATGCCAAATAACAAAGGGAATCTGGAGTTTACTAACCAAGGGCAGCAGCCAGAAAACATATTACCGGGTTCAAGCCAGGGAACATCCCAAGGTGATGCTGACAAGAACCAGCGCTATCAGTCAACCCTGCAATTTGCTGCTAATTTGCTTCTGCAAATTCAACAGCAGCAGCAGCAACAAGCAAATGCTAACACTACACCTGGATCTGGAAACCATCAGTGAGACCGACTTTGGTATCAGGTACTACTTGCCTTTCATTAGAATATTTTATTGATATGCTGAGTTTTCTTGCTTAGTTTGTTCCAAATATACTATTTTTAAGGTTCACCCTCACTAGAATGCATGGTTCTCTTAGGATTTTTATGTCGCTTTGTAAGTTAACAATTAAAGTCTTATTTAGATTCACAAGTATAAGAAGGTAAAATTGAGAAATTAAAAAACATATTCTAGTTGAAATTCATCAGACTGGGCATTTGAGCTTTAGAGCAAGCCTATAGAAGTTGGACTAAAGAGAACTTCTAGTTGACTGATTTAAAAGTATAGTGACAGTATTGCTTAGGGTTGAACGAAGTGATTAGATCCAGGTACTTGAAATAGTTGGTACTAAGTTGGGTGATCAAAGTTGGATTAGGACTATGATCGTGTTTACTTCCACACTAATCCTTTTCTTTATTGGTCGCAATTAGATTCTACCTGTGCTACAGCATTAAGAGAATAATATCCATCAACTATAAATATCGGTAGCTGATTTAGAAACTGTTAAGAAAATTAGAAAACCAAGGGAATTGTTTATGCTAAAGGGCATTTTCTTGTTATTACAGAAAATATATGATACCTTGCATCATACCTTGTAGCTGTATACTTCGATAGTTGTATTTAGGATATGATTATTAATTTTCCTGGATGCGTGTTAAAATAATTAGTTAGTTATGTTGTATTTTAAAGATTTTCGCAGGTATTAATGTGCAGCAATTTTTTTTATTTTGGTTAATATTTAAGTGCAAATTTTGTTTCATGTTTTTTTGGGTTTAATTTTAGAATGCAGCTATAGTAGTTACTAGAAATTTTGAATAATTGTTAGTTAATCGAACTTTGATTTGAAACTTCATATTATTATTAACTTCGAAAGGAACAAACTAGAAAATCCTTCCCAGTCTAGTCAGGCCAAAAAAAGAAGAAAAAAGAACAAAGAATAGGAACCCTGACTCCTGCTTTCTTTTCTTTCCTCATCAAAAGAAGCCATCCCAGGCAGCTTCTGTAACATCCTGGCTTTCCTTTGACCTTCCTCCTTTCTTCCAATAGCTATAATTCACCACATCACTTCATATTTCACCTAGCAAATGAATATACAAATGTATGTGACCGAAAATGTTGTGCAATGGCTAAAATGGCGAAGAATTGAGTCTCAAACCCATGAATGAGTTAGATGGAAATTCCACACACTTTACAGTCTATATGAGTGTACTTGCCCACTCGTCCTCTGAAAATAGCTTCTGCTTTTGGTCTATATTTGATTTGGTTAAAGTAGGGTATAAATAGCGGAATTGGCCTGTTTGTTAAAAATTATTTTCCTTTTATTCTTGTTGGACAATTACACTAGGTTACAGGAAATTCTTAGGATGCCCTTAGGAAGTTGTTACAGTAGTGGCAAACTAAAAGATGAAAAAAAAAATACTAAAGCATCAGATTCCATCTTGTATTGCTTGATATATATGCACTCGTCTTTTTTGATTGTCATGCATGCTAGCTGTATGAACAAACATGAACAATCTCATGTGTTCCTTTTTCGTTATCATTTTTTGTCTGAAATTTTAGAACTTATATTACGGTTCACATTTATTATCTGAGTTGGCCTAGACCTTGATGAATATTTATGTTGACCCTGCATTTGATATTATTCAAATATATTTAGGGTGGTACTTATTCTTTGTAAAGCGAATTATCCATTCTTTAATTATCGTCACAATATCGAAAGTATTGACTTATTCAAGTACGGCGTCTATTCTGATTGCCACATAGAACTTCAATACCAAAAGGCCAAAAGTGAACGAAGTGAAACTTTGTCAAGGAGCTAAAATCAATTTAGTAATCCTTCAAACATGTGAAAGGCCTTCACTGTCGCTTTAGAATGCGTTTCCGCCTCTAAATACCTATTCTATCCTCAGAAAGCTGAATTTCCCTGTCGCTACTTATGGAGGAAAAGCTAAGGCATTTTAGAGGTTTAGAATTCGATTTCTCCAATTTGATGAAACAAATCGAGGGATTGCTTTAAAATTTTGAAACCGAACTTGGCTATATAAATAAGAGGATAATGAGGATTGCGGGTTGCCTTTCGCTGTAGAAACACAATCACTAGTACTAAAATAATGCAATTTTTTTCATCCCTCTACCTACCTTCCTGATGTCAATTCTGCAAATATTGGCTTTCTAGTATTTTTGCAAAGCAAATAAACTTGTATTGCATAATTTCATTGTAGATGTTACTTTGAACGAAGAATCCGAGCCCAACATTCTTTAACAAGTAATGCCACCGTTCGCTTGTAGTTAGATGAAATAGCTCATTTAGCAATGGCAATGACCAGCCTGTAGCATCATGAAAATCAATGTGAATTGACTCAAGATTCTAACTTAATACAAACTGTTATGTTTTTAGAAATCTAAAACTGCCAACAGTGTAGGTTGACGATCACCTCAGGCCTTCATCATCTCTATGTAGATTATTCTACTCGCGGTCTTAGCTAGCAGATTTTGTTTGGATTCATATTTAGGATTTTAATCATACAAATCATTATTTAAAACTCGTAATTCATGGTGTTATGACTTGTTAATTTGTTTTTCCGAATATTTAATATCAGCACATTGGTTTTCAACGTGAAGGAAAGAAATCGAACATCGAATGATAAGTAGAGATGCCTACATGGTGAAACAACTAGTAAACGCTAGGATTTGTTTCCCTAATAGTTGTTTCGACAAGTTACATCGTCTGAACCTAGTATTCTATTGTCATTTGAAAATCATATGCTTCCATTATTTGTTTCCACCTGACACAAGTTAGGAGCGTGCTGATACTTCTAAAACTGCTTCGTCTCGGTGTCCATTTTACCACATATAAATTTCGGTAAGTTTTGTTATTGCTGCCATTTTTTGCGCACGACCATATACGTTTTCATATCTATGAATTTCTGGCACTTTTGGTAGTTCCTGCACGTTCAAACGGCGTATAAATTCCTATTTGCATTCGTGAAGTTCTCAGCATACTTCTCACATCCTGATGGCTCTCGTTCGGTAGGCAGCCAGTCTTGCAACGAGTTTGTTAGATGGACCTGATGGTATCGTTCGGCAGACAATGCAATAGCAAAATCCCATTCCCTCTTCCTATCCCACTGTTACTTTTCCTATCGACCCTCTTCTCCCGCACCTAAGATAATCATATTTTTAGACGTTCTATAATGAAACTATATTGGGTTATCCTTTTGCTTTTTTTCAATTCCTTACGAAACACAGAAATTATAACTAGAAGGAAATCAATTATTCCTTTTTTTTTTTTGTATTTTCCCTTCTCGTTAGTAAATGACAGTAGGCAATTTAGATCGACGATTGTCAAACGCAGCATATCTCCTCTCGTTTACCGATTAAATCATAAGTTTTTGTGAATCACTACTTATTCTGCCCATGCTGTAGGTTGGTCGTCAATGATACGCAGCTTATCGGGGGACAAACAAGCTATTTGTTCGTGCGACGCGATACCTTTGTCGAAGGATGTTTATGCAACGAACGAGATTGAAAAAAAATTAACTTCTTTTGTTAAAGAAATAAAGTTCTGTATTTCTCGTTACAGAATCGACGGGAACTCGTGAATCTGCATCAGTTAAAATTTGGAACCATTTTATCCTTGTCTTTTACCCCTCCAAAACATGTTATGGAAATGTTAATTTGTTATCGATGAGCCTTGCCGATGCCTTTTGTTGCTTGCCAATTACTCCGATCGACTATCAAGAAACCGACGAATGAAAGTTTTTATTTTATTTTTAAGATTTTTATGCAAGAGATCCGTTGGTCAAGAAAACTAAAATTCATATTTTTACAAAATATTTATAATAAATTTTCATTGTGATATTTTAGATCAATTATAGAAAAATCCATTTACCTCATCGAATATGATGTTTCGAAATAAACAAGAACAGGAAGAATGAAGCGTAGGTAAGTCATAGGGACGACTTACCAGCTAAGTGACTTTCAATTGAAAATAAACAAGTTGAAATAAATTTAATCGAACTATTAAATTGAATGTTTAACTTCTTGTTCTTATAATTTTATGTTCACCCTTGAGTTGCTCATGAATGATTAGCCATTAGAGATCGTTTGCCATTCTTAAAGCTATGAACCACTCATTTTGTTTTTTTATAAGCTAGGTATCCAATTCTTATGATCCAATAAATTATAGAGTTAATCGTTTCGGTTTTATAAAAAATTTTCATTAGTTTTCGGAGTAAATCTATAGCAAGTCGTGGATAGTGGATTGACGGACCCGAAATACTAGATTAAATTGTCACGAAATGTGGGTCCATCAGAATTTAGAATTTGTAAGAAATGCTGGAAACCCTTTTTGCAATCAGAATATGAAAACGTAATAAAGGGGCCACAGGTCGTATTTTTCCTCGGCACTAGTTGATATAGTTTGATTCTAACTTGGTTTATGTATCGTTTGTGTTTTTGGATTTCAAATAAGTAATTGGGTTTTGGGTTGTAAATTCGGAAATGAAAACTCAAGGAAAAGGCAAGGACTTAGCTGGACAAATTAAAACTAAGTAATGACAATTGATAAACTCAACCAATAAGTAACTCAATTTAGCCAATGCCAAGTAGCAAAATTCGGAAATCAAACTAATACCAAATGAAATATTGCACTACAACTTGTGTCCAACTTAGGAAATTACTACTCAAGCAAATTTATTGCGAAATAAGTGCCAAAACAGCTTGGCATGCAATCTGAAATTCCTTGTGCCAAAGTTGTTCGATGCAAGTTGGAAAACAAAGTTTTCAATGAAGAAGTTTGCAAAAGTAAATGCAGAATTTCAGACCAAAATCTGATCAATTCAATCAACCTAAAACCTGAAATGAACTCGCAAGGATTGAATGCAGAAATGCAGAAATACAGGAGTAACTTGCAAAATTCCGAAACTGATTTGGATGTTAAAACCAAACAACAACTGAAATCTTTTGCTCCAAACTAATAGCCACATAAGATTCCTAAGAATTCAATTCAATTGATTGCAATTTCGGAACTAAAGACTGAACACAGATGGAATTGAATCTGCCAAATTTGCAGAATCTGATGCAGAATTGATGCAAGTGCAGAAATAGATCAAATGCAGAATCTATGACTTGATACTTCAGAAATGAACAACTTGATACCAAAAGGAAGAAATCTATGTGTCAAAAACTGATACAAGGTCAGTGCCAAAGTTTCCTTTCACTCAAATGCAAAATTACAATTTGATACGCATGAACAGATCATTAAATTTCAGAAGTGACCAAAGGTGAGACTAGAGCTCAGAGATGAATTCTATGGGCAGAAATGGACTAATCAATATGAAAACTAATTGAATTCAACTAGATGCTGATATCAAGTATGAGAGTTTACTAAGAACTGAGTTTAGCTTGATATAACTCCATGTTGAATTGTTATTTGACATGAAGTCAGAAGCTAACAGCTGAATACGCAGGAAACCATTTGAGTGCAGCAATCGAAAAAAACTAAAAACAGGGAACAATAAATTCAGAAACTCACAAGCAAACCGAGATTGAATTAACCCAACTAATATAAGAAACAATTCGAAAACAAACTAAACTAGCTAATATGAAACTGCAGAACTAAGAAACTGATGCGCAGAGTGAAAGTGCAGAAATCGAATTCTGATACGCAGCTAATAATCTGATACGCAAGGGCAAAAACTGATACGCAAATGCCGATCTGTAAAACTAAGTGAAACTAAATTGCTTGTTCACTAAACACACTCATTAGCTAACTAACATGAAGATTCAAAACTTAATTATGGCAGAAACAAATCAGAAATGAAACTAAGCAGCTGATTCGAATTACAGAAACAAGAAATTTAACTGCAGAAACGAAATTACAACTAATTGACTGAAATTAACTACGGAAAACTAATCCTCAACCCTTCCCGAGCTCAAAACCTCCTTGGTCGTCAAGCAAGGGCGGGCTTCGAACCCCTAAGCACAGCAAATCAGTGGAAAACAGATTGGATTGATGAACTCTGCTCAAACTGCATCAGCTGGGAGATTTCCAATCCGAATGCTTCGATCTCAGTTTGTTGAGCTGCGATGATGATTTGGAGAAGACCTGAGCTCACCTGAGAACCCCTACAAGTGGCTCAGATGATCTGAAGTTGCTTGTAGCTGAGATTTAAGCTTCCGGACCACAGAGATGCCGAAACCCTCAAGCGAACTCTGTCTGGATGAAACTTGAGCTGAATTCTCCACCAAGGCTATCTCCAATGATCCAGATGATGATCTAGGGTTGAAGTTGAGGTGGTCGCGCCTCGAATTGAAGAAAAATTGAAGCAAAAACGAAGAGAAAACGAAGAAGCTACTGTTGCGGCGAAGACGCGACAAGGAAGACTAGGGCGCGTTTCTGATTAAATAGCTAGCCATGGACGGTCCAGATTGATCGGATGAAATCCAACGGCTGATCTTGCTCTGATTTGAGCCAAACTTTGAGGATGTTGATCAGGGGTCAGGATCTGCCTCGTGGTAGCTCGGATCCTCCAGATTTGCAACGGATGGTCCAGATCAACCTAATCTATGAATGGACGATCTAGAGCCCTCCGAGCTTGATCCAACGGTTGATTGAGCTCTGATTGGGATGAAACCTTCAGAACTTGATCAGTGTGCTTGATCAACCCTAACCCTAGCTCGGATTGCTTCAGATGGTCCCGGATGGCTCAGATCTAGCCGCTTTTGAATCGGACAGCCCGGATTAATCCGAAGCTTGATAACTCGATCCGGGTCCACTTCCGACTCAAATTTGACCCAATATGCCCTAGATCCATGAACCTTTCATGCCTACAAAAATAGATCAAGAATTTAATGGCCAAATAATCCAAATATGTGTAAATTTACAATTAAGTCCAAAATAAGAGTAAGTTCTAAAACCTAGGACAATTTCACAATTAAGCAATAAAAACATAGGTCAAACATGGATTTTAACAATTAAAATAATCAACAGAATGGTATCTATCATGGATCCCTATGATTTTAGCTGTCCATATAAGACTGTCCAATACCAAATCACTACTTCGCTCGTGAAGATAAACTCGTGGGCTCTTCGCACTCATTGATATTTTGGTTTATAGTTGCCTAATCCAAATTTTTTCCTTTAGATTCAACACTAGCATATGTCCCAACAGAGGATTGAATCGTGACATTCTCTTTAGCTCCACTACGTCTTAACATGTGCACCATGCCCAAAGAACAACTTATTTTGTGTCACTATATTATGTCAAAAAGGTAAAATTTATCTTTCTGAAGGCTCTCCCACGTCTACCACACATCATCAAGAGAGAGAAAATTAAAAGATCAAAATTAATCATCACACATAATAAACTAATTCCTCGAATTTTATTGAGATTTAATCCTTAATTTTATAAATTTATCATATAATAGCCCACTTGATTATTAACTGAGAGCTCATTTTGTGTTGCTACGGAAGAGATACAAGATCATTTATTCATCAAATGCTTATCACAAGTTTGCCATGCAGAACAGGTTAAAAGTTGGCTTCGTATGCAACAAGGGATAACTATCTATGTGCTTGTTCAAAGTCTTCATACAATAATCCACTTCCAAGTTGATCCCGAGACTGATTGACTTAAGAATTAGGATGAGCATTTTACCATTTTATCATAGAAGTCTTCATACAATAAAGCTAAGACAATTAAATTTTAGAAAAATGACACACAACGTGAATTTCGAATATGAAATTTAATATAAATAACGTGACACTCCAATTGTAATAATCTCCGACGAGTTCACTGTATAGTTTAGTTCGGGACGACGACTGGAAGCTATCGACAATGTCCGAACGGCAATCGAACGTGTATATGAAAAATGCCATGTCATTCACCTTAAATTTGACATTGTAAATTTACGCTGTGAATCAATTTATTATGACATGAATAATTCATCATATATGAATGACTAAAAAGTAAAATTATTTTCAAGAGGAAAGATTGAATATATAGGTTACTTATATGAAAATTTAATAGTATTTAATATTTAATAATTTCAATGTATGTTTTCTAGAATTTAAGCCATAGAATTAATTGGTTGATTGATTTGTATATTTAATATTTTGTGAAATAAAATCTTATGGCACATGGCTAATTAAGAAATATGTATTTTTTTCATAAACACTTTCAAAATAGTTATAAAATGTGAAAAAGTAATATATGTTTTTTTTAACAATAAGCAAATTTATTCATGAATTTTATTAATCTATCTCTTTTACCAAATTAATTATAGAGATCTTTTGGTTTTGCAGTTTGGAAAATCAATATATTTTTTTACTTTTCATATAAAATTTGAATATTAAAAAGAAAAATTAAATAAATTAAAAACAAATTCTACCCTCTTTATTAGTCATTTTAATAAATTATTTATTACTAATTAATTTAGTCTATCATGAAAATTATGTTTTTACTAAAAATATTTCTTTTATTGAAAAAATTGAAAAATAATATTTTAAGTGGATTGAAATATTTTTTTTTAGAAAAAAATTTCAAAAAGTACCTTTTTAAATAAGATGTTAAAAAAATTCTCCAACATACTTCTCACTCTTTATTTAAACACTTCTTATATTAAATCAATTTAACTTAATTAAAATTATTATATTAAAAATACTTTTATAAATTTAGTTAAAATAGTTTTAAATATTAACTATGATATAGTTATTAGATGAAGAGATTTTAATTAAGTTTAAATAATTTTAATTAAATTAATAAAAAAGTATTTTAACATAATAACGATATAATAAGTATTAAAATAAAAATATTTTTCATAAAAAAATATGAGACGTTTTTTTTAAATGTGTTTTTTTTTCTAAGTTGGCTATATTTTTTTAAAATTATAGTTTATAATATATTTTCAAAATAATATTTAAATATATAATAGAGAGAGAAGAAAGGAGAGAGAGTGAGATTCTATCGGTCCTCCGAACTTGAGCGACCCCAAAACAAAATTGTTCGGGAAGAGCCGGAGAAAACCTCGCCAAACCCTAACCCTAGTGGAGGTAGCATGGACGCCATCCGGAAGCAACTCGACGTTCTCATGGGGGCCAATCGCAACGGGGACGTCAGGGAGGTGAACCGCAAGTACCATGACCGCGACGTCTGCCGCCTCTTCTTGTCCGGGCTTTGCCCCCACGACCTCTTCCAACTCACGGTGCTTTATCTGACCTCCAGGCCAATCTATTACTTTGGACTCTGTCTGTTCAGTTTTCCGATCTGTGACTTTTATGCTAGGTTTTTTTTTTGTCAATTTATACTTGCTGTTTTGGGGCTTGTAGGGGCGTCAAAATCTTGCCTTATTTTTGATTCGTTTTGGTGCTTGGCTGATGTCTTTGGTACTACGACATGTTGCCTTACCTCAAGAGTACATTTTGTTTGTACTTTGTCTTTGAGGTTGGTTTTTGGGTTTTGTCCCTCTATGTTTTGAATAACATTAATGCGATTAACTCGGTGAAGAAAACTCATAATTTATGTTCTGATATTGGAAGGGAACTATCCTGGGTGTATTAGGTTTTTGCGAGCTGTTGATTGTGCAGTTTCGTATTTTCTACCTTGTTAATTCTTGTGACCTCTCATTTTTGTGTTTATTTTCCTGCTCTATGAAATTCCTTTGTTTAGATACAATATCTTCTTTAATATATTAGCTTGTTTGGGCTCGTGTATTCCGACCTTTTACCTTCAAATTTTATCTCTGGTCATTTACATTTCCACTTTCCACACACTGATATCCTGGGATTGGATCGTAACAGAAAATGGACATGGGTCCTTGTCCGAAGATTCACTCCTTGCAGCTGAGAAAAGAGTATCCTTGGTGCTTGCAGAATAATGATCTCTTTAATTTGTTTAATCACTGCGTTATGAAATTTTTTATTTGGATTTCTAGCAAAAGATTACAGCATCATAAACAAATAGATTACTGATGAAGCACTGCTGCTGTATATATCATGGGGTAGATTTTGCTTGATGTGCATGCATGGTATCATTCATATCTACCTTTTCTGCATCTGACACTTCTAGTTATGTACTTTCCAGATCAAAAGCAACTGAAAGTCTGAAATCATTATTTTGAAATGATTCATGTTATGGGCTGATTGCAGATTTCTTCTCTCTTACTAGTGTACTTTGTAAGATTAGCAATTATCAGATATCTCTCCTAATTTTCTATTCAATTCTCGTCTGTTTTATCAGTCAGGCACTTCAATACTGGTTTTGTGCTAAGTTAGTGGATTTTGAAGTAAAATCAAGGATACTTACAAATTTTATTGACATGAGATCTTTTTAACAAGTTGTTGTAGTGTAGTCATATGCTAGGGAATGTTCTAAAACTGGAGTAGATTTATAGGATCGATTGGTCAACCAGGAATTAACCCAAAGTCGAGTTTTAGCAGAAAAAATAACATTTTATGGGTTGAACCAGTGATAATGGGAATCAGGGTGACAACTGTATGGTTTTCAAAAATATTGATACTAGATAATTCATTATATGAAAGTGCTTTAATGGTTAAAGTTTCTATCTATTCTTAATTACATTCACTCACTTCTTGTTTTGGTTAGAAAGACATCAATGGAATCTGGTATACATGGTTTTTTAATATAGGAGTTGCTGCTACAAAGATAATTGCTCGTTTGTTAATTTCTTTAGATAGACCTGATGAAAGTATATTTTTGCAACTTTTCCCTTCATATTTTGTATAATTCATGAATTTCTCTAGTTTATATTGTGAGGTTTGGTTTCTTTCTTATACATTCATCAATACATGAATTCTATTTACATAATACAATTCTTTGATTTCTCTCCTTTTGCTTCCAAAGTACAAGATTCTTTTCTTCCTTAACTTTTCCTAGCTATGAAGAAGCAAAAGCAAAAGGTGATCACAATTTTGATAGAGAACTTGAAGATATGATAGAACGGCTTATTGTTGAGTGTGAAAGAAAAATTCAAAGAGCCCTCAAGCGTCTTGAAGATGAGGATGCTAAGGCTGCTGTGGCAATATCTGTATCCATGGTCACACAGGTACGCATTTCATTCTTTAGTATCTAGTAATCTAATCCGACAGCTGGAATAAACCTATGTAATGTTTTCTTATGTAGTCACCTGAAATTATGGAACTTTCAAAGCAAATAAAAGAGAAACTCAAAGAAGCTGATGCATTTGGTAACTTCTTTTCATTCTCATTAATTTGTAATATTAAGCTGATTGTTGTGCTTGTGATGAGGATGCTTTGATCAGAATGAATTCATTTTTATCAGTATTTATGCTGGCACAAATATACTGGTGGATAAAAAAAAGTGAGGAGAGTATTATTAAGGAATTTAATGTCGTTTTTTGGTAGTTTTCTCCTAGAGATTACTAGACTAATTGCTATTTTTTTTTTTTTGCAATTTGCCAATATGAATTTATGAATTTCATGGTTTTACTTGTAACTCGTATGATCGTGTGCATTTTGTTGTGGTTAGTGCTTTCTTGCAAGTTGTGATGTGAAATATAATGTGTTTTGTTGCTGATGTTGTTTTCTTATTAATTTCCACTTGTGTACTCATGATTGTTATCTTGTTTTGATTGATTGATATATTTTGTTAGATGTATACTTAGTCATTTTAATGTTAATATCACTTTGTTAAAGATTCAAAGTTTGAACATAGAGTTGTCTTGCATCTTGCACCAAACAATGACTGAGATGCAGCTCATGAAAGCAACTTCTAGAGCTATGCTGACCAAATGTATTTGTATGCCAATTGTAGGCTCATTGTCAATCACTTACATATTTATGTAAAAATGCCTAAAGAAGCTTGGATATTGTTAATAAGTCTTTGACTGACCTGCTTCTTGGTATGTGCTTTGATAATAAAATCCAGGGAAAATTGACAAATTAAATCAATCTGGGACTATGGAATGGTAAATCTACTCGACATAATTGTGACTCAAATAAAGATCTAGATATTATTTTCTAGTTTTACATAGAGTTCAATGGCAAATAAGATCTCTCTATATAGCAGGTCCCAAGTGTTTTGAATTCACGATCTGTTATTGTTGTTGATAAAAAAAAAAATCAAAAAGTGGTAGTTAAATCTTTGGAGGATAAAAATGGGAAGGAGAGGGGAACCTTACCTGACAGGATGATAAGGGCCCATTTTCTCACATGTTTTAAGATTAGCAATGTTGTTGATGTCCCTTTTCTTTATCCTTGTGAGTATTAGTTTCTTGTCATTTTCTTTTTTTATGTAATTTAGTCAGTTATGCCTTTTGTTTTAAGTAGATCCGGTCTTCTGTTTAGTTTGAGAAGATTTTTCATCAGGTGTAAATTTGTAAATTAGCTTGGTCAATTTAGATTCTATAATATGACTGAGGCATATTGATTCAGTTTACTGTGGGACAAAGTAACAGAATTTATTATTCTCCTGTTTTGGTTGATACTGGTTGCCTGAGTGTGTATCCTTGTATATTGGAAAATTGTGATCTTACGCATCAAAATTGGTAGAAACCTTAGTTTCAATTGCTGGCTCACACTAAACGAATCCAAAGTACTCTTCTGCCTGAAAGCCCTTATGTATCTATAACAATTCTTTCCTCAGTTATAGGTACATTTTATCATGTTAGAATGATTCCTCAGTTCATGTGCTGTGCAAATAGCTGCTACTTAGATGCTCTGGTTTCCTATAGGTTAACCTTTGGGTGTCTAATTGCAGATTTTGAAGGAAAAACTGATAGTAAAATACGAGTTCTGGAAGTGGTGGAAGAGCTCAAAGCTCAAAGAGCTGACAAACAGGTACCAGTTTCCATGGTGGTTGTTTCATAGTTTCACTGCAACTTTTCTTCAGACTAAATATCTTAATTTATGAATTCAAGCATTTGATACTAAATTCTCTTTACCTACGCCAATGTTTAGTTTTTATTTTTTCATGCAGTCAGTTCTTCTTCTTGACGCTTTCAACAAAGACAGGGCTTCTCTGTCACTTCCTATTCAGAATCCTACTCAACTACCATCCTTGCCTGTTGTCAATCCTCCAGATCCCCGGACACAAGAAATGATAAATGAAAAACTTAAGAAAGCAGAGGATCTTGGTATGAACCTATCCTTCTCATACTCTAATCCTATCATATCTTGTGTTCGTAATCTCATTTTCTACCTTTAATTTACAATTTTTTTTACACGAGGACATTTCAGGTAATCCAAAGTTTTGTATCAGTTTTATTATTATCTTTTCTCATTTTATTTACCATGATGTATGCTGGCTCATTGCATTCACAGATGGAACGAGCATGGTAAGCATAATCTGGATCTTGAAGCATACATCATTTTAGTTTTAAGGGATATTATTGTACGGTCTTTGATTTGTGGGATCCACCTATCGTGCAATCCTATTTTAAGACCATCCGTCATTGAATTTTTCTTTATTGTAAATGACAAAGTAGGGTATCCACTCTTTTGTTGGCTTTATGTTTCTGTTGGCAGTATAGTTTCAAATCTTTTGTTGACTATCCAAGAAGGGCTAGGTTGGAGGAAAATACTGTCCTTACAAAATATCCTGGAGCCATCTTGATTTTAAACTATTCTAGATATTATTAGTCTTAATATAAAATAAACTAGTTTAGTACTTCTTTTCGAGTTGAAGCTTAGATATCCATCATAGCTTAATCGTTAGCATAATGAACGAGAAACCTGAAAAACTTAGTGAAGTTATCATATGCACTTTAAATTCCAAGTTCATAAAACGTTGAATGATCATTGCCTGTCAACAAAAATATAATTAACATGATTACTATGTCAAAGATAGATAAAATGACAAGCAATGCTCTCCTTGAGATATATATATCTTTGGCAATATGGTAGAAATTTTGTGCTAGGTTGGGGCTTTGTTTCAGTCTGTGAATTGCATTTCAAATTAATACTTGTCTGTCTGTGTGAGCAACATTCGAAGAGATTGCTCCAAGTAAATAGCTCTGACCAACTCACCATAAAGGAAGACATTATTAAAGTCCATTTGATACTTTTGCCAACCTTGAATAATTCTCAACGAATTGACACTTCCCTGTAGTATCAATGTTAAGTAATTCACGGCTAGCATTTGTATATCATTTAACTACTAGTCTTGCCGGGCAATCATCTACACTGCCATCAAGATTAAACATGGCAAACTCATCTACAAACTAATTGGTGGAATAAGCATATCCTGACCATCAACAATCAAGGCAATTATCTCAAAAGCAATACCTGTTTTCATCTAGTTCTAAAACTTCTAGGTGTAGACTTTAAGTAGAGGAACATGATATCCACTTAAAAGACGACTTGGCAAAAAAGAAACATGAGATATAGTAAGATGTATCATGCATTTACTCCACACGAGTTCAGCCACAATAATGCAAAATTAAGATTAGAAAGATACTTAGGAGTCTCATTATATGAAAAATCATCTTTGGATAACAACAATGTTGATGGAAGAGATGATGATGTGATAAATGAAAATGGAAGGTCTAGAATGACTTGAAAGTGACCAGACTCCAATACTGAATAGTCTCAAAATTATTACGTTCAAATCTGAGTGGTGCTATGAGTGTCCAGCTAGGTTGAACCCGATCTAAAACAAATTAAACCAAACTGAATTTTTCGTTCTTGTTATACATATTGAAAGAACAAATTTCTTTAAAAAAGGACAAGCCTAATTTAAATTCAGTTTGATTCTATGGTTCAGGTTTTAAATGGTTAATTCTTGCTAAATTTTGAATAAATTTTAATTCTAAAAACTATTAACATTGTAGAAGTATGGAATTGGTTTCTCTTGGTATGGCTTGAAATATGAAAACTAAACCAAAGTGAAATTTTATGTTTGAATTCTCTAATTGAATTAACTGGACCATTTAATAACAAAACCGAACTGAAATAAAAATTTCAACTTGGTTCTTTTTGGTTTTCATTTCAACTGTGTAATTGATCACCCTAACTGGTACTGGGTATTGGATGTGGAGATGGTATATCAGAATATCATGTGATATCTGATCAATGAGGATGTAGAGCTTCAACAACACTTCTGTCTTTGCTTATGGAGTTCCTGAAAACACAATGGAAAGAGCAATAAGCAACACTAGTTTATTGATTTTGTTAGAACTGCTTACTAAAGGAAATTGTTCAAAAAATTATGCAAAAGAGGTGGGTGACAGACATGCAATAACTTTGGTTGGTTTGTTTATTAAATATGTGAACTTTTGCATTCTTGAACATATGACTATTATTTATTTATTTTTTTGAAATTTATCTTTTCGTTTTCAAAATTGACAGGTGAGAGGGGAATGATAGATGAAGCTCAAAAAGCTCTAGAAGAAGCAGAAGCTCTGAAAAAGGTTATTCCTTTTTTGCCACTCACATCTGTCGTCCAGACTAAGCATGCTTTGATATTATCATCATGATTACAGTATATCTTGCTTTATTCACAACATTGCATCATGATGACAGTATATTTTGTTTATTGTGAATTTGTCTCATAACTTCACTGTTTTTTCTTCTCTTTTTGTTCAGCTGGGTGCTCGACAAGAGCCAGTCCTAGAATCCTCAAAGTATAGCGCTGCTGATGTTCGAATTGTAAGTTCAGTTGTCTCTGAGAAATCTATTTGATATACTTTTTGTAGCATGAGTTTTTCATTTAATATAATTGAGAATTTCGACTATTAAAGATGCTTTCATGTCTAACTATGATACTTTCAAGGTGGTTATAGGTTCTAGTTTGTGTATTTTTGTTAGTGATCTTAATATTTTAGTTATCTAATTAAGCCTGTCTATGGTGATAGTTTTATGCAAATACCAGCTCACATGCTATCCTCTAAGTATTGCTAAAAGTCTCATAAAAGACCTTGTTCTAATATCCATCTAGGGCACTTCCCTTCGTTTCCTTTGGTGGAAAAAGAGGGAGGGAAGGAACAAATTGGGAAATCTTTCCCCTGTTCTTCTCTATTTTGCTTCTGTCCAATCTGTGCAAAAAACTCACTATGCATTTTGCAATTATTTGTGGTTGTTTAACACTCCTATTTCCATGGAGATAATATGGCATCAAATGGTTTAGATTAGTAACGTAGTCTTGCAGTGTAACTTATTATGAAAACTTTATCGGCTTTCATTAATTGTTTAATCGGTTAAGGGATAGGGCTTCACTAAGCTCCAAGAAAATAGTTTGAAAGCCTAATTTGAGTTAGGCCCATTTTAAAGGGAATGAAACTTTTGTTTGGATAAATAATTTTTAAGCAGTTTCATGCTTAGTTTGATGTTTTGATAATGCTGAACACAAAGAGGAGAGTATTTATAAATGACCGTCTATTAGGAAACTGCTTTGACTTAACCTGTTGAGGGATAAATTAGTGATCTTTTGCTGGCGATCTCATCAGGTCTCATGCTTCAGTTGGCAGTCTTGCGCGAGGGAAAACAATCTCTCTTATGATAATGTGGTATTATATATTGATTGAATATTCGAAACAATAGTAGAGGCTTCTTTTATAGGCCTTACATTATCCTAAGCTCCCAACAATTGGTGTTTTATTTACTAGGTAGTTGCTAGAACAGTCAAATAATATATATATATATATATATGGTGCTTATCTCGTGAGCATCATAGGTAATTTTTTAAAAAAATTCTTTAGCTTAAATACTATAATCCAAATCCTAAATTCTAAACCATAAGCTCTTAAAAAAATAAAGAAAAAAATATACTTGGTGCTCACAAGGTGAGCACCATAAGGTAAAGTAGGGTAACAAAATCCTGTATATGTATATTGTTTTCAAAGATCTAAAACTTAAATAGGGATTTTATTTGCATTTTTGTCCTCCATCAAGAATGTATATGCTTAAATAGGTTGTCATCATCTTCCTTTGATGCCCCTTCCGATGTACAAGGAAAATTTGCGCCATCATTTCCTTCTGGGTCATCCATCCCAACGAATGAGGAAGTTTGAGTTATTAATGGGCTCTTTTGGAGGTCTGGTTATGGTCTTTAGTGTCAAAATGTGGATCACTAAATGAGGTTGAAGATTTAGTTATATGATTTGTAGCATGTTGAATGTTTCTTTAAGGAGGTAAGTTAAGGGAGGCTGGATTCTTTAGCCTCAAGAGAGGGATCACTAAGTAAGGCAAGTTTGAGGCTACTATTATTAAGGTCTATCTCTTGGGTGTTAAGGTTGGTTCCATCCCTAGGTATCTATTTCGTCCTCTAGTTGAGTTTGAGCCTAGTCATCATGTAACTTATCTAATGACTTTTCTAGAGTTCTCTTTAGGCTGATTTAAAAGTTCTTTAATTCAAGGGGATTTGTCGTTGAATGAGGTTGAAAATTCTAGATGTGTTTAATAGGGTGGTAGGGGAAATAAAATCCGAGGAAGAGATTGGCAGACCTTTGTCCCTGGATCACTGCCTTATCCATTGCTGCACCTGCATTAACAGTTAACTGTTGTGGCATTGCATCATGTCTGAGTCGGTGACAGCCTTGCTCACATCTTTTGTTATTTTCTTGTTTGTTTCTAGTTTTCACTTTCCACACTGCCATCGTTTTTCCTTTTATTACCTATTCTCTCACTATAATCTTCTTTTGACTGGTACTCTGCCAGCATATCTTACATTGATTTGGTGGTGGTAATCTTCCTGTTTATTCACTCTTGATTGGTATCGATTTCACACCGACACTATCATTCTTGCACATGGCTAATGTTGATTGTAAATTTACTTTCTGCACTAGAAAATGAAAAGGCTCCTCTTTCATGTATTTATTTGGAATGCATCATGTGAAAATTCAATTATTTCTACTGGATTGAGTTTTTTTTTTTTCAAGGTAAATGTTTCTGCCAAGCAGAAGAATAAAGACATTGACATTTCAGCTTAATGGTCAAACAAGATACCAATGAGAAAGTGATTGATTTTGTGTGTGGGACTTATATCTAGGAACTGAAGTGGAAGAAAAATGTTCTGTTATAAATCTTTATTGTTTGATGAAAGCAATGGAAAACAGGTTGAACAGGAAGAAAACGAATCCATTCTATTGTTTGTGTTCGAATACTTGTTTTTTAAATAACCGTATTTACTATTTTTGAGAAAAAGCTTCCATAAAATAGTTTTTTTAACACTCCTGACAGTTTTTAAAGATGACATTAAAAATAAAATGCTATCTTGAAAATAAAAGGTATTTACAGAAGGATTAAGTCTCAGTTTATTGTTTAACCCTACAGAATTGTTGTTGGCTTCATATTCTTAGCAAAGCAAAGTTTAGATGCCTGTTTTTTGTTGCTATTATCTTAAGATTTAGCTGCAATTGATTTTTAAATAGATATTTTTTTTAAACAAAAGAAGCTAGCTGTACATGTCATGTATGTTAATGCAATCTGGGATATTTTGCAGACTGATCAGAAATTGCGTGTTTGTGACATTTGTGGAGCATTCTTGAGTGTCTATGACAAGTAATTCTCTCACATGAAATTTATGCTCATGTTTCTCATGAATATTTATGTTAGCCATTGTCCGTATTGGCATTTGACATAGTTTTATGTTCTCATTCTTGTAAGTTATGAAGTGATAGCATGCCCACAAACCTGTAAGAAAGTTTAGGAGTTATTGTCTTTCTAATCAATCTGTTAAATTTTCATTGTTGGGTTACCTAGTGATCGTCGTTTAGCGGATCATTTTGGAGGAAAACTTCACCTTGGATATATGCAAATCCGTGAAAAGCTAGCAGAACTTCAGGTAATCTTGGGAACTTCTCTACTGGTACACTTGTTTGCTGAACTATTCTTCTGTTAGTACTTGGTACTTTCTACCTTCTTTTACTAAATAATACACTATGTACACTTGAGAATTTGTTTTTTTCTTTTCACAATCTTAGCTTTATTGTATATTCAGTTTGTCCTTTTACTAAATTTCTTTGAAGTTCAAACTTTGAAAATGTTGGTCAGGTGATGGTATAATGTTTGACATTCTGCAATAAAGAGTTTCGCTTATTTTTGGCATCTGTGAGTTTCCTTATCTCAGTTGAAAGATCACCATGTAGTTTTGTTGAGTTTGTGCTTCACTTGTTTAATTGGCTAGTAGACTGATTTGGGAGGGGACCATTGAAGTAGCGAAGGGTGGTCATATATGGAATCAAGATTACTTATGGTGGTACCCTCATGAACAACTGCTATCCCTAAGTCAAATCTGTAAGCTGATAAATAGTATCATAAAGCATATTAAAATTGGTAGCAAACAATTGCGTTCTTTTCGTTTCATGTCCTTCATTTGTTCTTCAACGTGGATTTAATTTTAATTTTAGGTTTGATACTAGTAACTAATAAATTTAACAGCTTTTGTTAGGTTAATTATGAGCATTCTATCAATACAGCATTTCTAGTATTTATTTGAAGCGCCTATTTTGTGCATTGAAAAACTTTTTGGATTTTCATTTTGGAATGACATTTTTTATTTTTAGAATATCAAAGTCTGATAGGAAAGGTAAGAAATCATTTTGTATGCCATATTGTGAATATGTTGAAAACTCATTGTTGTGCTGGAAATATTTTCTGTGAAGCAATAGATGGTTAGATTTACTTGGACAATTGTTAATAATGGCAACCTAACAGCATTCTCAAGATCAACAAATTAGTTTCTTGACGAACTCATCATCTGGTGTTCTTGTATTCTCTCCTAAAGAGCTAGTTGCCTGCTAGATCTGTTTTCACTTGAATGACTGGGAGCAGTTTTGGAAGGTGATTATTTTGTCTTTGCCACTTGAAGATTGTGAAATGTGCCCTTTAAATTGTAATTGGAAATTTTTTATGGGCCTAAATATTCTTCACCGTCTTTCCTTTCTTTATACTTTTTTTTTTGTTTTCCATGTTTTTTTTTTCGAAGTTCCCATTACAGTATCTCAGTGTAGCACATTAAGTTATCAGTTGAAAAATTGGTCATGCTGTTGCACATTATTTTTATCTTCATTTGGTTTTCCCTAGACAGAAGTAGCTTACTAGTCTTGTCCAACATTTGATTTTTTGGAAAAAAATGTTCATGAAAAGAGGTCACACCATATTTTTTGGGAATTTAGATGCACAATGTTCTAGTGCTCCAGTGCTGCCTCAACCAAGTAGAAGCTCGAGACTCAGTTATACTGAATCAGAATATGATAAAATGAAGTGAGTTATATGTAAAGCTTAAGAGCATTTATGCTTCTTAATGGTGATTGTCCTTCGCACATTAGTGTAGCCTTTTTCATAAACACCATGAGTAAAAAAGGATACTATAATTTCTAATAGTGATCTTATAGACATAGTGTATGCACTCATATGCGCTATGTGCAATGCCATTGCTGGTCTCCACTTGCCTTTTTCAAAATCTTGATTTTAGCTTGTGCAATGAGTACCGTGGGCCTTTTACCCGTTCTTGACTTCAATTGTTTTTAACTTGTTAAAGTTTTGTTGGTTTGTCCTTTCTGGAAATGAATCAAACGTGAAGTTTTTTTTTTCCATTTCTAAACCCATGCTTCTTCACGATGTATTTTGCCAGGAAGAGAGAAACAAGAAGCGAAAGGTTGATCGGACTGAAGATGATACAAGGTATTCTTTTTCTTTGCCATTTTCTTTCCTGCATGACTTTGATCATTTCCACTAATTATCATATTGTTTCTCAATTTGTGCTTTAGATCGAAAGAAAGAAGTAGGGATCATAACAGGTCTGGAAGCAGGGATCGAGATGCAGAGAGAGATGCTCGCGGTGATAACCGAGATAGAGGCAGAGAACATGACCGCCGGAGCAGGGACCAGGATCGGCATGATAGAGATCGTAGGGATCGAGATAGAGAATCAGATCGATCTCGAAACTATGATTCAAGGAATAGAAGATCACGCTCTCGCTCAAAGGATCGTTCTAGAGAATATGATCGGCATAGGTAATTTACATTGCCTTTCTTTCAAGTTTTTGATGTCATGGTTTTAGTGCTTCATTAGCATCATACATCCTATAAATACTTTTGGGAGTGGTTTTTAAAGATCATTTGTGGCAAATATAGATGATTTTGCTGTCTCTCATTCTAATAAACATTTTTTAAAAAAAAATCATATGAAGGTTTTTTTTCCTTCTTTTTTTTTTAAAATCGTGTTAAATAGTGATTGAAGATAAAGAATGTCTGCATTTAGGCTATATTCTATTTTATTCTAGTCAAACCTCCACCATGCCAATCTCCAGTGTTCTTGAATTTTCTGTTCGCTTTACTCTTTCATCGACTAGGCTATTGTTTTTGAACTCAAAAATAGATTTTTTGTAGCACATACTGTAAGTTGGATGACATCGTCTGATGTGTTGGAGCTGGGTTATATTTGCCACGCCTCAATACCTTTTGGTTTTGCAATTTCCTACTCATGTTGTTCACGATTAGCTTTTTGTATGTCTCGACGGAAGCAATGGTGCTTTAGTCAAATCCAATGCCCTTTTTATCGTTTTTCCTCTACTTGTGATAAGAATGTAATCTCTTCTGCTACATGTTGCAGGCGTCACGGAAGGTACTGAGTATTCGATTGAGAAACTCAGTTTTCCGCTGTGGACTGCTTAGGATCTGGATGTCTCAACGGTGTGGCAATGGTGATGCATACTATATCTTGTTCTCGCCGCAATGATCAATGTTCTGAGATCAGGTGAAATATCGAACGTCTAGTATTCGTAATTTGTTAACTGATTAGGAGGCAAGTGAAACCGAAGAACACTGTTCTAGTTTTTTTTTTTTTCCTTTTGTGATTTAAAAGGCTAGTTTAGATTTGGGATGAAATGTGGTTGCAGCACACATTTGTGATGTTTAGGGTACCAGTGGGGTTTGCTATGTACTCAGTTGTGACCTAAAGCTTATGCATTTCCTACCTTTTGTGAATTCATGGGGTTATTCACAAATGAACTTTTGTTTCGTGTTAAATATTTCCGAGTTTATTTATCTGTTTGTAAAAGCTTTGGATCCAAAAGCTTTGCAGTAGAAAATGTCTTTTTGATTAGGTCGTGCAAGGCCGGTGAATTGCATTAGATTGTCAGCGAATGTTAAACTATGATAAATATTTAATGAATGGATTCATAGCCGATTTCATCTAATGAGATAAGGTTTAGTGGATGTTATTGTTGTTGTGCAAGTTGATCAAACTAGATCGACTAGTTGGTCTGGTAGGATGTGCTTGTAAGGCTGGCCTGTCCAAGCTGATCGATCAGTTTGGGGACCGAGTGCTATGTGTTGGCTAGTCAGGTTGATAGGTTGTTCGGGTTAGATATGTCAAAAGATTCAATCGGCAGGTTGGTCAGTCGGATGGGCGGATCCAAGTGAGTTAGTTGTTTTGACGAGCTGCTCGAGTTAGACAGTCCAAGCAGGTTGGACGGTGCGGTTAGACGAGTTGGTTGAGCTATGCACGCGAAATAAGAGACGATTGGAATTATAACTTGGTATTGCTTAAGTGATACTTATATAGAATGGAAGAGGTCTGTCCATAGTTCATTCAAGGTGCTGCTTATATTCATTTTTTGGAATGAATCGTCGAGCCCAAAGGTGTTTTCCTTCGATCACAAACTTCACCTTGCCATTGCCACTGCCATTGCCATTGAGAACTCGCAGCAGGGTGGCCGGCGAGCAAAATGTTACGTGAGCGTAAAGCGGAGGCTTGTTATCGGCTGGCTCTCGAACATATACCCTTTCAACATCTCCGAAGTGCCTGTGTATCGAATAATCATAAGAAGAGTTTATAATCAGAGTCTTCTTAAATACTTCATAACACTCAGTACCTCATGAAAAATGCTAGAAGCTGTTCTTCACTTAGTGGATGCCCGTTGAGAACGTCACGAATAATGTTCGCTCGTCGCGTGGGATCTTACGGTTTGTCAACGATGATACATCGGAAGAGAGGCTTGAGTTTGCTAGATCCTTCCTGGTAGAATGATGCTGCACTTGATCTTTGCACCGCAGAAAGTCGTCGTGCCTGTGAAAACTCTCTTGCGTATTGCCGTAGAATTGATTCCATGCTTGGATCTTGTTCGAGTCCCGCGGTGTAAACTCCTTGTACATATAAGAATTACCTTCTTTGATTCTACTACCATCGGCAAAATTTTCGACTCGAATGTGAGAGCATCCGGTCTTTCTGATAGACTCGGAGCCAAAATGAACTCGACCCATTTCTTCGACCAACTTCTCGATGAACGATTGATGGACTTGCTTACGGATGTCTAGTAAGACCTTGTAGCACACCTTATCGAGATAGTAGTTGATACCGCAAACAGCAACATCTCGAAAAGCTTGTTTGAAGTGGCCTTCACTAGGATTATTGGTATGATCCTTAGACGAATAACTAACTTGAAGGGAATCCAAAAATGACTTGGCGACATCACAAACGCTAAGAAGATACCTATCGTCTAGGGAGTTAAGCCTTTGGACGACATCTTCACATTTGTTTTCTTCCAACCACAACCAAAAAGCTATGATCTTCATCGACAGATTTGGTTCCAAGCCAAGGGTAAACACCATGCGGGAGAAAATTCGACGTTCTTCGTCATGGTAAGCACGAAGGAGATCGACGGGGATGGAGTCCATGAAGAGATGAGGATCAAGAGATGAAACAAAAGGTAATATAGACACATACATTGAAGAGATACACTTCGAGGTTCATTGTTTTTGCTTTTTTTGGAAAGAAATAATGGAAAATTTGAAAAGATATAGTAGCCACATACATTGGAAGGTTGTACAATCTTTAATATTTAGAAACAACAAAAATGTCTTTTTTTTCACCAAGACTCTCTTTCATTTTCTTTTAAGGATGAAACACTTTCAAAAAAACGACAGAAGAAAGAGAGATTTTGCGATAGCAAAAACACAATTGCGGAGGCGAAGAGGAAGCTCGCCTATCGGCTATCATTTTAAACCTAAATTACTTGCTTCCATTACTAAGATACAGTAGTGATTGCTAAGCTTATTTAGACAACGACTCGAAAGAGTTTGAATCAAGATTGCATGCACCTCAACTATAATTCAGTAGGCCCCTTCTCAATCATAGTGGAGCAAGGTATTTCCATACTAATACAAGCAACCACATTCTCTATCGACAAGGAAAAACACGACAATGGAACTATGTACTGCACGCGGAGATTTTGAATGACTGCATACTCGTGACGATTTTGATCAACTCTAACAGGCTAACGAGATGAAGTCATCAGGATTCTTTCTTCGAACAACATTTCATCGTTGACCACGAATGAGCTAGTGGTTACGCAACTGAGCTGCTTTACTGGTCAGCGGAACGTAACGAACGGATGCTTCAGTTCGGATGTTGACTGAGCCATCCATGTTCTTGTCAACAACTTGCAGATCCTGGAAAACTGATCCTACGGGGATCACCAGCCGGCCGCCAGGCTTCAGCTGGTCGATGAGCATTTGAGGAATTTCAAGGGCAGCCGCACCAACATGAATGGCATCATAGGGTGCCTGTTCCGGCCACCCAAGTCTCCCATCTGCAATGAATTAGTAAAGTGATTATTAGTAGGTTAAGATGCATCAGGAAAATATTGTAGACTGTAAATCGTCGATGCGTGAGCCCCTTCTGCCGTTCTGGCCACGAGTGAAAGTTGGTGGTTTGTCGTGAGCGAAACAATCGATTGATTCGAGAGCCAAGATAGGCAGGTCATTGCTATTGGATCTTCCACAAGTGGTGACCACCAGCGATGGTAGCATCAATGAGGTGCTAGGGCAAATTTGACAAAATAGCAATAAGCTGCTTCCTCTTGTTCTCCACAACTAATCAATTTATTTTTTTTTTTTTTTTTTTTTTTTTTTTTTTTTTTTTTTTTTTTTTTTTTTTTTTTTTTTTTTTTTTTTTTTTTTTTTTTTTTTTTTATTTTAGTATTCTTCTTCGTACCAAAACTTAGCAGTGATGCCATCATAGATGCGGAATCAAAATTCCAAAAGAGAAAAGTTCAAGAATGTTTCAGTTATTTGCATATTCTTCTACAGGAAGTTAACTACAGAAATCATGTCTAATAACTCTAAACCACACTGACTTTTGAATATCCATGGAGAAATGAAATACCAGATTAATTCAGACAGAGTTATAAAGAATCTGAAATATAAAAGAATAAGATGAACCTCTAGACATGGAGTTTTCATCAAACATTTATCAAGCAGTAGTCTATTTTTTCCTAAACAAAAGAAAAGAGGTCTAGTCCAGATGCACTTACCACCAACATTCAAGGACAAGGAACCGTCATTTAAAAATGATGCAGCTGCACTGTTCCTGATGTTGTTGGTTGAAAATTCAACTAGTTCAGGTATGTGTTCAACCCCTACAGCTCGACCTTCTGGCCCAACCATCATTGCAAAGCAAGCTGTTAAATAACCGGTCCCTGAAAAAAGGACAAAAATAAAATAATAGCTTCCTAGAAATAACAAATAGAACGTGGATCAAATCAAAGGCATAATGGAAGAGAGCATGTATTGGTACAGAGTATTAGAAAAAAAAATGACCTGATCCATATGGTAACACTATGTATTGATACATAGTATGAGAAAAAAAAACGACCTGATCAATGCTAAATGCTATCCTGGTGATGGATAGTACTTGTCCAAGCAAAAGACATTTTTATCCAGCAGGGAATGAAATTTCAGCAGGGAGGACAAGTTCGTTTTTAATCCAATGTCTAATATGAGATGCCTTATCTTAACCATTAAAAAAGAAGCTAGTAATAGTAATTATGCGATAGAATTTCCAAATTGTAGGATCTTCTTATTCAATGCATAACATGTCTTTGTTTTAGGATGTTCATTTAGATATAATCTCTTATCTCATGTCTGATCCCATGATCCCATCAACTCAGTTGAATATTGCATATAGAATAATATTAACAGATATGTCAATCTTAACTCACATTGGGTCTAATTCTACACTTACTACCTCTGGTTACTTTGACTAGCCAACACCAATAGAACTGAATGAGGTAGAAAACCAAATGAAAACCATGTGGTTTTTGTAAGTTCAAATATTTTGAAGAACAAACAAGTAAATAAAAAATGTATCTAATAGAAGGCCACTAGAACAGCATATCCAAAGATCAGAGGTGCTTTTATGATTCCAATAATTCGCCATCAAATAACAAAAGTAATAATCTATGAAAATAAATCCTATAAAAGAAAATAAATGATAATCTAATACGATGAATGATTTTTCTTACAGGTTAATTTCTAGTAATCTTCAAATTAATTACATGCCTATATTATCTCAATCTATTGTCTCTCATTTTGTCATCTATTGAAACTGCACCTAATAGCTTTTGATATTAGTATTTTTTTTATTTATCCTTTCGTCATCCCACACATTTATCTTAGGATTCTCATTTCTGCTACATTATTGTTTGCTAAGCCCAACACTTTGATTCACAAAAGTATGGCAGATCGTACCACAGTTACATATAGAGTGAACGAATAGGTAAAAAGTTAGAAAGAAAAAGAATGGGGAAAAAATGATTGATAAATCACATAAAGTGCATAAAATGAAACCTGAACCAACATCTAAAGCTTTCATCCCCGGCTGTAGATGATCTGCCAATAGCTCTAGACAAGCTGCATGCATATGAGGTGCAGAAATAGTTGCATTATAACCAATTGCCATGGGAGAATCAACATAGGGTGTGCTGCCAGGAGGTACAAAATGACCTCTGTCAATTGCCTCCATTACTTCTTTCACCCTTTTTGACTTGATAATTCCATACAGCTGCAAACGATCTACCAGTTCTTTGTTCCTACCAACTGATCCACTGGTCCAAAGTCTCTGTCATACCACAGCTGATATCATTAGACAATCATTAATTGATGAAAATTGCATGCCTAATATTAAATCCACATACAAAACTAAATTACACAACCAATAAGAACACAAGATTCAGGGGTTCATTAGAAGCTAAACGAACAAGATGTGGACAGGAAAACATGTTGACCACTAACAGTAAATAAACTAATATTAACTAGCCTTGACAAGGAAATGGTCTCCTACAAAGGCATTAATATCGTATTGATATTGAGAAGATAGCAAGCATAACACCAAATGTCTATCAAGCAAACAAAAGAGGGAGACAACAAATGCTTTTCTAGAGTTGTTCTTATTTCCAGAGACATGGGTGTGTGAATTTTCAGACGTGAATATTGAAGAAACGAAAAAATCAAAAGATTTGGGAAGGAGGATCTTGAGGCCAATATTGATAAGATTTAGTTTTTTCCCCCTGGAATATCAAAAGAAACGAAAAAATCGCAACCGCTCACTGCTTCTCTCCCATGAGTCAAACATAAATACAACTAACCCATAATCGTACATGAGAGGGGTAAAAGGATTTGGGAAGGAGGATCTTGGGGACAATATGATCGGGCTATCCTTGTTGTTGTTGTCAATTTTGGGCGGGCCAACAAAACGAAAGAAGAGGCAGGCAATTCCAACTTAATCAATCGCCAAATGTACAGAGTTCTGTCCAATTCTTCTTGATTTTCTTTTTCATGGCGCAAGCACAAAAAAGCCGCTCGTCTTCCAGTGAACACATACTCGTCCACATGGACGATCCAAATCTTCTCGCGAAGAACAAGTCGAAACAGAGAAAACGAGAAGAAGAAAAAAAAACTAGTGAAGAATCAGATCTTACGCGAACGAAACGAGGAAGAAGTAAGCGAAGCAGTACCTCCATCCAGTGGAGGATGCGCAAGAAACGACGGACGACAGCGAAGAGCTTCTCAGGAATTGAAAGCGGCCGAGGAGAGGAGAGCGTGGGGTCCACCGGAAGAGGCAAAGCGGCCGGAGGAGGCGAAGGAAATCGTTGGCGGTGGTGCGCGTCGCAGTCAAACCCGCACCGGATTCCGCAGGGCGACGGCGAAGGACATCGTGGAAGCGGAGATCAAACGCAACCTCCTGTTCCATTTCTATGGTTTCTTTTTTTTTTTTCTTTCTCTTTTTCTTTAGGAAAATCATTTATTATATTGTACGGTTCGATTTTTTTTATTAAAAAATAGGAAAAAATTAAAATAATTTAGTAGAAATTCTCGTTTGTTTTAACGGTAAATTTACTTTAAATCCCTAATAGCAAGTCAAACTTTACCTTCAATCCCCATTTGAATTTTTCTTTGTGTTAACTCTCTAATGGATTGAGTATAAAAAAGTAAAAATTGAGTATACATCAGTGAAACGTGAGTATAAAAGAATGAAAAGTGAGTATAAAAGAGTGAAAATTGAGTATGCAGTTTCTTGATATGGTGGATGCAACCTTACATACTCAATTTTCTAACTTTTATACTTAATTTTCTTTAAATAATACTCACAAAGCTGTCTTGTCAATCCCATCAGGGACTACATGTAAATAAAAGTTTGGATAGAGATTACATGTAAATGTGAATTTGGAAGTGGAGAGTTTAAGAAAATTTACCCTGGTTTTAATGTTAGTCACATAAATAGTCTTTTACGTGATAAAATTATATACAATAAATTCTTATCTGCTACTGTTTGAGTGCTCTATCTGATAAAATATATTTATTTATCTATGTATATTTTGTTATAGGGTCGATAATATTACACCGTTATACGACTGATAATATTATACCGTTTGAGATGAGCGATATTAGTGATGCCAATTTAGGTGGATTAGGTGTGTTCGAATCAGATTAAAAATTGGTTAAAAAAATCCCAATCTTAATTCGACCTGAATTCAATCTGAAAAACTTATACTTGAACTTGAATACGGATAGGGGTGTCAAAAATCAACACGACCCGACGATCCAACCCGAATCGATCCGAAAAAAATCGGATTCGGGTTGAAAATTTTCGGGTTCGGGTCGGGTTCGGGTTGGGGGGTTCGGGTTGAAAAAATTTCGGATTGGGTTCGGGTTGACCCGAAATTTAATATTTTGTGGATTTTTTGGGGTTAAATCAAATTTTATTTTGAAAATTAAGATATTTTTTATGTATATTAATATCAATATAGTATGATCATGATGAAGTATTGAGATAAAAGTGAAGAATTATAGGAAAAATGGTGAAAAAAGACGTTTTGAATCGGTTTTTTCGGATTATTCAGGTCGGGTCGGGTTGGTCGGGTTTGGGTTCGGGTTTGGGGGTTTTGGGTTGAAATCGGGTTCGGGTCGGGTTGGGAGTTAAAAAAAATTTTTTTTCCCAACCCGACCCGAACCACCCGAATTGACACCCCTAAACACGGATAATCCGAATAACCTACCCATTTTTTTAAAATTATTTTCTCTGTAATTTTCACTTTTATCTTTGATGGGGTTGAGTATCCCGTAGCTGACACATGGGTCGAAGAAGCTATGTGGCAGGATATGACGAGTCTGAACGACTCTCTTTCCAGAACTCCCAAAATCCTCTCGGGAAGGGGATCCCCCCGGCAGATAGACACGCCCCGAGGATCAAATAAGAGGACGCATGCTCGAGACCACCTCGGGAAACAAGGTGTTGGCCCCCCCCCAGAAGACCCTGATGTTACCTTGGGGTAGACCTGACCCCGGGCCGGGTCCAGCCCGGACCCGGCCCGGGTCAACGGGCCAGTTGGCCCGTTGACCCGGTTCGCCGGGCCGAACCGGAACCGGCCCGGCAGGTAACCGGGTCGGTTCCGGTTCCAGGCCCCCCGGAACCGTGAACCGGCGGTTAACCGCCGGTTCCAACGGCACTGAACCGCCGGTTCAGTGCCGTTGGGTAATTTTTAAATTTTTTTTTTTTTTGGACGGATGAGATCATTTGACCGTTTTTTGATCAATGGCTACGATTTAGTGACCGTTATGATCCGAACTCTATAAATAGGGAGCTCATTTCATCATTTTCACTCACAAAACTTCTCTTCTCTCAATCTCTCATTCTCAACTCTCTAACTCTCAACTTCTCTCCGCGTTCTTCATCGACGATAATGGAAGGAGGTCACGGAGCTTCATCATCTCGATCTCGGAGGGGAAAAGAAATTGCATACGAGGATCCCAACCTTCAAATTCAATCTACCGATGATGAGATCGAGGCTCAGCCCCAACGCCCTCCGATCCCCGAAACGCAAGGAAGTACCGATGCGATTACTTCTAAGGTTCGGGATAATCCTCCTTTAAAATCGTCTATTTTCATTAAACATTTTGAGAAGGTCACACTTCCATCGGGAGAAATGCGTGCAAAATGCAAGCATTGTAATGCTTCTTACAAATTCCAAGCCGGCGGCGGCTATGGGTCGTTGAAACGACATGTAGAAACGAAGCACCCGACGGAATATGGGCTTGACCGCTCTCAAACACAATTATCTAGATTTTCTAGCGGTAGTAGTACTGATTCTGATTTATTTTTATATTCAGATAATAAATTAAGAGAATCATTAGCTAAATTTGTTTCCGTAGAACATCTTTCTTTTAGTTTTGGAGCTAAATGCACATTTGAAGATTTGTGTAAAGAATCTCTTAATCCTGCTGCTAAACGTGTACCTAGGACTACACTAACTCGTACAATTAAAAGATTAGTAAAACAAGGAAAAAAGAATTTAATTGAAGAATTTAGTAAATTAAATAATAAAGTTTCTTTATGTTCCGATATTTGGAGTGATCATTGGCAAACTCATTCTTATATGGGTATAACATGCCATTGGATTGATAACTCTTGGATCCTTCAAAAGAGATTATTAGCTTATAGAGTTTTTGATGAATCACACACTGTTCATAACATTGCACAATTATTACACATAGTTTTAGAAGAATATGGATTGACTCATCAAATATTTTCAATATCATTAGACAATGCTAGTTCTAATACCGCTTCAATAGATGAATTAAAATTTATTTGTCAACCTGTCATTGGTGGTTTATTTTTCATATTCGTTGTGTATGCCATATTTTAAACTTATGTGTTCAAGATGGATTAAAACTTTTACAAAATTATATTCAACCAATTAGAACCGCAATTTCATATTTATGGTCTCATCCATCTATGATGAAACAATGGGGTAGATTTTGTAAAGCTAATGGAATGCGACCAAAAAAATTTCCACGTGATGTTCCAACACGTTGGAATTCAACATATCAATTATTACAAGATTCTTTTCAATATAAAGATTTATTATGTTTATTTTTTGCACAAAATAGTAATACCAATATATATTTATTTTCACAACAATGGAATATTTGTAGTAGTATTTGTGAAATTTTAAAAGTTTTTAACGATGCAACTGAATAACTTTCTGGTGTTTATTATCCTACTGCTCATTTAATTTTAGTAAATTTTTGTAGTATAGTATTAATATTAAATGAACATGTAAATGATGAAGCATTAACTTTATGTATAATAGCTATGAAAACTAAATGGGAAAAATATTTTTATTTAATTCCTGAAATTTATTTAATTGTATTTGTTTTAGATCCTAGATTTAAATTAGAAGTTTTACAAGAAATGTTAACTTTATATTATGACGCATTAATTCTTATTAAGGATTCTTCCTCTCCGGATCCAGCTAATATTGTATATAATATTAGAAATTATTTATATGATCTTTATAATCAATATTATGTTAAATATGGAACACAAACTAATATTTCTGAAACACAACAACCTACTACTACTAATTTAAAACTTACAAAAGCCCAACTTTTATTAAAAGAACGGACGAAACGTCCACGAGGATCCTCAAGTTCCACACAGGAACTTGAGAATTATTTTACGACTTCTTTTGATTTTAATGAAGCAGATAGCGAAGACTTCGACATCTTGAAGTGGTGGTCACAGAAGGCTCAAAGCTTTCCCGTTCTCTCCGTGATTGTAAAAGAAATTTTAACTTCTCCAGTGTCGACTGTTGCTGTGGAGCAGACGTTCAGTGCCGGCGGCAACATATTAGATGAACGACGATCAACCATGTCTCCCGACTCATTGGAAGCTCAAGCATTACTTGATGATTGGACCAGAGCCGAAAAGCGAATCCAAGGAATGCAACTTTCAGAAGACGAAGCCGAAGAATTTGATACTGAAGGAACAAATACAACGGGAATGGGAGGAAATGCAAGTGAGTGAGAAATGTAAAAATGTAAAAGGGTAAAAATGTAAAAGAACTACGTGGGCTTTGATTCCCCTATACCCTAAGGGGATACGTAGGCAACTTATATAAGTGCAAGCCATTTTTTAATAAAATTTATTTTTTTATTTTAATTTTTAATTTTTAATTTTTTTAATATAATAATCTTAAACCGTGGCGAACCGTGGCGAACCGTGAACCGGACCATGAACCGGCGGTTCCGAACCGTGAACCGTAACCGTCTTGGGCGGTTAAGGTTAAGGGTCGACCTCCCACGAACCGTCGAACCGTCGGTTCCGAACCGTGGTCGGGTCTACCTTGGGGAAGTGGAGCCCAACCCACCTTTGACCTCGAATAACAGACCCTCTATTTGCGGCTCCATGGATAAAGATCGTCAATAATTATGGGAGGGTTATGACCCGTAATCCACGGTCGTTTCACCCTCGTCCTTACAACGGACTAGATTTAATGACTACGATGGTCGTTACAAAAGTGATCCTGTAACCGAAGATGGGGGGAACGTGACGAAAAGTGTGGAGATACGTACGACCGCTGCCGCAGGTATAAAAGATACTTCAATCCCTCCGGTAAGGCGGTTAAGCATTCTCTGCTATTCATACTTTCTTTTCCGTCTTACACTTCTCTCCATCAAGACACTGACTTGAGCGTCGGAGTGGGTTCCACCGGGTTAAGCTTTATCCTTCCTTACCTATGAAATGGAAAATTTTTTTACACCCTAATTTAGGATATAAGGAAGGGTAAGTAAAGATAAGAGAAACCAAAATAATATTGTTCCAATTTTATCCTTCATCATCTCCTTCTGCAAATTTAAAAAGTGAGCATAATTTTGTAACTTTATATATTTAACCTTCGTTATCATCTCTTTCCTCTCAAACAAGGTTACACATGTTACGTTAATGAACTTTTCCTTCCTCCCAAATAAGAAAAACATAGGTACTTTACTTCTCCGTCTTTTTCCTTCCTTCCTTCTCCTCTATTCCTTTTTCGTCAATGAACCTTTCATCATCCTATTCCAACAAAGGTTAAATTATATTATTTTTATTAGCGGCCTCTCACAATTGTCTCGCGTCATTGAGAGAGAGTGTGCAGTGGGAACTCAAATTGACAAGTACATAGGAGTCTATGGACGTGATAAAATCTCTAGTCGAGTTTTGATCCCCTCAATTATTACCGTCATTATCTCATACACTTACCAATTGAGTTACCCCCAAGAATCCTAACCCCTTTATTTGGGAGGAGGTGAGGGAAGGGGAGGATTTAGGAGGGACTGAGCTAAGAAAAGGAAAGTAAGGAAAGGTAAGTTTTACCCTTCTTTACCCATGAAATAGAAGATTTTCTTACACTCCAATTTGGGATATAAGGAAGGGTAAGTAAAGGTAAGGGAAACCAAAATTATATTTTCCAATTTTATCCTTCATCATCTCCTCCTCCTTCAATTTAAAAAAAATAAGAATAATTTTATAATTTTATATATTTAACCTTCCTTATCCTCTTTTTCCTCCTCCTTCAATTTAAAAAAATAAGAATAATTTTATAATTTTATATATTTAACCTTCGTTATCCTCTCTTTCTTCTCAAAAAAGATGACACATTTAATGTTAATGAACCCTCCCTCCCTCATAAATAAGAAAAACATAGATACTTTAGGGAGCGTTTGGTTTGTTCCATTTTTTATTTTTATTTAAAAAAATCATATTTTCTTGAAAAATAACTTTATTTCATTCTCTAGTATTCCTGAAGTGCTATATTTTTGAAAATTAAGCCTGAAAAATACAAACCAAACATGTTTTTTGAAAAATCATATTTTTTTAAAAAATGAAAATGAAAAATAAACGTACCAAACGCAACCTTACTTCCCCATCTTTTCCCTTCCTTCCCCTTCATTCCTTTTTCGTTAATAAACTTTCCCTCATCCTATCCAAACAAGGCTAAATGCTATCATTTTTGCCCCAATGTAATGCCAACTTGGCCTGACTAGCGGGGGAGGGGTGAACGACCCAAAAATCCTTGTACATACAAACAAATAGAAACTTTAAACCATTTGCCAAATATATCAAAACCATCAAACCCGACCATTTGGAAGCATCAAAGAGACGACAGGAAGGAAGCTTTTTGGTTGCCTCCTTTGCAAGTTCTTCGATTATACATTATTGCAATTCTCTCTAGATACATCCTTGCTCGAAATAACTCGATGGAAATCAATGTCGACTCCATCACGTTGGTGTCATTTTGCTAATGCACCAATAAATCTGCAAGCACAAGCTATGCAAAAAGGTATTCATCCAATAGAGAGTAATCCACCACTTGATCATATGAATACTCACATTCAGCTCAGGACAATCATACCAATTACTTTCGTCGGCATATCGATAAATCTCCGTGCCATCGAACCCCAAACTCTCAAAGCAACCAATCTTCTGAACTGAACATAGATGCAAATCCTCAGGCAAAGAATCAAAAGTGAGAGGAAAGCATCCTTGGCCGTGTTTGTCGTTGTCGATGTAACAGTCTTGTAGGCTTGTCGGTCCTTCGAGTTTACAAATTGCTCCAATGTCTTGAGCATTTACCGTTCCTCGCTTCACTTGAAGAGATACTGAATCAATCTTGCATGTTGTTGGAGGTATGACAGTTAAATGTCCATTTTTGTAATCTGTTAGGACAGGTTTCATTTCAAACAGATCTTTGACATCCTCTGAGATGAATGGCGGTAGAGTGGATGGATACTGACCGAATTCTCGATTGACATAAGTTCCACCAAGTGAAGGCTTATGCTTTGGGGTTGTAGGGTCACATGCCTTGTTAAAGTTGGGCATCTTGTCGTCGAAAGAAAGCAATACATCACTTGATGGGGCTTTCTTTGTTTCACCAACATGAACACTTGGAACAATTCCTTGAGTATGGAAATTCTCGGTTGGTTTGTGTATGTGGTTATGCCACTTTCTGACTGAATACTTGTTGAGCAATTCAACTCATAGTTTCCTCTACTTTCACCGTTCGGCCCTTCGTTTTGCTTCTGTAATCGACTTAAGTAAAGACGATATTTCTGCAATCGAAAATGATGTATCTTCAGAGATCCACTACAAGTACTTTGATGCAAAGTTCTCACTAAAGGAAGAAAATTGCAATCGAAATCATATAACCGACTTGCATTTTAAGGTATCGTGAGGTACTACTAAGTTTGATGTGATAGTAGTGGAGCTAATTCGGTTTATAAACTTGCGCATTTCGGGTATCAAATAGTTCATACCTGAAGGTGGCTTGCAACATTTTCTCTTGTGAGCCCAGGCACATTCATCAAATCGAGTATTTTCTTCGGACCGACTTCTGCAAGAACACACAAGTAACTAATCATGGAACTACAAAAACCATCTACAGCTTAAAGTACTCACTTTCGAATCCAATTTGATTCACAGCATTTACAAATTTCTGATGAAGATCAACAGACCAAACTACTCTCGCTTTCTTCACCGTAGATGGATCGTTGAATTCGAGTTCACTAAGCTCTTTACCGTCTAAATCCTTTCGTTTACGCACGGGGCTCATCTCGGTCCTGGCTACAAATTGTCTGTCATCAGGGTATTCAGATCCATAGCATAGAATGTTGAAATCCTCATGGATGCCATGAGTTTCAATATCTTTCAGCTCGTGCATTTTCTTTCGGTAAACATGTTGCCATATATTTCTCAGCTCCTTCATTCTCACAGGTTTAAGAAGGTAATCACAAGCACCATGTTGAACACCTTTCATCACCCTACTCGTCTCCCCATCGATCGACATAACTGCAATAGTCATCAAGAACATGGTCATAAAAGGGTGTGGATTTTGAATGCTGAAAGAGCGGGAAATGTACAACTAACTAACTTATCACAGGTAGATCCATTTCGAGCCCGACGTGCTCAAGAAGCTTGAAGCCATCCATGTCGGGCATGTTCACATCGCTAATCACAATGTCGAACCGATCTCTCCTTCCTCGGAGCATGTCCAGAGCTTCTGTTGCTAAACTGCAGGTAGTCACTGTAGTTGCAAGAAAGGAACAAGAAAACAATCCAGTTTATGAAAAATGACATCAAAAGTTTGCAAATGAGAGATCATATCAAGACTTGTTGGCTCGAGAATTTGGAAACAAGTTAGAACTATTCGAAAGAATTGAAGAAATTGAGCAATAAGTCGAAGAGAACTAATCGAAAGTAAGGATCAAAGTGACTTCAATCTTGCAAATTATGAGAAATAGTGAGAACATGACTTTTTATGGCACAAAGTAAACAGATTCGGCTATACAAACATCAAATCTACTCTTTACTTAACATACTTTTCAACAAAGAGTTTGAACTAGCAAAAAAACTTTAAGGATCACTAAACAATGTTCTCGCGATAGTAAGATAGGTGTAGAAATTGTTTGAAATTTGAGACATGAATTAGATCATTGGAACAAATGAAAACAAGACTCTTTTCAGTAGAAACTACCTTCATAAGAGCACTTCCTGAGCATCTTCTCGAGGATCTTCAACCAGGTGGGATCGTCGTCGACTATGAGCACCCGTAGGCCAGCCGGAAAGGCCTCAGCTCTAGAAGAATGCAATGAGTTCTCCATCGATTCCTCGAGGAGACGATGCGGTTGCAGTAGAGAAAGGAGAGGGGGGTAGACTTAAGTGTGAGATATAGACTGAGTTTTTAAACGAAAAGTGTGAAGCCTTTTGCAACGAATATTGGCGCGAGTCGGTTAACTGTCCTCAACACTCCATTCACTATATCTAAAGTTGCCCACTCCACAAACTTGTTTGCGACTCGTTAGCTCTAGCAACACTCGATATAGCAGAGAGTCCCACCAATCTCTACTTTAGTTATCCTCCCTTAAAGTAGGTTCTCTGTTGATGCTCTGATATAATTCTGAATGTCTTATCAGTGCCTAAGGTGGCTCTTTTCTTCGATATAGAGGAGGCAATGAACTACACATAACAAAGCGATCGATTCGCCTTAGTTGCCTTAGTTTTGATGACAAGGAACCAGGAGGACTGTTTATTGGAGTTCTTCCTTAGCTCAAAATAGCTCCAAACCATAAACTAAGAGTTGTTTTAAGGTGTTCGGGCTCGAGTTTGAGGTGCGATATTCGAATTGCGTTCAATATTAACTTACTCATAGAATCTAAGAATGACAAAGAAGAATTCATTCATATGCTCTCTTTATCCTAATATACCTCACTTTCATAGTAGGATTTCCAAAGAGAAGAGAGGCAATTAGCCGAGAATTTGGAGAGTGACCGAGCATTAGTGAACCCACTCGAAAAGCTTCTAATGGAAAAAAAAATGTTGAAGTGGGGGAGAACGAATGTCCATTTGTTAAATAAGCACTCACTCATCCCTATCACTTGGTGGATTCTCTAATAATTCACTTCACTCGATTGATGAACTGGAATTGTTTAGGCATCTGAGTGTCTAGGCAATCAGGTCTTATAGGACTGAAAGGAGTACAGACTCCACCCAGCTTTGTATCCAATGAACTTATCGGTTTTCGGATTCCTCTTTATCTTCGCTAATCATCTTCGCGGTCTTACTCATTCTAAGGGCATCTTTTAGAGCCACTTGAGAGTGGATATCTTTCTTTGTTTCTTATTCGTGTCGAACGAGGAAGTAGAGCTTGTTCTAATCAGATATATGGAAACTTGCTCCTCGAAGGCAAACTTACAAACCGATCGAGAGGGTGAGTCAGAAAGATTCGAAAAGAATGATATATTGTGCCTATTCCTGATTCTTGAATGATAATGAGGACTAACTTGCACCAGATGATGTAGGATTGATTGTTTGTTCTCAGATAGTACATGAAATAGAAGGTTAAGAGTGGACAAGTTAAAATTTGTGGTGCTGCCATAAGGTATCAATATCTGAATTATGAGTTTTTTTTTCCATCGCAATTAGGATTGTAGATCAACTAAACGTTCGTGATCAAGTTTAGTATCCAACTTAATTCGGATTAGTTTATGTTTGCTCAATATACAACATCAATTGAATGAACAACACATATGTGTTTAATTTATTAATGTTCATGAATAAAGATTATTCCATTAACAAATTTTATGAATCATGTTCATAGATAAAACTCTCAAAATGAATAAATAAACTTGCAATATCAAACTTACTAACCAACCAAATGAGCTAAACTACACTTGAACCCATTTCAACCACTTAGTTCATTTTAGACTTAGCTAACTTATCAAACAAGTTCGTCTACGGTCCTAATCGCAATATGTTCGACAAATAAGTGATCGTCGACACTAGAGGCACAATGGGATATGCTCACTGCCTGTCCAATTAAGCAATCAGTTAAAAGGTTTGGTATTCGTCAAGTTTCAACTTGAATAAATCAAACAAAAACAAAAGAGAAAGACTTTGACTTTAAAAATGAGGGAGGCAGAAAAGACAGCACTATAATAATCATTTACACTTTGATTAAAGGAAGGCCTGCATGGTTGGAGGAGCAAAAGGGATTGATCAGGAGAAGCTGGAAAACAGGTTTCTTATCTGAAAGCTATTCTATTCTTTGAGTTTAAATAACCAAAAGTTGGAATACTTCTTTGCCCAACTTACTTTCACATGGGGCTGCATAACCCTTTTAGAAGTGGTGGTGAACTTTTGTGGTCGAATAGTTTAGGTCCTTCCTACAATATTAATGTCGTTAGTCCACACAACACATTGTTGAGAGCTGAGATTTTTGGTCTAGAGTTGGTTGAAGTTTATTCTTTAGATAGAGGAAAGCCAATGGCCCTTCTATTCATTGTAAAGAAAAAAATCTCTTGAATTGTTGTTTTTCGTTGGAGTTTAGTATGTGTGTTCATCTCGCTGTGTAAATTTCTAATGCAAAGCTAGTAAAATTCAGTCGCTTCCGGCATAGAATGAATATCGAGCAAATTGTTCGACGGATGTGATCATCCATTTGCAAGTTAGGAGTCGGAAGACTGCAAGAGACGAACAAAACAACCAAATAAACTAAATGTGTCGTGCAAAATAAACAAGTGAGCTAAGTGAATTGGGTGAACTCGTCGAACGCATATGGAGTAGTGGATTGACGGATAGGTTGTGCGATCAGAGATGGATTGACTAGATAGATAGATGGTCTAGAAAGACCGACGAACTTAAACGACTGACAAATCTAGCAAATGGTCGAACCAGTAGCACAAATGAGTAGGACAAGCCAAGTGAGTCGGGATGGACAGAGCGGGCAAAGCTCACCGAGTGAGATGAATAAACAGATCAGCTAATTGTCAATTGCATTCATAAATGGATCAGCTAATTTATGGATAAAAATTAACAAAAAATTATCTAACAGCCAAACAAACAAACAAAATTTCTGTATGTGAAACAAAATGGTTGATGTTTTCTGTTAGTGCAGTGCATTAAAGCCAAAAGACCCCAGAAAGTGCCTTGTACAATTACTAGTTTCTGACCTGACAGAGATACCAAAATATATGGAAAAGCCACCATCATCCAGATCAAAGTCCTACTGTGCCAACGCACCATGTCCCATCAAAGGAGCAACACAACAGAGGAGTTCGGATCCTCTGTCCCGAACTCGCGTCTGTCCTTCTGTCCCGAGCACAAAACGACAAAAGAAACACGTGCTTCTCGCGTGACTTCGCCCACTCGCAGTTTAGAAGCCGAAGCGCGCCTAAATCCCGAGCTCTACCCGTGCCCTAAATCCCGAGCGCCCAGTACACGTCCCCGGCGACGGCGAAGTCACGCGACGGAAATTTGAGCGTGTGCTTCGCCCTTCTCCTTCTCGATCGCGCCCCGGCGACGGCGAAGTCACACGACGGCGCTGTACGCGTGTGCTTCGCCCTTCTCCTGCTTCGCCCTTCTCCTGCTCGATCAGATGAGTTAATTTCATTGGGAATATGCCTCTGAATATATGTTATCCTGCGTTAGAATATGAAGAATGGCGCATATCTTAGTAATGGCGCAAATCATTGGTCTCACCTGTAGAGTTGGTCGGGCTATAGCGGGCAGTGCAGAGATGATTCGTGATTTAGTGGAAGGTGGAGGCTCTATCTTAGTAATTGGGCCTCCTGGAGTTGGGAAGACTACTTTGATCAGGTACCTACATGCATTCATCGAACATTGGAGGAGCTATTAATTCTCTTTATACTGTAATTGATTGATTGGTACATGAGATAATATTAATTTTTCTTTTTCAAAAGTTGACTACTTAATTCATTTACTGATCTTCTAAAGTTTGAACTCTGAAAGGCACGCTGATAGTCCACATGATATATTCTTTTCATATTCTCTAAAATATCAGTTTTGTCGGAGAAATCTTAAATAACAAAGGGTCCATGAGCAGAGGCCTTAATAGTTGAGATATCATAATAGTTGAGATATCACAACTCGATTGTTGTTATTGTTTGTCAGTGTACCATGGTATCGATGTTGCTTGGAGTGTGCAGGGAGGCTTAATATGCTTAGTATTCAGTTGTATTGTTTTTATTCTTTTTTCAATGAGATCAGATCATATATGCTTGAGAGTTTATGTTATCGTCGTCGCATCCAAACATGTATGTGGTTACCTTGTGCTTTGGCAATTCAAACCTTTTTAAAACTGAAATCACGATTCACCAGTTCATCCACATTGTATATGATTATTGCTGACTTAAGAAGCCAAAGTGTGCTCAAACATTGAACATGAATTTTTGCGGTAGTTATATTTCTCTGATGAAGTGAAAGAGATACTAAAATTCTACTTTTGTTGTTTTTTTCCTCACTGTTTAATTGCAGGGAGATATCTAGAGTATTAGCAGATGAAAAGATGAAACGAGTTGTCATAGTAGATACATCCAATGAAATTGGTGGTGATGGAGATATACCTCACTCGGGAATTGGTCGTGCTAGGAGAATGCAAGTTCCAAATGTTAGCATGCAGCACAATGTAGGTCCACTGTATGCTATTTTCCCTCATGGAGTTCACATTAAATCCAAGCTCATGAACTAGATAGATGGTTCTTGAAAATAATATTACTTTGTATGTCTCTTTGTGCCACCATCATTAGGTCATGATTGAAGCAGTTGAGAATCACATGCCAGAAGTAATCATAATTGATGAAATTGGAACCGAGCTAGAAGCTATGGCAGCAAGTACTATAGCTCAAAGAGGTGTTCAGCTTGTTGGAACAGCTCATGGGGTAACAATTGAGAGCATAATAAAAAATACATGCCTACAAGCACTTGTTGGTGGGATAGAGGTAGTGCTTTATTTCTCTACTTTGTCTATCTGCATATGGTTCGCCTGTGTGATATTTTGGTTGGCAATTATCTCTGATACTTTTTGCTTGAGTTCAAGTAACTCTGATTTTATGTATCTGATGAACTGAAAACTGAAATGTTTTGTGGATTCTGCTTGTATTTGCTTAGAAACCTATGTAAAACTCCCTTGGAAGTAAAATGTAGTGTTTGAAAATCAAAAAATGCCAATATATTGAAATTAATATGCATGCTTTCTTGCTGTTTGAGCATAGAGTCTATTTTTAGATACCTAAAACTGAAAGAATTCAGTAACTTCGAAAAAGGAGAATTTACATCCATGTTATTACATTACTCTGAAAGTTTAATCCCCTTTATGAATGTCAATCATTCATCCTATGTTTTAACCTGGCATTCTAGAACTAGAGGAGAATATAATATGTAGTATGACGAATGCTGATACAACTGATTTTTTTACAAGGTTCTCAGGCTCTGGTAATCTTGCTAAGTGCATATCATATGCACAAACTAATGCACAGTTTTCCTTCACTGATCCTGAACTCGAGAAATATAGATTTTAGTCAATTATGATTCAACTGGGAATAATAGAAGTTCTTCGTTCTTATCCGCAGGAGAGTACGATGGCACAAATGGTAAAGGCAGTTAAGATGATTCTTGGGATTAGTAGTTTTGGCTCTAGACTAAACGAACCATCAAAATTCACGGACGACATAGAAGTGGAAGATGATGCACCTAAGAGAAAACCCACCTTGGAAGAAATTGATGCTCTGGAGGTACGTAGTTGCTGCCACCAATTTACACTAACGCATTGTGATGTTTGATACATATGGGGATGCTCATATTGTTCAAACATTTCATGGCACTTACTTCCAATTATGTACATTGTAGGAGGTTCGTATGGCTATTGAGTACATTGTAATCCCTGGCGGAGAACCCGTAGAGCTCCTTCCACAATGCTTCAAGATAATTGCTCGCCAACTCGAGCTCGTGGAAAGCTACCAATTAACCGCAAAGAGGTCAGGAACAGAACTGAACTCAAGGCTGCAGATCCTTCCTGTGAAGATGGATAAGAAAAGCTCATCTGCCAAGAGCAATGAGCCGCATTCAAGTGAGCAACTACAAGAGGTGAATATTAATTCACTATCCGGATGGAATGTGGGTTCTAGTGTTTTTCGTCTTCCACTTCTGCCTGATAATTAAAAAATTCTAAAATTGTGAAACTGGTGTAGTTTGTTCTACCCCGTCTTGTACAGTATATGTATATATCAAACTGTGATGCTTGTTCTTCACAGCAATTGTAAATTTATATCATTCTTTTAATGGAAAATAGCTCAGATGTTATCCATTTACGTCCCATTGGAAATGTATACGAGGAATATTTTGGTCATTTTGATGTTGGTTGTGCATTTATTTTGAATCACAATCATGAATATTATCTCTCCATAAAGCTTTATGCAAGATTATATCAGTGCTAATACAGATAATAGGTCGGTTAACATGGGAGCGAAGAGTGAAGGCTAAAACATAACGATAGACGATACAGAAAAATCAAAAAATTTGCAAAACCACGAGATATTTCATTAATGTTTTCAGTAGAAGAAAACAGGTGAAAACTAGAACACTTTCAAAACTTCATAATTGCAAGTACTTCACGGCAAACAGGTGAAACCGCAAATCATGACAACTATGCGACTTTTATTGAATAAACGAGTACTTGAATGTTCCCGCAGCATTATACAAATAACCACAAGCATTACATATCTCTTGAACTTTTGAAGCTCTTACATCCCGGCGTGACAAGCGGACAGATCACAAAAGAGATGTCATCATAGATCACAAAAGTTTTGATCCAATAAGGAGTCACCATCGCACTTGGGCTAGCGATCTTGAAATGATGCATTCATGAGGTTAAGTGCTGAATCCATAAACTGGAGAAGGCAAGTGAAAGCAAATAATCAGGACATTAACTAATTATAAAGAGCCAAAACTTGAACTCAAATAAACATAATATGTACTTGAAATGATGTATGATGATATGCTGAATAATACAGTTTTAAATTTTTGATGTCGAGCAAAAATTGTCACTGAAGAACAAAATAGTTTATTCAATATTGGCCAATAGAGACCATCATATTAGTATTCTGGTACTTTTGTTTTGGTCTTCTATTCTCTATAATTCACATTTCATGTTGTCTAGTGAATCTTATTTTGTGCAGTATTGTTGTACTCAGAGTCACTTGTATTTGTAAGATAACTAAAGTATCTTAAATCAGCATAAAGAAAAGGATGCCCAATTTGTTCACCTTTCCAAGAGCTTGAAGTTCCCTTCCAACAGGTTCCACAAATTTAAAGTCAATATCGATAGGCCAGACCTGCATATAGTGGAAAAGTCAATATTAAAACTGCAAGAAAATTTTTAAGCTACAATCTTGAAAAGTTTAAATCACTAATCAAGGATTGTTCAAACAATCAGCCTAAACATTCAATACATCAAATAGCTCCATATTTCAGCTTTCATTGTGAATGACTTTACAACCCTGACATTGTATGAATCAAAATAAAAGGAATCATCAGAAGAGACTGAAACATTGCAAGATATACTAATCTAGAATTTACCTACTATGAATATAGTATAGCTACTAGAAGGGAAAAACAAGTCAAAGAATAAAGGAATATAGTCAAGTTACTTATCCCTCAACATAAGAATTGTTGAGGAATAAGTAGGAATTTGCTCCGGATAGATGTTGAATTTGTTAGTAGCACCTTGGGAGTATTCTTCAGTCTTGTAGTTGTAAATCTCATTGATCGTCTTCATGTCAACCCAATAGTACTCTCTGATATGGAATGATAGTGCAGTGAGCCTTTTGTTAACAGCAAGCAGCAAGCTCCTGGATCCATCATCAGTGGCAATCATCTCACGCGACGCAAAGCACAGTAGAATAAAGCCTGCATGAAAATTGCCAAATATGCGCTATTACATAAATAAACATCAATAGAATAGGCTATCTTTCTCACTCAGATTCCAAAATCACTTTAACCAATACTACAACCGAACTAAGTAAAACTGATTCCATTTCGTTACTTGAATTAGTTACCCACCAATATCACCTCATGAACATACACATAATTCTGAAACATTAATTGGAGTAGAAAAGATAGCATCCTAGAAATGCATATTGAACCAGACAAAAGACAAAATGCAAGAGGATAAAAATTTCACTCATTTGGCACAACCACCAGACGGGCGTGACCAGGGGCATGGCCGACCTACCAAGGCCATGGCAGGCTATGGTCAGGTCGATCCGGCGGTGGCAAAGCATATCCGATGGTTGGCGAAGGTCCACCGGCAAGAAGAAGAATAACGGGAAAGAGAATAAAATGAGAGGAAGAGAACCTACCGAGAGAGTTGTCGGAGCGAAGAGAAAATGGAAACGCGTGCTTCAACTGATTTAGGGCAGCGAGAAGTAGGGATTCGAGAAGGAGGTCCAGGGAACGCGTGCTCGTCTGCGAAGGGGGACTGGGGTCGGGCGAGGAGGAGACTGGGCAGCGGGACTGGGGTCGGGCGAGGAGACTCGCCGGAGAGCAGGACAGAGTCGGCGAACTCGCCGGAGCGGGACGCAGTCGGCGAGAAGGAGGTCCCTCTGCTAGCGTCGACGTCGCCGACGTCGACGCCGGGGCTGGGAGAGGGGAGAAGGCCGGAGCTCGTCGGGGCTGATCTTGGCACGCGATTAAGCACGGGATCAAGAAGGAGAAGCCCACACACTCGGGATTTAGGGCAGAGCAGAGGGTGTTTTTGATCGCGAGCGGGACGAGCGGTTCGACTTCTTCACTCGAGCGGGCGAAGTCACGTGAGCTGCACGCGATTTTCTTTGTCGTTTTGCGCTCGGGACAGAGGGACAGAGAGAATCGGGGACAGAGGATAACAACAGAGTGATGGCATTTGGTCATCTTGTCTTTAACTGTCTGCCGAGATCAGGAGCCCAAAGACCTGCTAGAGAGACGACAGCAGCAGGAGCAGCAGCAGCAGCCAAGCCTGGTTTTTGGCTAGGCATGTTTGGAACTGTTCCTGGGCATTGGAGATACCAAGGACCAAATCATAAGGTCCCTCTCTAAGACGATCTTTCTTCTTAATTTGCCTTTTTCATCTCTACAATATTTATTCCATTTGGATCTTTAACTTATCCTCTTATTGTTCCTCCGAATATTTTACCAGTATATCACACTTTTCACTAAAGCATTCACGTAAAACTTCCAAGTCTCCAAGACCCTTAGACCCTGTCACTCTTCGTGGACTGAGTCAGTGAGTTAACTCAAGTGGTCACTTGTTTGGCTGAGCTTATAAGCTCTACAAAACAGCTTATAAGTTATTTTGGAGCTTATAAGCTCTTCAAATATGAAGCCATCCATTTTAAGAACTAAGCTAAACCTGACACGACACAGTCTGGTCTTTTTTGTGAGCCATGCCGAGCATAGTTCAAACTGGATCAGGTTAACCGGATCGCAGGCTGTCAGGTCAATACATTTTACACCTCTATCTCCACAATAACTTTCATCTTTAAGAAAATGCATAAAAGGAAAAGACCTCATGTCAGTGGTAGGCCAAAGCATAATAATGCTTGTTACCTTTGGCCTGCTCACATTGTGGAACTTTCCAAACTTATAATAATTTCACACACAACCTTGCATGGATTGCTCCCATGTGAGACACAATCCCATTATCTTAAATGGAATGCCCACACCAACTGGCATGTTACTTGTTGCTGTTATCTTTACCTGTTGTTCAGTATTAATAAATAATTTTACTCAGCACAGTTCTCATGGTATCTTTGAACAGCAAGAAAAAGTTAAATAATCACACTGAATTGATCCTTGCAAGTGTCAACCTAGGAAACCATAATATTTGTTTTATAAGGTGCTAATGAGACAGGGATTGAAGGCATTGCCTGGGAATGCACCACAATGCCTGCTTAATAAAATCCTAAGAAAACATAAAGCCAAGCAAAAGATAAAGGGTTAAATCTCTTACCTGGAAAATTTCGATCCGGATGACCAGCCATGAGATGCTCAGGATCTCCTGGAGACTGTCGGCATTGCCTTTCAACTGTATGATGATATACAGCCTAGCTACACAAATGCTTTTGAAAATAGAGGCAATTATATCCTGCTATGATGGCCAATGATAACACATAATAATGGGACAAAAAGGCAAAGGTAAAAAAAAAGAAAAGAAAAAGATAAGGTTGTCACAAGTGATCATCTTAAGCTTTACTGGAGCAAGTTAGTCTAAATCTTTTATTTATTTATTTATTAACAAGATATGTAGCAGGACCATATTAGGTACAATATCCTTGTCTAGAACACTAGATATGTCAATGCCCAATGTGGAACCAACCACGCAAATAGGTGTGTAAGACCATTCATCTAGTGGCAAATCTAAGCTTCCGTTCAATCCATCCCTACTGTGATTGCAAGAAGGTGGTATGTCTCTATCTACAAAAGAATGAGTCTTCTAACTATTGTGTTACAAGCATGAAAAGGATACACTTAGTAATGAGATGGATAATCAAAGAAAAACAAAGTAGAATTAGGATTGATTTAAGATTCAAGATTTGCCAAAACACCTATTTCACCAGTTGGATCTAATTATCAACCTTCTCTGTATTGGTTTGATGAATAAAATTAAGTTCTCCCTCCTGCCATGGAAGAAGGCCACTTCCTGGGTCAACAAAGTTCACAAAAATGAAATCCCTGAGCCCTGTGTCGTTAACCTCACAGAACTGGCTCGACCAATCGGGTGGCTCCACTGCCTTTGTGCCCAGGCCTGGAGCCCGGTCCTTGGATCCCACATTCTCGTCATTCTGCCAGTCTGCAACATAGGTAGCAACTCTACGGTAAAACTTCTCCTTGAACACCTCCCACGCTTGATACTTGTAATGGTTGATCGCCATGAGTCCCTTCTCCATGTTGACGTATCGCATACCTTCTTTCAATCGAAAATGGTGCACTACGTTGGTGAGAGAAGGATCCAGTGCCTCAGGCCGGACAATTGACTTGTGCCGCTCCGGCGCCAGCAGCCGGCAAGTGTATCCCACAGTGACACCTTCCAAAGGTGCTGTCTTTCTTCCGGAGGGGCCAAAACTGTAGCATGTCGTCCGGAGCTCCCCTATCCATGGTATGCTCGAGTAGTTCTGCAGAGCATCGTGCAGTGTGACATTGGTGGGGAGGTACAAAAACTCGTCGACGTCAATGAATCCGACCCACTCGCAGTGGCTTCTGGCTCGAAGAGCGCAATGCGCAAACCCTGCTTCCTGGGTTTTAACCCAGGGCCACAAATGGCGAGTGATTCTGTACTTAGAAGACATGGTCAATGATCCGATGGCTTGTTCGATGTCGTCGTCGCTGTTGTTGTCGTATATGAACCAGCGCTCGACCCCTATGTGGGCGTGGTAAATGATCCATTCTGGCAGGAACTTCGCTTGGTTGCGCAGCATCGTGCAGACGCACATAGAGTGCCGCTTTTGCCTTGGGCTAGCGGGGAGGGTTTCAGCGCGGGCGATGGAAGGGAGAGTGGCCGCGCCTCGGTCCTTTGTCTTGACGGATATCAGTGGAGGATCGAGGTGCGGTCGGGAGCGGAGACGGAGGAGGATGCTCAGTGGGGTGCTGCATCGGATGATTTCCTGGGCTGCTGTTAATGCAGGGGAGGTCAGAAGGTATTTCGGCTTCGAGAAGTTCCAGCCAAAGACGCACTCGAACCGAGAGGGATCGGAGAGGCGGGCGGGGCGGAGGTTGAAGCCTTTGGCGAAGACGATGGTGGAGTTGTCATTGGGGTCGACGAGGGCGGCGTAGGTGAGGTGGTCGGAAGGCAGGGGGTGGAGCATGGGGAGATCAGGCGAGATGGAAACAGGGAAGCCTTGAGGCCCAACGGGGCAGACGACGAAGGGAGTCGTCCTGGAAGGGACGACGGCTGGGAACTGGACGTGGGGACTGCGTGAGGAGGGGTGGTAGTAGATGCAAACAAGATCGGATTGCCGGAGGGGAGTGGGGTATCGAAGAAAGAGGAGGACCTCATCTGGAAAGGAAATGGCTTCTTGGATCTCGATGTAAGGGTGCTTGCTGCTGCCATTCTTGGAGGTGGTGGTGTCTCGCCGGAGGAAGGGGTGATCGGAAGCAAGGGCATTGATGGCCGATGTCTGCCAGGTCGGTAGCAACACCGGTCGAGATGAAACTGTCAAAATTAAAGATCACCGAAGCATCATAGACAAATTTTCAACAAAAAAAACAAGAGAGAAAATATAAGAAAAACTTTTTTTTGATGAAATGAAAATAAAGGATTTCCACCCAATAGAGGAAGATTGCTATGGACACCAACATTGAATTTCCATTTCAATAAAAGAAAACCGGATGTTGGGAAGAAACAAAAACATAGCGTAAGTAAAAAAAGGGGAAAACAAACAAATTTCACATAAGAGAAATCTAGAACAAAACCAAAAAAAAAAAAACAGATGATACGGATCGCGAACACAGATTCAAAAGAAAACACAAATCAAACAAAGAAGTAGTGATATTTTCTGATTCCGACGACTAACCTGCAAAGATTCGGAAGGTGGAGTATGCAACGGTGGCGAAGATGGCGCAGCAAAGGAATGCGAAAAGTGCCAACCACGAGAAAGAGGCGGAGGTCCCCTTGGACGAATTCGAAAATGTCCCCCATCCTCCAGCGACTCTTCTTCGTTGTTTCATGGCCTCAGAGGCAGTGGCAGCGGAGCGCCACCAGATCGGAGACGCGGCGCCCTCCTCCTCTTCCTCTTCCTCTTCCTTCGCCTCTAGCTTGCGACCAGTCGTTCGTAGAAATCAGGAATGAAGCAGGCGCCGACGCTGGAGCGGCGGTGCCTGCTCCAGAACCGGTCGACGGTTACAAGCGAAGAAGCAGGAGGAGGAGGAGAAGAAGAAAAGAATTGTGGGCCTGGATTCGCCAACGAGCGAATTTATGCGGTTAATTAATTAATTTATTTATTTTAGTCCATAAAATTTCACTTAACTCCAATAACTTATAAAAAATTTAAGGGCGTCTTTGTTTTTCAATATCCACCGAAGACTATCAAAATCACCCCATTTCTATATTTCTTCGACTTTGACCGACAATAACTAAGTATTATAATTAATAAAGTATTTTGTATTTTTGTTTTGCTTGTTTGATATCTATGTTTGTCATAATGTTATATTGTCTAGCATTTATTTGTCGTCTTATTTATTAGATGTGAAATATAAAAATATTTTATAATTTTTTAGAGATTAGAAATTACAATACAAAATCCATATAATAATTTCAATTAAAATTACTATGTGATATTGAAGTTTTCGCTAAAACTACTATATCATTGTTAGATCGAGCAAGTAAAGAGGAGGGGCAATTGGAGAAAAAAAACAGACATGAAATGTCCTTTTTGTAATGTGAGGCATCTTTGAAGCTATGAATTATAAGTTGCTTTGATAATTTTAAATTTTAAGATATATTTTAACAAATAGAGAAAATGCAGGTATTGAAATGAAAATTTTCCCTTTTAGTAAATTAAATTTTATCAATTAACGGTGCACACTGCGCCTGCCTGCCTGCCTGACCGTTAAGAAAGGAACAAAGAGACGGCCCCGCTTTCCTTTTCTAACCGGGTCGAGTTTGAGGGGAACGAACCGGGTCGGATGTGAACTCGACCTCCGGTAATTTGGAAATAGTCGCGAAAGGCATTGGCACGGGAGGGATGCCAGATCAGGATCGCAGAGGAAACTCGCTGTCACGGCCATATGTGACCTGTTTACTTGGAGCGACGATAATCATCAGCTGAGAATAAGTAGTTAATGGATAAGATAGGCCACCAACTCCCCGTGCGCGACTTCTTCCGTGACTGACTCATATTTCTTGACGTTCCGATCACTTCCGGACATTCCGCACAGTCAGTTGGATATGAAAATCGAACAATATCAAATCCCAGTAGTTAATAACTTATTGCACTAGTTGTTAATTATTATAGTAATAAATAAAATAATCATCTCAGCGCCCTCCTCGTGATGATCCACCTTCAGATATTTGAAAAGGATAGATAAATTATATAAAATATTTTATACTCGCATATATAAATTATAGTAATAAATAAAATCGTAATCTTAGCGGCCTCCTCCTCAGGACGCCCCATCTCCAGATATTTGGAAAGAATAGATAGATTATAGAAAATATTTTATACTCACATATATAAATATTGTTAGAGGTAACCCGATGAGTTAGAGAAGTTGATAATAAGAAGAGGAAAATGATCGCTTCCGGAGTATAAAACTAACTTCGTTGATTCTTCATCAGAGGGCAACTCTAATCGCTGAAGTGTAGGAGCGACCCCAGTGACATAGTAAGTTTTTTTTTTAATTTTTGATTAAAAATTTAAATTTTATATATTTTAGGATGGTTCTATTTTTCGGGAGGAAATTCGTCGAGATATAATGAAGATGAATGAGAGGTTAGAAATTTTTAGAGGAAAAAAATAAAATTATGTATATATTAGATTAAATTGACTTAATAATATACTTATTAAGTAACCTTGATCATACATACTATTATCTAAACTTAGATTAAATATATACATAATCTTTTTTTTTTTTAAATAATCTTTCATTCATTCTCCTCTGTCTCCGTCTCCACGAGTTACTTCCGTGGTCTTCATCTTAAAATTTTAGAAAACAGCTATCAATTACTTTAATGGTCTTTGATAGGGATAAGCAATCCGGAGGGGGTGAGGGGCACGTGATATGAGAAAATTATGTGTCCGGGCCCACTGAACTAGTGTTCCGAGGTCAGATCGGGAATTGAACTCCCGAGGCTGTCTCAGGAGAATAGAAGAAAGCCCTCAATGTCAGATTAGAAATCAGGCTTCTGAGACTATCTCGGGAAAACAAAAGAAAACCCCGAGGTCAACTCAGGAGATAAGACTCTGAGATTGATTTGTGAGAGTGGAGCCCAAAGACCAACATAGGAATGATAAAGTCATACTTCAAATACCCGCTCCTCCTTCCAAAATAGGAAAGTCATTAGGTAATTATTGTTCACAATGCATAGTCGTGATCGTTAACAGAAGAGAATAGCTATCAAGTAACTGATGATTAAGGAACGTAGTGAGGAGATAGGGACACGTGGGAGGAAGATATCAAGTATATAAGATGTCTCGGTATTCAGGTAAAAAAGATAAGTTAGCTAGAATTATAGTACTTTAATTCCTCGTGGTTATCCCTAACACCCTGTTTGGAAACCTTAAGTAAGGAATTGGAATTCAATTTCGGTCCATCTGGAATTGAATTCCAATTCTCATGTTTGAAATGAATTGTAAAAATAGAATTGAATTCAATTCAATTGTTATGCTTTTACGATTTTATTCTGCGAGGATGGAGCCGGAGCAACTTTGATTTGTTTTATGAGGGGACGATTTGGTAATTTAATTTGTTCAAGTAAATTCTTTCACAAATCAGAGGTGTTTAGGTGTGATTTGTTTTGAGGGTTTAAAAGGAATTGGAATTCAATTCCTTCCTTAAAATTGCTACCAAAGGAATTCCAATTCCTTCCTTTCCAAACAGAGTGTAAGAGAAAGAGTTCTGACTTGAGCATCGGAGAAGATTCCATCGGAACTTTTTCTGGTACATCCTTTTTTACGCTCGTGTTAATCTCGTAGACATTAACACCCTCTCTCCATCATCATCATCGCCATGGGCGTCGTTCACTTCTGGATCCGTCTTCGTCTTGACATTTCAACAAACAGTTCTCAATTACTTCCTTGTCTTCATCTTGGCATTTCATCCAACACTTCTCGGTCAAACAAAAAAAATACATGATTTGGTCAATTTCATATATATATATATTATATATATATATATATATATATATATATATATATTTCTCAAAAAAAAAAATAATGATTGGTCATTTATATTATATATATATATATATATATATTTGAGATAATATACAAAAACAGGTACGTGATATAGTAAATCGCCAAAGTTATTTTGACGATTAACAAAAAAAACTCCTTACATTATTCTAATAAAAAAAGATATATTTTTTTCAATTTTAATTATCAAATATTTTTACACTGTATCATTTTTTTTGAAAAAATAAATTCCAGAAATTTATGCATAAGCCACTGACACTCTGACAGGTTTAAGACGTGTGGGGTTTCGTCGCCGCTGCCGAAGCCACGAGTTCTCCTTCTTCCCTTCCAAAATCTGATCCCTTGGAATCATAGGTAACCACCCAATCCCCGACGCCCACCGCCATCGGCACCGCCGCCGCTCCTTTACTTTCCTCAGCCAAAATTGCGCGCCGGCGCTCTGTAGCCCCCTGGGCTGGCATCTGAGATGCCTGTGCCCCTGCTTGGCCTCCACGACTTCCGGGAGAAGGTCACCGCCCAACTCGTCCCTTGGAACCGCTCGATCCAGTTTTGGGCTCGTGCCATCGATGTCTACGCCGGCTACAAGGTCTCTACTTTCCCCTCTCCGTGGCGCAAGCCATCGTACAGGTCGCCTTCCTCCAATCTAAGTCATCATTCGGTCAAAGTCAGGAATGGTAGAATTTGTATCTAGTATACTGACCATGATAACAACTCTTATAATATTCACGTTCATCCAAAGATTTGGAGGTGATGTAGCTCATAGTTTCTCACTGTTCCTTTCACTGTTATCAATCTTTTAGATGGTACGAGCCATGGCACCATTTGGTTAAAAGTTCCGCACTACAGCCAAGGCTATAAAAGATTAAGAGGGCATTTGTTTTCTTGATTTATTGAATTCTCCATTTTTGCAACTTCATCAGTAGGAAGAAATACCTAATCGAGTTGAGCTGCCGCATACTAAGCCTTTGAAATTCCTTCCTCAACTCAAGATTTTAATAGAAGATTTATCATCAAAGTCAGTAAGTTGTGATAGAAAAACACAATCCTCAATCTTTCATACCTATGGGTCCTTAGTCCTTAGAAGGATCTCAAAATTATTTGGGTTTATGTTGCCTAAGCAGGGAAATTACCCTACCCAAGCAAGAGAAATTCTCTAGGACCAAGAATAAATTGGCATTTGTTAGTGGTTAGGTCGAGAAATCTATGCAACATGGCTTGCATGCAATGTCATGGTCGTTGTATGGATGCTCAACTTTGTGTAGAAGAGATTCCACTATGTTGAGTTGGCAAAATTGTTATTGCTTTGCAGGATAGATCTTTTCTCCCAAAGGAACATCCCCACTCCATGATTAAGGTTGCTATTTCAATGCAACACAAAAATGTCAAAAAATAATTTCACAAAGAGAAATAATGTTGTAAACAATAGAATATACATTACATGGATTCATAACATAATAAGATTAGGGCATCTAAAAAATTATCTAAGTTATCTTATAAAGTTATAACAAACCTTGAAACTTGATATAACTGTTAAACGTTAAACAAGCAAATAAAACTTTCAAACTCTATACTTTAAAATAAACTCCTAAGTTTAACAATGTTTTTTGAACCACATCAGTTCTTTTTTAGCTTTTACAATCCAATCTCGGCATCACTTATATAGATGCTCAAATTTGAGGTGGAGTATTAGACAAGTCACCTCCCTCCAATTTGCATCATTATTTGATTAAAGACAACATCATATTGTGAATGCTAAAACTTGTATCCAGAATAGTAAATGTTGTATCCTCCGAAGTTGCATGAACAGCAAGTCTTGCAACATTTTCATTCAGCCAGACTCTATATAAAAAGATAGAGAGGTTATACAATTCAGAATCTAAGATATTCCATTTTAATTTTTCATTTTTCGTCCATTTTTTTCAATTCTTTACACCCTCTTGTTCCACCCCTCTTCAGTTTACAAATCTCCAATCTTTATGGGTTCTTCGTTTCTTCTGGCTAGGTTCTTTCTTCCCACTTCTTTCTTTTACTAAAGCTCTTATCTTTATGTGATCTTTTGCTTCTTCTAACCAGGTGTGTCAGTTCCGGACGGGACTCATCAGCGATTCCGCAAAACAGGAGGAGATGTGGGAGAGGCAGCATGAGCTCGCAGCAGAGAAGATGTATTGTCTGTGCTCTGAACTTGGGGGGCTCTTTCTCAAGGTATACAATTGGTTTCCTGATAACAATTGGAGCATTTGTTTTCATGGATTGATGTCTCTTTTCAAAGATATCATATAGAAGCAGAAGAATTTGATAATACAGTCAATAGCTTGGAACACAAAAAATATGCCATTGATAATTGACATAAAGTTGTTCTAAATTTCATCCGTCTTTGCCTATCTTAATTTCTTGCAAGAGTGCTCATTGCCTTCAATTTAAGTATCATCTACTGTGCCTTGCCAAGAATCCCATAAGAATCCATGAATTGTCTTCCCTTCAGTTAGACCATCCTTGAAAAATCTTCCCTAAGGAATCTCTCAGTAAGCTTATAGATGGCTACTTATACAACAAAGTACAGATATGATAAATGGATAAAAAGATTCGTAAATAATTTTCTAGGAAAATAAAAATAAAAGAATATATGTTTCTATTTGGGCTGCCCTTGTTTTTTATATGTTTCTATTTGGGATAAAATTGAACAAGATATTGATAGTCTCGAGCTAGGTAATTTTTAATTAACCTTATCATATCACACAATATATAGAAATAACATTTACTTGGGATAGATGAAATATGGTCATTTTATCGATTTCCTTATTGATTAGTTATTACTAAAAAATAAGACTTGTCTAACTGTCATTATTTACCTGTATAATCAAAGAACAAATTATTAAGAGTAATAGTTTTTTTAGGAAACATCCAGTAAGCATCCAAAACCAGAAAGAATGACCTTTTGGCATTATTAAAAATGAATTATATGCTTAGATTTGAGAGTATCCAAGAAATTTCCTCTGTATATTTTCTGAAGATGTCAATATGTGATCTCAGCATTGATAGTCAATTAGATACATATACATCATAGATTTGCTGTCCAAACTATTTCAAATATTTTCTTCCCATCTCTTTCAGTATTGTATGTTTATTGATCTCCGTTAAAAGGAACAAATTCTGGATGGGAAGAAAATTTTGCTATTGGGGGAAATGTAATTTTGTATATATAATCAGGCTGCACAAATTCTGGGAAAGCCTGATTTAGCTCCAGCAGCATGGGTAAGAAGACTTGTCACATTATGTGATAAGGCTCCTGCGACTCCAATTTCAACTGTACAACAAATAATTGAGGAGGAATTGGGACCAAGTTTCAGTGAAATCTTTGAGGAGTTTGAAGTTGAACCTATTGGATCTGCTTCAATTGCACAGGTTTGAATTAGTATGTTTGAACTAAATAAATTCAACATATTGGATACATTTAAAGAATGCCGAAACTACTATTCCTTTATCTTTAAAAAAGTGAACAAAATTTGAAAAGGTTTGTATTATTGATTCTCTTCTTAGTATGTAGCTTTTAGATATATGCTAGATTATCAAGCTGCTGATAAAGCAACAATTAAATAGCATTTTTTTTTCTGATTTTGAAGATAAATTTCAGAAACAAGACCAGAGGAATGTGAACTTTGTTTCCTTTCATAGTTACTAATTAGGTATTATTATAGGAGTATCAAATAACAGATGAAAAAAGAAGAAAGAATTCAAACTATATCTGCAATCATATTATCTTTACTTTCAATGGACGTTTGAAAAATTGCTAAAGACATAAGATGTCAATGAGTTCTGTAGCATTATTTTATAATAGAATACTGAATGTTTATTATTATTATTTTTACTTTATCAGAAGATTCCTTAATTCTGAACTCGAGTGTATTTATTTGTCATATGGCCTGCAAGCTTCTTCTAAATCAGTACTGGGTATTTAATACACGCTAACAATCATTAATTTGAAGCCTCTGACAAAAGTTTGCATTCTTCTGTTTTTGATTGATTGCAGTGCTACCATACAGACGACCATAATAATTGATGATACTAATTAAATATTTAATTGCATTCTTACTGGGGTTTTAAATAATCCAATCTAGGAGTGCTTCCATGATTATAATAAGCAATTGTTGTAGTTTGTGTTTTTTTCCTCCACCAAGATAAATGTAGAAGGGAATTGATCTGATTTGAAGTGAATCAACTATATAATATGGTTTGTCCCTGAATACCAAAATATCTAATAGAGAGCAAGAAGGAAACATCAAATTCCAAGATGAGAGATTGATTGAAGGGTCAAGGTGATGGATGCTGATATTGTGGACAAAGGGGCATTTACAGAGAACATCAAGCAGGAATCACCAAGAAAATTAGAACATCAAGCATAAGAAAGACAACCTGGAATTAATACGAGTCTATAATAGGTCCATGATGTCTTGGTACGCAATGTTTATAGCCCATATGATGGTGGATAATAGAGTAGTTGACAAATACGATGTGGGTTTGTGAAGGGTTAGGGTTTTATGCCTTTACTCACTCTGACACTAAACCGAGACAAATGATGGAATAGGAAAAGTTTAAGTTTTAGTTATTTAGGAGAGCAACCAGGTATATGTCGACCCGTGCTTCATGTACAGTGTGCCTTCAAGATCATAAACTACAAACAAAATAATTTATGGCACAGACTAAATAAACTGTTGAATCTGAATGTAGAGAAAGTACTCCGATTTTAGAATTTTGCATTTGTTTCATAGCATTCCTATATGTAGAATTGTTTATTATTTAACGGACTTGTGTTTTTGAAGTTCTTATTCAGTGCTGAAAGGCTTATCTTGATTATTTGTATCTATTACTTGATTTACTGATTATATTGTATTGTATGCCGAGGTTAAGCATAAACCTTTTCCTTCTAATTTGAGTGTGTGCCTTTTGAATGATTGCTGATATTTCTTTAGCATCACAGGTTCACAGGGCCAAACTGAGAGGTGTTAAGACTGATGTTGCTGTGAAGGTTGGTGACAACAAACATTGATATACATGTTCTGTTTTCGACCACCATTAGTTTACTCATTTGATGTAAATCTTCAAGGTTCAACATCCTGGAGTTCAACAGTTGATGTTGATAGATATCCGCAACTTGCAAGCATTTGTCTTGTTTTTGCAAAAGACTGATATAAACTTTGATTTCTTCTCAGTCACCAAAGAAGTTGAGAAGCAGGTATATGTATTTTGTCTCATTTTCTGTCCGTCCTAGTTATTCTAACAAAGAACTTGTAGTAACATGCTAAATGCATGATTCTGTAATAAGCTTTTTTTAGCATCATTATAAAATACATAACTATTGATGCATTCTGTTGGAACTGATAAAACTGGCATCAAGCAGAGCTGGTTGTGACAGTTGGAATTATCTGATGATTGTGTGACATCAAGTAGAATTAATCTGATTGAGTTTCTCAAGATTATTCTTGGTTTTAGGTTTTGATCAGATGGGTTGAACGGCTTTGTAACTCTTGATATGGCTTAATACATTTGACTTGTAAACTGTCTTTTTATTAATAATTCTCCATTGCGTATTTAGTACCAAGTTCAAAATCTTCTCCAGTTACTAAGATTTAAATTGTAGCATGTTAATCTATCAGTAAACCCTGTTAAGGAATGGCTAATGGTCCATACGAAATATATTATCCATGTTTCTACTCAATTTTATTGGTTATAAAAATCAATTTCCAACAAATAATTGGCATAAACACGGCTTGATAGTGATGATGATTATTTATGTAAATGGTGCAAGTACAAACAAAATTTCTCTAACGTCTAGTTTAGGATTGTAGTCATCATGTGACCCTTATATATTATAATGATTGTCACTTTGTTGGAGCATTATCTTTTTGTGTGTTCATACAGTACAGTTTTCTTATCCTTTAATTTGATTTAGAAGGCCTAGTCTGAATATAATCTCATTCAATTATTTGCTTTTTTTTCCCCTTATCTTTCATTTGTTTCTCTAGATTGCTTATGAGTTTGATTTCCTGAGAGAAGCTGCAGCTATGGAAAGAATTGAGAAGTTTTTCAGCAATAACAATAAGAAGCCTCCAGTTTTAGTACCACGCATCATTCCAGGCATGGTAACCAGGTAAAGTTTTGGAGTGGAGAAATATGATGGTATGTGCGACAATTAGTTTCTTTCATCAGTTATGATACATAACTTTATTGTAATGCATTTATTATCAGGAACCTTGTTGATTGTGGATTTGGTCGAGTAGAATAATGGGGTAGTAAGGGTTTCTTTTAAAGAAGCATATGCTATTAATAAATTGTTGCTTGCATTCACAAGATTTATGACAATGTTACTGCAGGATTGATATGATGTCTAGCAACATTTTCGCTTTGATTTTGGCTTTAGTTATCATGTGAAGCCAATATATTTAATTGAAGAAACTAAAGGAACCCCTATTAGAGTTGGTGATAGACCTTTAGTTAACTGTATCATCCATTACCTTTTTAATTGTAATTTCTTTACATGATGCAGAGCAGCCTTTAATTGTATCATCCACTTTTGGTGATCAACTGTTGGTTAAAAATTGAGTATTAAACTTGGTTTTTGATGTTTGTAGGGTACTCAATGAATAAAAAGATTTTTCTTTCTATGCAAATTAGTAGGATTACACCTAGGTGCTTTTGCTTAGGGATGGAAGCAGGCCAGGCCAGGCCTGTATAGTAACAAAATGGCCTGAGCCTGGCCTGTGACCTGTTATAGGCTTTGTTCTTGGTCTAAGCCTGGCCTGGCCTGGCCCGCGGCCTGTTTACAAAGTCTGTAATTTAGAACACTTTATATAGGCCAACATGCCAAAGCATTAAACAAGTCGAAAACCAACCTTAACAGGCCTTGCATCATACAGACTTCAAAATAGACTTTGCATCATACAAGCCTCAAAACAGGTCAGGCTTATAAATATATACATACGTATCTAATTTTAACAGGCCCAGGCCAGCCTGTCAGGCTTGGTAGTTTTTATATTGAGTCTGGGCCTGACCTGATAAGAAAAATAGACTTTGAAACAGGCCTGAACATTATCCTATTTCTAAACAGGTCAGGCCAGGTCAGGCCACAGGCCTTTGACAGCAAGGTAGTTAAAATCGGGATTTTAAATTGAATCGGAAGGGGTACTTAAAATCGTAAATCTTAAAATCGTAAATTGTATCGTAAGATTTTATAAAAATCCTATATATGTGCATATAAAATTATAAAGTCATATATATGCATGTAAAATAGCCTAAATAATAAAAAAAACTTTTAAATCACTAAATAAACTTATTTTCATAATCAATATTACATTAGCAATGTCATCCATAAGCCACAAAATAGTGTAAAAAAACATAATAACTTCAATTAGAAAGGTTCCACCGGCCATCTCATTATAGAATTTAGATGCCTAATCTATAAATCTAAAAATATGACACATTAAAATCATAAAGTTTCACCATTTGATCCTCATCTTCCTCTCCACCAGCTTCATCATCAAAATCCTCCATATCACCATCACTAAAGTAGGGACGCTGAAGTCTCGCAGCAGGGTCCAACGTCGAAGATGCAACGATGCACAAAGATGAGAGACGAGATGTGATTAGGGCATACAAAAAATAGAGAACCGGATTTTTTTTAATAGATCAGGGTCCAATGAAAAAAGTGGATTTTTTCAGAATCGTTAAAATCGCATCCGAATCGTAAAATCGCGATTTTAACCCTTAAAATCACGATTTCAAAATGATTTTAACAATTTACGATTTTAACTAAGATTTAAATCGTTCGAGGGTCAAAAATCGTAAAATCGTAGGATTTTACGATTAAAATCGCGATTTTAACTACTATGTCTGACAGGCCGCTTGGCCTATTTCCATCTCTACTTTTGCCTCATGGAATTGGGAAAATTGAGAAATAAACTAGTGCGGCGGGATTATGATTAGCGGTGACAATTTCAACTCTTGGATCCTCTAGGGAGATTTGTAGGGGAAGAGATGTGATGGAATAGTTTCGAGAGAATGGGAAGAGAGAATGTTGGATCCACGTGGAGATAATGCACACAACCTGAAGGGATGTCTATGAGACTTGCCTCATGGAAATAAGATAAAATCAATTTAGGTCATGAGAAATTGAGGTTGAAGAACCACCACTAAATAGCTTTGCCACAGACTAATTCTACTTTTGAGAAACTGAACAGTTTTAGGCAGGATGAAACCAAGGGTATTTGCAATGCATATGTCAGGAGTAGAGTGGCTGGCAAATGTGCTGTTGATCAAGAGATAGATGAGATAGTAGAAGAGGTAGGAGTATCCAGTGGGAAGAGAAAATAATTTGGAGGCGAGAGTGATGGGGACATTGGCAGTGCCATCATTGGAGAGACCCTTGTTCGTTTTTTTCTATATATATTTTAAGTTATTTATTTTCAGCTAAAGATTTAAATTATTTTTTATAGTAGATAAGCTTTGATATTATTTTATAAGAAGGTCATCTACAATCATCATTTAAAGAAGGTATTTCAAGGTTGTTGCTTCTCTTCATTGGGCATGTTACATGGCATGCTCAATGAATAGATTTTTTGGTCACATGCTGTTATAAGAGGGTCTGCCTGGAAGTTTACCTAAACTTTTCACTTCAAATAAGTTACAATTTTACTCATTCAATCCCTGCAAACAAAATTGATATAGTGAAAAGATAAGTAAAATATATTTTTTTTAAATTTTTTCACCTTAAATTGAATAATAAATACCTTAATAATTTATAAATTTTATCTATAGCAAATCATCATTAATTTTTTTGTATATAATTTTTGTTTCAATATTGTAGAATCACTTTTATTTATTTTTTTAATGTTAAAGTAACATTTATTTTTTAAAAAAATTGAAATGAACATTGTTTAAGGTTTCTTTCATTGAGCAGCCACATGGCACTGCTGTGCTTCTTCCGTGAGGACATGTGATGCCATATTTCAATTAAAGAGAGTGCCAACACTTAAACTTTAATTATATAATATCTGCCCAAGTTTATGCCTTTTTAAAAAATATGAGGAATCCACTACACAGACTTGTGTATTTTCATATTATATTGTATTTGTTCAGACCAAATAAAAAGTAGGATAAGGCTTGGTTGATGTTTTATTGTATTTGTTCAGAAAAGTCTACATTATTTTCTTTGGCTTTTATCAACTAGAAATGTCTCGTAATGATGTCTTGTTAAAGGAAAAGTTTGTTGTGTGTTGTTGATGCTGATTACAAATAAAAAATGACACTGACAAGCAATGTGGGAACTTTCCATTCACAACTTTTCTCTTTTATTATGTACCTTTTCCTATTTACCTGGATTTTTGTAAATCTCTACAGATCCAAATAGCATAAAGCCCAAATAAAAAGTAGGATAAGGCTTGGTTGATGTTTTATTGTATTTGTTCAGAAAAGTCTACATTTATTTTCTTTGGCTTTTATCAACTAGAAATGTCTGGTAATGATGTCTTGGTAAAGGAAAAGTTTGTTGTGTGTTGTTGATGCTGATTACAAAAATAAAAAATGACACTGACAAGCAATGTGGGAACTTTCCATTCACAACTTTTCTCTTTTATTATGTACCTTTTCCTATTTACCTGGATTTTTGTAAATCTCTACAGATCCAAATAGCATAAAGCCCTCTTGATTGCATTTGTACCAATGCTAGGCTTCATTTGCTCTAAGAAGTTTCTTTTCTGTCACGGGAATTAAACAAAAACAACTTATAAAGTTAACTTTCGTGCATGAATTTTGCTAGCGATGGGTTAAACTTGTAAACCTATCTATATTCCTAGGAAATGAAAGTTTATACTTTCTGATCATCTAAATGGTCATATTATTATCTTCGTACTTTAATAGCATCAGAGATTCAGAAGACAATTGCTCCCATGTTTTTGACTTTTTCATGTATATACAATTTATCTAGTTTTGGATTTGTATAGTTTGCAATGCTTATATTAGACCATTATTTAATGTATATATATATATCAATTATTTTCATGACATTCTATTTGGTTGATTCCAAATGGTTAGGAAGGTCTTGGCAATGGAGTTTATTGATGGCGTTCCAATAATGAATCTTGGTGAACAAATAGCAAAACTGGGTATTGATCCCAACAGCAAAATTGCAGTTCTTGGAAAGCAGTAATTTCTTGCATCATTCTTTTTATGTCTTCATACTGACATGTACCACTGAGATATATATTTAATGTTTGTAGACACAAACATCTATATTTTTACGTGCATATGCATAGACATCTATACACGTGTCTTGCATCTTTGCACATTCAAATTTGCAGGGGAAGCACAAAAAGGTACCAATATAGTGTTAAATAATGAATTCCTCTAACAACTATCAAATGCCATATAATTATGTATCTTTTCTGTAATGTATAATTGCATGTGTCACTATGGTTGAGTTGATAAAGTTATACTGTTATATTAACGCTAACACAGACTAAATAGCAAATACCTCATGTGGAATAAACTCAGACACACTAATACTTGTAATTATTAATGCTAACACTCTTCCTAAAAAATCGGACATATACGTTAATTCAAGACATAACACTGATTTTGCACATTTCTGCAAAATTATAATCATTATTGACGGGTCTTCAAAACCATGTTGGGGTCATATCCTAGGACTTGGGTGAATACAACTACTAACAGAAAACAATAAATATTTGAGCTCAACACTTAAACACTCACTAAACTAGAATATGTGTGCTACTGAGTTTTACTTGCTTGCTGAAGCCCAGAAAGTTTACTGGAACTTTGAGTTGTATTTTGCTAAACATTTAAAGTTAACTATTTATGAGATGTGAAACTATGACAAATACGTGCATCAAACAAGGGGATAAAGTCCAATGACGTAGAAGGATCTATATAGCCGACCCCACTTAGTGGGATAAAACTTAGTTGTGGTTGTTGCATTTAAAGTTAACCATTTAGTATTTTGAAATTACGAAGAACATAACAAGGCATGTTAGTCTCAGTTATTGTTGTCAGCTATATAGATATTGCATTTGAACTCTATATAAGGTTATAGTACCAGCAATAGATCTTTAAATTAATTTTAACTATGTTAAACGGTGTTCTCTTTGATTTCACCTTCCTTTGACGCCTTGGATATTCATTTCAATTTGTCTAACTATAGTAGATATTTGTTCTCTTTCAACTTATCCTCACTATCTTAACTAATGTTTAAAAAGCATATGCAGGCTGTACTTGGTCAAGCAATTGCATAAGTAGAACCCGTATGCACTCAATGCTTTTCGACAAACATACATTACTTATATTGACAATAAAGTAGAATGTGGGTTAAAAAAATTATGGGTTTACATCTATCATATAATATCAAACTAAACAAAAGTAACCAATATAAACAAATCCAATAGCTATTGCTTAAAATTTTTTGCATGTGAATCGACAATACATATTGCACAAAACAGATAACTTGAAAAAATGGCATATCTTTCAGCTGACACAATAAATATATAGAAAATTTTATTTGTGAACCTAGACACTAGATAAAAATATGCTTCTTTTTTTCCATTTAGAAAACTAATTTAATCACATCCATATTAATGTCATATAAATTTGAGCTTATTAAGCTGGGATTAACTTTACTTGCATAGTTTCCATACAAGCATAAGTGGATGTTATGCTATTCTTCATTGCATAAGTTATACAGCTGCATAAGCAGCTTATGCAGAAGCTTTTTGAAACTAATAATTTTAACATATTTTCCATTTTATAATTTGTTTGAGCTATATCTATTTGTTCCAGTTTTTATTTATTATATTTTGAGAAAATGTTTACTATTCTATAGACAATATGGTTTGAGTGAAAACATCTATTTTGAATCATTGTTCATTTGTTCCTGAGGGTCTATATTTTGCTGGGAAAAAGAAACCTTTCTCCTTTAGGTTTGGTTTCCTTTCTGCATGGCTTTAGGGTCTGTATGCTTAAGTTCCTTCAAATTTGTTGATTCAATTCCGCAATCATCCTTCTAATAATTCATATATTAAGAGATGCTTCTAACTAAGATGAAATCTAATTTCAGTTTTCTTTTTACTGTAATGCAGGAAAATATTAAAAAGTTTGACACTCGCATATGGTCAAATGATCCTAAAGGATGGATTTTTTCATGCAGATCCTCATCCTGGAAACATTCTTATCTGCAAGGGCACAGAGGCAAGTGTGCTTATGATTTGGATTTAGAAGTTATCTTTGTTCGCCACTTGTGTATTTGTTGCAAAAGGAAGCTTCTTACAAATTTAAACTTTAATAGATTTCTTAGTTGTATTTTCTTCTTGTTCTCTTGTAGGTTGCGTTGCTTGATTATGGACAAGTGAAACAACTTCCAGATGATCTGAGGCTTGGATATGCAAATCTTGTGCTTGCTTTGGCTGATAATGACCCTTTAAAGGCCAAAATATGTTATAAGTATACAAATTTTCTCCCTTTGATATGTTTTAGTATATTTTTGAAGGATGATGCCAACATAAATATTTGCCTGGAACAAATTTTTAGGTCTCCCTTGCAGTGATTCATTAAAAAACTCCCCAAAGCAAGAGGATAATCTGCCAATAGTTTAGAACCTCTCTAGTCAAGTACCCATTATAGTTAATTAGATTCATTCTTTTGGATGTGCTGTTTTTGTCCTAACAACTGATTTAATCAATTAGGGAGCTTGGCATCGATACATTGAGCGATCATGCAGATAGGGATGATGAATTATTGAAATTAGCACAAAGAATGTTTGACACTAAGCTTCCTCCTGGTGTCACTCTTATGTCACCATTTGCTGAAGACTCTTCTCTGAAAAAAGTCTCTGTTCAGGTACACAATATCCTTAAGATGGTGATTTTCATAATCTTTCTGGCTTCATGTTTAAAGATATGCTAACCACTGAATTTTGTTAATATTCAGATGGGCAATTGTATTGGTGCATGAGAGGATTAAAGACAATTCACTTAGTTACTAAAGAAGTTAAAGATAAGCTAATAAAAATTCTGAACTGTTGATCCAACCTCAATTTTGTTTATGGTAATTTTTATGATTCACAATAGGATATAGATAATATTGTGAATGGAAAAAAATGAAGAAGTTTTGTTTAACAATTTCGATAAGATGCTTATTGCTCAACTACTTTGTGATAAAAACAAAGTAATGGGCGGGCCTTTCCTTCAAGATCTCCGAGTTGCAGTCCTCTTGTAAGTATGTGTTGATTTGACCAGTAATATACTTCATGTGTGAAGTAATTCGATAGAAAATAACATCCAAATCTATACTAATTATTAGCCCTAAGAAAAATAAAACACAAGTTTTGAGGATTCATGTCACGATCATTAGTGACATGGGGTGGTTAGGATGATGATGCCACCTGAATAGGATCATTAATCCTTCTCTTATCAGCTCGAAGAAGTTTGTCGATTATTGTAATGATCATCCTAACAGGAATCCTTTTGCCATTACAGAATTTTCCAGAGGAACTCTTCTCGATTCTCCGAACTATGCAATTGCTGAGAGGGCTTAGTGTCGGGATGGGAATCTTCTACTCATGTGCTGAGCAATGGAGGCCAATTGCTGAAGAAGCTCTCTTCAAAGCTGGAAGACTTGAAGGTAATGTAAGCTCATATTGTACATTTATGTTCTTGAAAAACTTATTACAACTACCTTGTCGTTGTCTAGTAATATTTGTTCCATGTGGCGTTGGCTACATTAATCTTATCCTTCCATTGAACTAGGGACCAAGATCCACTATTATACCACTTAAAACCAAGATCTAGCTTTACGACGATCAACATTTAGATAATTTAGTATAATCTGTCTAGATATAATGCAACTTTTGATCCTTTTGCAACCCGAACTAAGGTTGACATCTGCGGTTCTATATTACCTTTCGAAATATGAGCGGAATAGCATAATTTCAGAACCACTGAAGATGTGTGTTTGCAAATGAATCAAACTTGAATAGCATCTTTTTATTATTGACATTACAATCCAACCCTTACATATTTCAGTTGGGGATTTGAAAGATCGAAGACGCGGATTGTTTAGCAGAATATACCGGCGGTCTTCAACTACTTTTACGGTTTAAAGCAAATTCTTTTTGTACCTTGTGCTATCTACATTGAGTAAATGTAAATGGTCTGAATTGGATCGGATGAAAATCTGGTTCAACCTTAAACTTTCCATTGTTTCAATTGAACTTTTAAATTCAAGTTATGTTTTCGATTCATTTTGGTTCAGAGGTACCTTTGACTGGTTTGTCTAATGCCTCAGCCTCTCCCACACTAACTGTGATCCTTCTCCTCGCTGCCTCTCCTTCGATAGACCAAGCTGAAATTGAATGTCTCCCGTCTAGACTGAGTCCGGATCAAATTGCTACGACTTGTTACGACTGACACTGGTTGAAACCATCGCCTTGGTTGTGCGGGATCTATCGTAGGGCTGTATTTCCGGGATCGGTTGAAGGTCGATATGCTGCTTACCGATCGCCAGGTTCAATCTTAGTCCCTCTAAGTTTTTCTTGGAAAAATATTCAAACAAATACATAGTTTCTTGATCGATGAAAAAGGAATGAATCAGTTGCTTAGAAATCACATCAAATTTCATGCAAAATTTTAATAAAAGAAAGTTTCTTTAATTAAATTACTTTGAGCAAATCATAACACACAACCGTTTAAAAAAGTAAACAACCTAAAGCATTCATGTCATTGTAGACCAGTAATCCATGAACTCCAACACTGCTATTGCATGACATTCTTGATAAACTTGGTATTTACATTTTTCAACCTGTACAACTTTTCTAAATCCTCCAAAAAAGAACCAGCAATGCGGAAAGTAAGCGTACATCGTGCGCAAATCTAACTATAACCTATATGGACTCATGTTACCCAATGTCGATCCGATAACCTCATAATACAAAAAGAAAGTTGAGCTACTAAGCTTTAAATTGGACGATGTACTAGTCGCGGAATAAGCACAGGCTCGTTGCTCACGGCTTTTGTAGCGGCAATTTCCTCCAAACGTTTCCATGTTGATTCGCGTTTTGATTGGATCTCCTTGCTTTCGACTTCATCTTCCTCGAACCTCTTCAGGCACTCAGCAAATAGGTCGGGATCGCTATCAGCAAAGATCTTTCGAACATTTAACGTCAAGCTCTGAACAGCTGGGTTCCAGTGGCTTGTGGTGTTTCTTTGGAGCGCTGGAAAGATTATGGGTAGTAGGACCTTGACATTTTGTTTGATCAGGTTCTCGATGTGATCGTTGTTCCATAGGAACAATGCCCTCTCGGCTACCTGCAAATAAAAATGGCAGCAGCCTCAGGTATAATATAATTCCAAACAAATAGATAATTTTCCAGAATGCTCACTCTCTCTGTAAAACTACAAACGAATTATACTGTAGCAAAACAGAGATGAACAAGTTATGAACTTTGCAAGTGCTCAACAAATAGACATTTTGATATTACAATAGCAAACAATTACACAGCAGGAACCTGTAAAAGTCTTCAAGATCTTAATCGCGTTAGCTGTTCATAAAATTGTTTGCATGAGAATGCCACTGTAAGACTCGGAATTTCAGTGTGTTCGACATAGATATAAATCATGCACATAGATAAAAATCGAACAGGGAAATCGTGTGGTTGTATTAACATCACATGCGTGTATATTGATAGGTTAGAAGATGTTCAGAGTGGCCAAGCTGGTGCCATTTCAAGTTTCAATTGTGTTGACGGTGGAGAAAACCTGAAAATAGTGTTGTGTAGGCTAAACAGAGTGTAGCGAACAGGGAAGTGATGAGCCTTTCCGGAAACAATTTTGTTATCGAGATTTGGGAGTTCTCTTACAATGAGCTTGTTCTTACTCTATTGCTACTAGTAGGAACAAAGTTTTAAGGCACTTCCAAGTAGGCAAATGCTATGTTACACAAATATAATTAAAATCTAAAATGTTGATACCCACGATGGTTATCTCAATAACAATATAATAGAATATCTCTTGTTTTCCAGTTCTACACTATTATAAAAGACATGAGAGAATAATTAACTCCTACTTGGATCTTAAGCAATCTATGCAGCAAATCCACCGAGTGTCAATATTGATGTTGAGCAAAGCATAAAAGATAAGACCCAAGGAGAACTGAATTCATACCTAACAAATCCTTACTCAATATTAGCTTTACAATAATTTAGCTAAGTTGAAATCTGCATTATCATTTACTTAAGGCCAAACATTTAGCGCTTAAATATCCCAACTCGATGTTATCTTCTATTCTCAAATCATCCTAACTTTCATTTTTCCATTTGAGTAACATAATGGCCTTAGGGAGTCTTAACCTACAAGGTAAAACCCCCTGATATTTGAGAATGTGCTTGCAGTCACAAACAGTTGAATTTGAATGACTAATATTCAAAAAGGAGATTTACTTCTTATGCAACATCATGTTCTGCTTGAGGTGACGCTCGTGTCACTTGAGGAAACGTGCTGCCAAAGTAATAAGCTGAGAATTTTTCTCATTCCATTAGCATCAAAATTCACTCATGCTGATTATGGTTTACAGAAAAGCCAGCATTAGAATGTAAAATAGAAAACATAGAACACAAGTTCACTAGAAAGTAAAAAGGAATAAGTTTGATTACTATTCTTGAGCAGTCAATGGAAGGATGAAATGTTTCTTACCTGAAAATGAGGACTATTCAAGCAGCGGGCTATCTGGTGGAATAGTGGTACCATACATCGCTGGAATTCTGGAAGCTGAGTTGCATCCAAGACCTCTTCTAACTCTCCCAAGAACATAACTTCCTTTGAACTGTTGGTGATGGGCCAAAATTTCAACAAGCCCCTTATGACACTATCTGCAAGCTTGCAATCTTTGTCTATAAATTGGGTTATGCAGTATGACAATTGCTGATGGTATATCCCCATGCATTTTGGTTTATGGAGTGGGATTAAAGCCCGAACAAGGAACAATTTATGTTCTTCCTTTAAAGGCAATGCAAATCCATTGATAATACTTCCCAATACCTCCAGCAGCTCTGCAATCCCATTATGCTTTTCGGTCTCGAAGATAAATTGATAGAAAATATTATTAATAACTTTTCTTATAAATGGTCGATACACCATAAATTTTCCATAGATACGGTGTAGAATTGTCTTTAAATACTCCCTCTCTCTGACATCCTCAGAGTCAACTAGGTCGATCAGCTTAAGAACAAAGGAATGATCGATATATCTTTTTGCCAGCTTGGCATCTGTCTCAGGTGATTGAAGGAACTTCAAAAAGAAGTCATAAACAAGATGGAGGTGCGGCCATGCAGGGTCCATTACAGGTTCATCATCCTCCAAATCAAAGGCTTGCAGAACCTTGTACTCGCGAGGTGGGGAAGTGAGGGTCCTAAACAAGTTTAAGGACACCATCTTGATGATCTCTTGCATAACATTCTCTGGAAACTTTCCACTGGCTGAGGTCACATAATCAACTAGATCTTGAAGAGTCTGCCTTTTTATTTCCTTCTCTTTCAAGCTCTTTGTGGAGTCTGTGAAGTCGAATACCACACAACACAAATTCACCTTTCTGATGAATAACCTCGGCCTCTCGGAGCTCGATACGTCTTTGAAGCTCGGCAGTGCTTCATAGGGCATGATAGTCAAACCACCATTTCGCATTCCAGTATGGTTCTGCTGAGTTAGATGAACTAGCTCAGAATCCTGACCAGGAGGGAGAATTGTGACCCTGCTGTTTGACAAGTCCCCATCTCGTGAACTAGTCGAAGTTGCTGATGATGGTGAACTAGCGCCCGCAACCAAATCTCGTTTATCACCTGACTTGGACTGCTTGCGAGGGATCCGGCGGAAAATTTGCTTAATCATGCTTTGCGGCACGCATGCAAAGGACAAAAATCAGGATAAATAGAAATTGAAGTAAGCCCCTATTTGTCTACTGCTTGAACCAACAGCCCAACGAAGGGGATTTATTTATTTATTTTATTATTATTTTGTTTTGCATCCAAAAGATGCACTGCCCTTAAAATCCTTAAAGATGCACTGCACTTAAAATCCTTCCTTCTCTAACAATCAACTGATAAAGAGAACTTTTTCCCGCATCAAGCTTAGCAATTCCCCTGGGAAAAAAACAGTTAACAAAATCAGATCCAAGAACACACCCTAGGTTGTAAATTTTCGTGAAAACGCCGTCAATGACGAAGGAGAACACCAAAAATAAGCTTCCCACTTTCGTACCTGTTCTCCGTAGCACAGAAGGCACACGATCTAAGGATCTAAGGATTCCTTAAGCCAAATTCCACCTTCGACACAAAATCGACGGGTGTAAAGCAGACTTAGAAGAACGAAATATCCGGAAACAACGTTTAAAACAAACGGATCTGCAAAAACAAAATCAGAACTTCAAAATGGAACTGCAAAGAAGAAAGGATCAAGCATCAAACACAGATTTTTTTTCTTCTTTCTAGTATCACAAAACCCACTGCTGAAAGAAGAAGAAGAAAAAAAAAACCTACTTTTCGAGACGAAGAGAGCGCCGCCCCCTCAGCGTCCTACACAAGATCCGGCACTCCAGCCTCGCTCCGCTCCGTGGTGGGGAATGGGCGGAGGAAGAGGACGAAGGAGAAAGGCAACGTCTTTGGATCGATCAAATGGAAGCAGCTCTCTCCCCTCTGCCGTTGCTTATCTATTGACCATGTGTAGTAGTAGTTTCATTGTCCCCCTTAACGGTAACTTTTAAAATGCACCTTGACTTTTACTGACATTTTCATAATGACCCTTGAATTTCTACTAATATAAAAATACTTTTTTGATATTTTTTTTACAATAATGAATTTTTGCCTAATAAATATTTTAATCCGAGCGTTTTTTTCATGTTTTGATATTAATAAAGCGTTAGGTGAAATTTTAAAATGGATTTAAATATTTAGAGCATTTTGAAAATAATCTTCCGTTGCAACGTGATTGTTCGTTAGGTAATGCGACACTTTACATCAACACGCTTCATGTTTAAGAATTATCAAGAGCAATTAGTTTAGATCCAAAGTAAACTTAATTTTGATTAGGGATTACTTAGGGTTTATTGGAAATTAGGGTTATTAGGGACTAAACACCCCATTCGAATTTGAATTACTATTTAAAACTATTTTTCATTTTACTTATTAGCTATCAACATTATTACTTTAAATAGAATAAAAGTTTAAAAATTAATTTTTATTATATGATTGTTAAAATTGCAATATTATAACTATAATATATAGATATTTATTATTTAATTAACATTAATTCTCAAATTAAAAAAGAGTTGGAGAATATTTTAACGAAAAGTGTTTAGGCGGTGATTTATAATAATTGAGACTCTTAAAAAGAAAGAAAAGTATAATTATTTTGGCATTATTCTAATTTAGAATGAATACTATAAATTGTCCACGCCGATAAACCCTAATTTCTTGCGGCTCCCTCACGCCGGCGCCTGCACCTCGCGACTCTCGCTCTCTGGCCAAAGCGTATCTCCTTCTCTCGCTGGCGCCTCCACCTCTCTTTAAACCCATCTCCTTGCTGACGAGCATCCTCCCGGTTACCTTTCGTCACAGAAAAGAGAGTTTTTTTTTTTCGTTGGTGAGTTTCCAACTCTTCTCCGCAAATTTTTCCTCACATGTTCTTCCTTCCTTCCTCCTTCCTCCTCTGTTATTGTTTGATTTTTTTATTCCCATCTTCTAATGCCGAGATAAAATTGCATTTAATATCTCGGCTGATTCACGTAGATATTTTGGTGGATGCCGCTAGAAAGCGGACGTGGGGATGGGTTGGTTCTAGAAATTATACTTCCTACACTATTAAATCGATGTCATTGCATGTATCTCACTGAAAAATGTCTTCTTTTGTCTTGAACTGGTTTCTAATTATTCTAATTTGGTTAGGTTGTACTTCTTGATTAGAGTGGCTTCCTTAGCTAATTTATTTGGAGTTGTTTCACTCAGGGTGAATAGAGGTTGAACATAATTTTAATCCTTAGCTCATCATTTCCCGGCTTAGTATACATTCTTGCCAATACATAATGACAATGTTGAAACGCGCAGTTAGAATCACTTGAATGGAGTGAACAAGTAAGCCTTCTAAAATCATGAGCAGTAGGCATTCTGTTTTCAGTGTTAGCTCAATTTACGTTGTTGTCATCTTTTGTTATGGAATTATGGTATCTAGGGCTGATCCCTGGAATCTAGTCGTGACCCAGATGTTGGTCTGTAACATTGTAAATTACATCATCCATCATCTATTATCCTCTGGGCGCTCATGTGAAGTAAAAAAAAAAATCATTTTCCCATGTTGAATCAGTGTATGAAATGCCATTTATTTCGTTAACCTGCTAATTTGTGACAACAAAACATTGATCTATTGCCAACTGTTTTTCATATTTATACCTGTCTGTTGTGCAGGTTACTTTTGAGCAGCAAATATGGTGAAGAAGAGCAAAAGTAAGTATATTTCTTGACCAAATTATCTTTTGATCGTATTTTACTCTGGGGCTGCATTACATTTAACCTCCTTGCAGAGAGCAAAAGTAAGAGGGTATCTCTAAGCAAGAAATACAAAATAATAAGAAAGGTGAAGGAACACCATAGGAAGAAGGCAAAGGAGGCAAAGAAGCTAGGTCTGAACAAGAAAAAGAAGGTAGAGAAGGACCCTGGGATTCCGAATGATTGGCCTTTCAAGCAACAAGAACTTAAGGCACTTGAGGATCGCAGGGCTCGTGCCTTGGAGGAGTTGGAGCAGAAAAAGGCAGCTAGAAAGGAGAGGGTAATATTCTCTTCCTACAACTATAGACACCTTTTTTTTCAGCCGTTTCTTCCTTCTTTAAGAATATCCTGTTTAATTCTATTTGTGTTCTGTATATGCACCTTAAAACCAATGAAGATATGAACAGAGAAAATAATCTAAAGGTGCAAGCTGTGCTATTCTTGACTTGAATACAGCCTGTTCTCATTTAACTACTTCTAACCAAAGGTCAACTAGAGCTATTCTTCTTTCTTCCAAAGTTCTCATTGCTTTTATTTTCGCTTTGTCTATTGTGTGTTTCTGTATGCACCACATTAGGGAGGATAGCCTACACGGGAGATTTCTCTTTATATTTTTATGCTTCATTCTTGTGAATTTGAGGTGAAAGACATTGTTGTCTGCTTGATCTAAGGTGAACACATCACTGATTTATTTGAGTGATTAGTTCATGTGGTCGCTCTTTTTATTATTATTATTTTTTTCACTTCATTTATTCTCTCTACCCTCTCTAGTTGTCAATCCATAGATTTAGGTGAAGGCATCGTTGGTTTTGTGTTGACCTAAGGTGGAATGCATTGTCGGATACTTTCTCCATCATCTCTTTAAAAAAAAAAATTCGGTTCATCATTGTTATGGTTAATTTATGATATACCTATGAAATTGCTCTAGTTAATGTAAAAAGCTAGACACCAATAGTATCTATTCTACAACTTGAGAGTAAGTGCTCAAGATATTTGGTTTATTATGTAATAGGTATGTGTGAGTTGCGCTTTTGATTTACTATTTCATTATGCCTATATACACCTATGTGATGATCATATATAATGGTCATTGCAGAAATAAAGTAATATGATATCTTCCTTTCCTTAAATTCTACAATTTATTATACTTATTTGAGTTAGAGTCATGTAGTAAAGTTCTTTCTACAAATAGGCCTAAGGAAATTTATGTCCATGTGGCCTTGGTAACACTAAAGGAGTCTTATTATTATTTTGTTATTGTATCTATAGAGTAAGTTGTACTAACTAATATACTTGAGCTACAATTTATGCCCTTTAGTGAACTTTCTACAATTATACTGCCGGTTCATCTGTATATGCCAACCCAACATCATTTCACACAAATGATAGTTTTTGTAATGTTGTTTTAATAGACATTTGATTGATTGATTTATTTATTTACATACAAAGCTCTTTTTTTGTTGTTGTTTGGCAGGCTGAGAAGAGGAAACTAGGCTTGATTGATGATTCTGATGTTTCACAAAACAAGCCTATCATAACTGAACTTTCAGCTATAGCAAAGAGCCATGGTAGCAAAAACCATACCTTCAAAGTCCTTATGTCCAAAGACATATATCATTTATTTATTTATTTTTGTCTGTTTGCTAATTTTCTACAGATCATTCTGAGAGAACTTTCTATAAGGAGCTGAAAAAAGTTATTGAAACCTCAGATGTAATATTGGAAGTACTTGATGCAAGGGATCCACTTGGTACTCGTTCCATTGACCTGGAGAATATGGTGTTAAAGTCTGATCCTAATAAGCGAATTGTGTTGCTTTTGAACAAGATAGGTATTTTTTTCTTTTTTTTTTGGGTAAAATGATATCTTTTAGTTTTTAATTGTTTTCTGATGTTTTTTGGGCCCATTTCTATTCTTATATTTGCAATATTTGCAGATCTTGTTCCTCGGGAGGCAGTGGAGAAGTGGTTGACATATCTTAGAGAAGAACTCCCTACTGTAGCTTTTAAATGTAGCACACAAAAACAAAGGTCAAACTTGGGATGGAAGGCATCAAAGCGAGCTAAGGATGAAAAGACATCTAATATTTTGCAAACTAGTGATTGCCTTGGAGCTGATACTCTCCTAAAGTTGTTGAAAAATTATTCAAGAAGCCATGAGGTAAAAAATTAGGCTTCTTTGTTTTTTCTTAAATAGCTAGGTTAATTTATCAAGAATATTATGTTTGTCCCAACAGGAGGCATTCGAGATGAATCTTTGACACTTGACATTGCTCAATGAAACCTACTTACATGCATCTTTTAGAGTCTTCTTAGAATAAGAGATATGTATAATTATATTGTTATTAATACTAGAGCTATCAAGAGTGTGACAAATAATTTTTCTATAGTTGTGGGTGTACATCAAGTTTCAATAAGTCCTTGTCTTGTTTTACATTGGTACTTAGATAAATTGATCGATCACGTATTCTGGGTAGCACAATCGTGATTTATCATTCCGACCAATGGCTGGAACATGACTGGACAACGCAGGTAATATACCTCGTGCCACTATAGTGTTGTTCTTGTCGATTGCGTACTGCATCAAATACCCTCTAATTCTTCTTGTTGGTCATGGAGTGAAGAAGGTAAGAGAAGAGAGGCTAAAAAATACTAGAAATTGGTGTAACAAAGAGGTAACAATGAACATTAAAAGAGGCAGCAACAGAAGGTGAAGTTCGTGTCAGCTTGGGTAGTATGTGTGCTTGGCAAAGGAATCAAGGAAAATGGTTATTTGATGTTGAGGGAGGGAGGGCATTAACTTCATTAGCATCTAACATATGCCACAGGTTGAGGACAATGGTCGATGGGATCAGGGTTTACCATCGAAGATATTCTATCTATTTTAAAATGATATATAATTTATATGGTATATATTTATATGAATTTGTGTACTTATTGAATGTGTTGAATGATAATATACAACTTATAAATTGAATTAAATTTTCATACTTTATTTTTTTATTGAATTAAATCAATTTATTTAAATTTTATATTTCTTTCTATTTAATCAAATAGATTGTATGATTTTTTTTGTACACAAAATCAATTTATTTAAATTAAATTATGTATTATAATTTAATAAACTAAATCAATTTAGACACTTGTATACTATATTACAATCCATTAAATTTTATTTATGTATAGTTTAATTTTAAATTAAATTTAATCAAATTTAATTTAATACCTTAACCTGCTATCTAACCCTTTAACACTATTATTTTTTTATGAATCGATTATTTCCTTGGTTAATTCTTAAAGGTAAATTGGGACAATTAATATTTGGGATGCAAATTGTATTGTTGTTTAATTGAAGTCGATTTTGCAATTAACGTTGTCTATTTATGCGCTTTAGCTCTCTATGTTCACTTTACAACTATAGTTGATTTTGTGCAAAATGTTAGTGAAGTAAAATTGGCATGTTAACACTGCATCAAAGAATTATGTTCCTTTTGTATATTTGTATGCAAATTTGCATGATAGATACCGTAGGTAGATAAATGTGAATTCCATTATAATTTTATAACTTCATGATATGCAAATTTAAGAATTGATGTTAAAAGTTATTTTAGGCAATGTATTAAAATTTGATGGTTGATCATAATTGATAAATTTGATCATGCATGAAGCAAATTATAAGTTCTAATTTATTTAAATTAATTTATGAGTGTTGTATGCCAAAGTGGTATTACAAACTGTTAATGGCAGTTACATTTTTTTGAATATGCATTATAATACTAAGTTCTAAATTGTAAGAAGATTTACTAAATTGTAATACACGATTTACCTGCTGAAAGGTCATTTATTGTGCACCTTCTCCAAAATGATACAATTTTATGACATGCAAACATAGGATATTTCATTTCTACTTGGGCAGCCAAAAGATTTGTAACTTTTTCTGATGTTAATTGGATTTTTTTTTTTTTTTTGCTTTTTTGCAGCTTAAGTTATCAATCACTGTGGGTATTGTTGGACTCCCGAATGTCGGGAAGAGCAGCTTGATAAATAGTTTGAAGAGGTCACATGCTGTTAATGTTGGCGCTACTCCAGGATTAACCAAATCGATGCAAGAAATTCAGTTAGATAAAAAGGTTAAGCTGTTGGATTGTCCTGGTGTGGTAATGCTCAAGTCTGAAGAGGCTGATGCATCTATAGTGCTTCGCAACTGTAAGAGGATCGAAAAGTTAGATGACCCTGTCAGTCCAGGTACGTGTTCTCAATTGTTCGTTAGGTTGCAGTATATTAAAATTGTTAATCAGTTGAACATTTGTTCTTTTAAAACCTCTTACACTTGATGATGAAAATTCCGTAATTTGAAAACATCTTATTCTGATTTGGATTGGCCAAGTTGATCAACATTGGCCATCTTCTTTCAAAATCATGAGATGGAATGAAGAGCACAACAAGAAACCAATTTCCATCGTTCAAAAGCAATTGTTCAAGTACGATTTTACATAATTTTGTTATCGATGACCTGATGCGGCTGATATATAGGTTGCTTAATTGACCAATATCGATACTCATATGGGTTTTGCAAACTCTGGAAAATTCTTCTGATAATTAATTTGAGTAATGTTAGAAGATGGGTTAAAAGTGACTATATCTAAGGTGCTATTAAACCAGAGTAGGGTATACAATTTAGATTCTATGAGATAGGCAAACATAGGCTGTTGTCGTAACCTTTCTAGGTTGGGCTAGGAAAATACTCATGGTTACATACTCGAATAGTAGCTCTTTTGTTTTTTTTATGACTTTGATTTTGTCATTTTTCCTATTATATTTGGCGATGAGTCGGGTCTTGAGTTCTAATTTCTTTTGTTTCTGATTTGAGTAATTATCTGAGAAATTTATAATTGTTAATTGACAACATGTCCTTTAATCTTTGACTGCCACCGACTCTTGTTGCCTCAAACATCACTTGGGTGGGTACCAGTTATAACTCTGTTGGTTCATCGTGAAACCTTGCAGTAAATGAGATCCTCAAGCTGTGTCCGGCTGAGAGGTTGATGTCTCTATACAAGATGTCCCCCTTCAGCTCGATCGACGACTTTCTCCAAAAGGTAGCAACTACGAGGGGCAAGCTGAAGAAGGGTGGAGTCGTGGACATCGAAGCTGCTGCGAAGATTGTACTGCATGATTGGAATGAAGGTATCTATTTCGTGCACTCTGATCACTATTTGATTGCCCTAAGACACTGATTTTTCCGACATGTTTTTTAGGTAAAATACCATATTACACTTTGCCTCCGCCTAGAAACCAGGGCGAGAATCTGGATTCTGCAATTGTTCCACATCTCGGGAATGAGTTCAATGTCGAGGAGGTTTACGCGATCGAGTCTTCATTTATCAATACCCTGGCATCGGTGGAAGAGTCCCGTCATGTTGAAGTTCCTCCTCATTCCCCACTAAACTTCGATGCTCAGATGCTGGAGCAGGTTTTCACGTTGATTACATGAATTAGATTGAGTTGCATCGAGTCGAGTTTATTGATGCACCGGGATATTCTGCATCTTATGTAAATTTATTTTTCTTTTTGAATGTCAGGATGATGCACCGCGGAATGCCGTAGTCGCTGTCGAGGATCAACCGATGGCCGACGATGAGGAAATGCCAGAGCAATCCAAGACCAAGCCTAGCGGCAACCAAAACGACAAGTTATATACCGCCGAAGGCATACTCGATCCCCGTAAAAGGAGAGCTGAGATGAAGAGGCGGAAGGCCAACAAAGTAAACATCGCAAACCAAATGGATGCCGACTATGACTTCAAGGTGGATTACAGAATGGCGGATCTTCCCTCAGAAAGTGAGAATGCAAGCGAGGAGGACGATGAAGCAAACAAAATGACCCCCATGTCCGCCTTAGTCGACGATGAAACAACCAAAATGACTCCCATGACTTGAGCAGATGGTGAAAATCTAATGGGTATATGCTTATGCAAGCCTGTGAGTAAGAAATCGGCATGTCAACAATTTTGTACTTCGGACCGAGCTTCGTTCGGTAGTGTAATCATTTCTCTCGACCTCTTGTTTATTTTTAAAGCACGTTTTTTGATTGTGTTCTTGACCATTTCTGGGTGGAGCTTGATACCAATATTATACTTGCAGTAAAATGATAGAAACTCAGAGTTTCTGATGCATCGATAGCTGACTTGATAAACTGCTTACTCTGATCAACTCTCAGATCTGATGTAAACGTTTTCTTTGGTGTAAGATAAAATCGTCGGACTTATTCAGATTCGCCTCATACTATGGAAGAGAATAAAATGAATATTTTATCAAATTTATGTTCAATAATAACAAAACAAAAATGTAAAATAAATGACCCGAATACCTCATTCCTCCATCATATTATTGAAAAGAAAAATGATAGAGAAAATGAAAATGAAAGAATGAAAGGTAAAATGAATGATGTGGTATTTTACATGCAGCGATCTTCGACGGATTTATCATGCCTTTCAGAGTATAGTTTGATTCGGGATGGCGGCCGAAGGCCGCCGATGGTATCCAAGCGATAATCGGACGTGTACATGTGAAGTGTCACATCATTCATTTTGTTTTTACTCTCTCTATTATTGCTCTGTTGGAAATAATATAGACTAGTCTCTAAAACGGAATTGATTAGTTTATGAGATATTATCACTATAATATCAATTTTTTATTAGTAATTAGTTTTTATTCTTCAAAATACATCGATAATTATTCGAGCAGTAGGATTATTAATGCTCTTGGAACTATGGTGTAATAGTAGGGTGACTAGTTGCTATTTTAGGTATCTGTAATTCGATTTTTAGCTACGACATATTTTGTAGAAATTTTTTTTTCAAATGGGGCGCGAATCCTTGGTCGTTGGACTTCTAGACCGCCCACCATGAATGCTTTTCGATTTATCCTGATGATCGATAAAAAATTTTCATAAGACCGAATCGATTATCTTTAATTCGTCTGCTGTCTAGTCTAATACTTTTAGTATAGTCTAATACTTTTAGTATAGTCTAATACTTTTAGCAGGACTACTGATATTCTATCCTATGTAATTTAAAGGAAAGGGAGACTGAGTGAATTAGTAAATTTATTATCATATAATCTTATAAACACGATTTTGAATTACGAAACAGTAGTTCATAATGCAATTACCTATAATAAATCAAAAACAATTTAAACCTTTTCCTAAAATCCACATTGACGAAAACTTTATACGCCGAACTATCTTTTATATTAAGTCTACCTCCATACTAATTTATTCCCGAAGTATCCAAATATTGTTAAATATTCTTGTCCGTGTAAATAATTTAAAGTTCTCTGTTTACTTTTGCAGAAAGAAAGTTCGGTTGAGTATTTAATTATTTCTATTCCTTTTACACAAGTAAACACATTAATTGAGATATCCAATTCAATCATATTCGATAACAATGATTAGTCGGCGCACTAATTTAACTAGGCAAAAGAGAGAATTTGATGACGTCATCCTCAATCATATCTATGCTTAAAAATACTAGTTTTTTATTCTTTAAATTACTATCTAAATCGTTCATTTGTTAATTGGAAAAGGACATTTTGGCAGCGTATTAGAAATTTTAAAAGTATTTTTATATTAATTTTTGTTTTAAAAAAAGGTAATAAATATTATTGAGCGGCCTATTTGTTTGACCCACCACACAAAGCTCCACCAAACTACACTTACCTTTATTTTGAATGTAATCCCGGATTCAAGCAAGATTAGTTTTATTATTGTTTCGATCTAATTTTTCGATTAAATTGCGCATGAAAGTTCATTCGAAGAAAGATAAGAGTGAGAGATTATGTATATTTTTTAATATCCAAATTTAAATCTAATTATGTTTAATGATGATAAAAGATAATAATGTCCATCTTAGACGTCCCTCGTAGTTCGTTCTTAGACTATGTGAAAGGAGATAATGTCATGCTCCCAGAGGCTCATACTTGCTCGAAAATCGGGCAATATCTCCCCTGTACGACGGATAATATGAAACTCATACTACATCCATCTTACGCATAATAATCACAACCACATACGGCTAGCAATATTAGAAGCAAAAATAACAAGACGTCACAACCACGCAGTTTATTAACATCTAAATAATAAATAATCTAAACTATGTAAAGTAAATACAAATAAACCAGAAGCCCACAACAAAAATATAAGTCCACCAAAGAACGACAAAATACCGACACGTCCACTAATAGAATAAAATAACATCTCTAGAAAATACAAATCAACTTAAACTAGAAAAACTCGACACTAAAGGGATAGTAGATGGATCCTCCCTTGGCGACACGAGACGCAGCTATCAACTACCTGAAACAAAAAAAAAAAGAAAAACAAGCAGAGGCGAGTCTGGGGTCGAACTCTGCGGTTATAGTGAATAGATAAATGCATGGTATAAATAAGATAAATAAAGCAGATAGAAACAAGATATACAATCTCCGAAAAGTAGAGTATATGACAAATGCGAAAGCAAACCTGCGAGGCATGATCAGAAACCCCCATACCAAATAAATAAGTTGCTCATACTACCAAGCAAATCTAGATCAAATAACAAATGCAAACCAAATATATATATGCATGTCAATCAAATGCAATAATCATAGCTCAAACAAATGCAAGATGCATCGTATGCAAATGATGAAATGACATGTGTCACCCCTACACAACAATCTACAACCATCGTATATATCTGCGTGGCCGATCGGACAAGAGCTTTGGTAACTGTATGCACTCTTAGATCCATCTCCTATGAGTGATAAAGTAGACAGGATGCTGGGAAAACAATCTTAATCACTAACCATAGGAAAAGGGGAAGCACAACTGTTCAGTATCGAAGATCCCAGGAGAGCACAACCGCTCTAACACCCAAGAACATGGAGGAACAACCTCTAACTCCAGAAATGGAAGCACAACCACTCTAGTATCTAACGGGGGAGCACAACTACTCTACCTATCCTTCGTAAATAATAGAGGGGGGTGTCACCGCCGGCTACCACTCCAAGAACTACCACTACCCATGAGTGGTTGAGAGTAGCACGATAGGACGGTCGCTCGTGTTGGGGATCGGTGTGCCGGATAGAGGGGGGATGAATAGCCCATTGCCCCCAATGCGTCGTTTCTTCCTACACGTGTTAGCATGAACAAGCGAAAATACAAACTATAAATAAAAACCCAAACGCTAACACCAAACCTTTACATGGTTCGGAGATGACACTCCTACTCCACGACTGTCCGTAAGGTGGGCGATCCCGATCCGTCGGTGGATGACTCCTCCAAAAGTCTCCGGCTAGCTCGTGTCGCTCCTTGTAGGTGGAGAAACCTCGCCACAACCTTGCAACCATACATGAGCACTTGTAGACTACTAATAAATTTAACCCAAGCTTATTCGTCAACCTTTGCCCAGACAAACCGAGCTCTCTTAAATAGAGCTCGTTGTTGATCCAACCGTTACCAGTCGACTAGTATCAACACCAGTCGACTGGTGCACCCGAATTCGAATGTTACAACTCAACGTTCAAATTCCAACGACATCAGTCGATTGCACAGGAGATCAGTCAACTGATCTCTTTGTGCCCAACACCAGTCGACTGCTCCCAGCAGCAGTCGACTGCCCAAACCCTAAACCTAGGGGTTCCCTTCCCGAGTGCAATCCCTCAGCACTCGTCCTCGCCCGACCAACTTAGACCTAGCCTTCTAGCTCCTCCATCAGCCTTGCGTCCTCAGATGTCTCTCCATCCTTCACGTCTTACTTTCTGAAGCTTCCTTCGACCTCAGTCATTGTTGTCGGGTCTTCTTCATTTGCCAAGATCCCACTTGGACTTTTCTCCTATTGTACCTATATCTTGCATACTCACAATACATATCAAATACAACACTAAACCTAACTTAAACCTTTGCCCAAACATCAAAACCTAAAGTACCTAGATTGCTCCAACAGCTTGCACTCTAACAATTACCACTACCCCGAGTGATTGAGTGGGCAGACCACTATATAACTGACGGCGGACTTAACCACAAGGCAGTCAATAACTGCCAGCATGCAACAATGTAATATGGTGCATGATACCAATGTGCACAAACAAAATCAGATCAATTGAATCAATAAGCAACACATGCACCCAAACCAAAACCATAACGAACCAACATGCAACTAATCTATTAGGTAGGGTATATCTAATTCCAACCAAACTCTAGATAAGTCATATGATATTTTTAAAGTACACGCGTACTACCAGTACTCTTCGGATCAGAAAAATAAGAGTCGAGACTGTATAACTGAAAAATTAGATTTTTAACTCAAAGAATACAATAATCAACCTACTCAAAAAATACAATAATCATGCATTTAAGGTAAATGGAACTATAGAATCAAACCAGAAGTACCCACCTCGTAAGTGTCGAATAATATCGGAGAGAACTCCCTCACGATCAACGTACTAATTCAATCAAAATCATGTATTAAGGACAAAGAATTAGCTATTTATATAAGTAATAAATTAGCTAAACTATATTAAACATAGTTAAGATACATTCTAATTATAACATCTATTTAATTTAGTAAATTTCCCAAATTAACGGAACTACCACGACTACCAACCTAATCTTGGAATCCATTAACTACTAGTTCCAAGGTATACATAACAAGTGGTCAAACTCAACTCCCTAACCTAGAGGGCACACGGCAAGGGCTCCACAATATTAAGTGAGATCAAATGAGTCCCCATAATGTATCAAAATATTTTCTGATCAATTTATAATATTGTACATTTGTAAAGATTAATACCAATTATATTAGGGAATGAAAACACTATAATCATCATCATTATCTCTAAACCAAGGCCCTGTGCTAATGGATGCTCACAGATACAACCAATTCCAACAAAATCTTGCCCAACTCTCACAAGCCAATTCCTATTAGGATCTCAGTCCATGGCAAGGTGAACCAAACGCACAGTACAAACTTTTTGTAGCAAAGGAAAAGGAAACCAAACTCCCAATTCCATCCAACTCAGAATTGACAGACCTAATCATTAACACATCATTAATCGTAATACTCACCTAATCTGGGGATGGTTGATGGAGGCTCACGATCAGAGAGTGGCTCACGACCTAGGTGATGGTCGGAGCAGAAAATAGCCGCGACTGACTACTTGTGCGCAAAAGAAGCAGAAGATGTCACCTCTTCAGTTCATGCGCCAAGGAAAGCAACGTCTCAATGGCCTCCCTTGGCTCTGACGGCGGAGAGGTGGCTGTGGCAATCGATGAAGAAGGGTGTTGTTACCTCGTGCTCAAGAGAATCTAGCGAGAAAAAGACAAAGGCATGCACGATGCGGGGTTGTGAAGGAGGGCGCGGGACTGTAGAGGAGGGAATCTCACGAGGGCTCATGTGAGTAGGTTCCGATGGGGGGAGGGGGAAAGATGCAAAAGGTAGAACCGCCACCTTAGCGACCCCCTGATCCCGACCCTACAAGTGTCCAAAGGGGGTAAATCATGGTTTTACTGGTGGGGTAAGGCGCCTGGGGCCGAGAGGGTTTAAGCCAGTAAACCAGGTTTTTACTCTGTGTGCGACTGGCGACTCTTGAACCTGAGACCTCTGATGCAAGCATCCAGACGTCTTACCAACCGAGCCAGCCCGTGGGGGAGGGGGGAGGGGGAAAGAAGTTAGCGATGAGGGGGAGAGAGTGGGGGTGTTGGTGTGAGGGAGAGGGGAAAAGAGAAAATAAAAAGAAAGAGTTTTAAGTAAGTTAAGGCTAATTTGTAAAAAGGCCCTCTCAATTTGAATAATTTAACCCTCATCATTAGTTTAGGGTTGTGTGCATTTTAACACTTTAAATTTCATGTATTTAACAGATAAATCACAGGCGACTACTAATCCAAATAATGATTAGCAATAACTAGTACATAGAGGAGGGTAGGAACCTAACTACTAGTCAAGAATTAATTCCCAAATCTCATGATGATAATATCTTATATACTAGTTAATTGTCCATCTTGAAAGGATTAATTATGCTTAATAACAATATATGATCTAGCTAAAGATACATAATCGATGACTCAACCCAACTTGATTTCGAGCACATATATCGAGCAACCCTTACTTAAAGTGTGTTAATACTTTTTTATACAGCTACTGACAAAATGATGAAGAATCTTTATATGAAACTTGGGATAGATTTAAAGAGATGCTCAGATTATACCCCTATCATGAGTTGGAAAAATGACTAGTAATCCACATATTTTATAACGGTATCAACTATCAAACTAAGGTGGCCTTATACTCTACAGTTGGTGGAGCACTCATGAATAATGAATTAGATAAAGTCGAAGAAATTATAGAAAGTGTAACACTTAACCACTATAGTGGGCATCAAAGCGTAGTGGCAACTCAATCAAAATTCTTTAAAAGTACAATGTAGATGTCTTGAATTTGATTTTGGCCAAGATATATGTCCTCATAAACAAATTTGATTCAATGAACACCAATCTGGTAAATGTTATTGTCACAACTTGTGAAGTGTACGGAGATGCGGAACACATGAAAGAAGCATGCTCACTTGGAGTCATCACTGCAGTTGGCTCAAATTGAACAAGTAGATGCAATCGACAACATCAACACAAGACCCAACAATTTGTATTCTAACACATACAATCCCGGATGGAGAAATCATCCAAACTTCGTAAAATTACAACAATCAAGACCAAGGACAATTATCAGGGTTCCAATAGAACCACCAACCCTATAGAACTAAAAAACTATTTGAAGAGATATAAGTCAATCAGTTGGAAATGAAGAATGATCTCAAACAACTTAATGTGAGGATGGAAAGTGATGAAAAATATGTGAAGGTGCTTGACAATTAAGTGGCGCAAATAGCTAATACTTCTTCAAGAACTCAAGGGTCTTTTCTAAGAAAACCAGAGCCAAATGCCATTGAACATTAAAATATAATTGAGCTAAAAAATCGACAGGCCTTGGGTGAACCCTAAGTGATCGCTACATACAAGGAAATTGAAATCAATGGAGTGCCTTCTCCATCCTCTTCTCACGAGGGTGACATGCAAGAAGAGGTAGAGAATACTATTTTGGTTGAAGAGACTCCATTAAGAAAACACGTCCAACCAATTTCTTTTTCCTAAAGAATTTCCAAGACCAAGAAGGATGAAGAATTTGACATATTATGGAAAAAGTCAAAGAAATATGCATTGATGTTCTTTTCTTGGATGTTTACAACAAATGTCGAAGTTTACCAAATTTATGAAGAAAATTATCTCAAAAAAATGTAAGTGTTTTGAAAGGAATCGACGTCGATGGTCAGTTACCGAGGTTCAGCCTATGTGGATGCTGACAGGGGGGAGGAACTCTATGCCGTGCGAGATCAACACGAGCGTTAGGGGAGCACGCCGGAGGTTGTCCGGCGGAGCCCACTCCGATGCTCAAGTCAGTGGCTCGATGGAGAAGGGGAGTAGTGCCAACACCAGTCGACTGGTGCACCCAAATTCTAATGTTACAACCCAACGTTCAAATTCCAACCGACATCAGTCGATTGCACAGGAGATTAGTCAACTGATCTCTTTGTGCCCAAACCCTAAACCTAGGGGTTCTCTTCCCAAGTAGAATCTCTCAGCACTCATCCTCGCCCGACCAACTTAGACCTAGCCTTCTAGCTCCTCCATCAGCCTTGCGCCCCTCAGATGTCTCTCCATCCTTCACGTCTTGCTTTCTGAAGCTTCCTTCGATCTTAGTCATTGTTGTCGGGTTTTCTTCATTTGCCAAGATACCACTTGGACTTTTCTCCTATTGTACCTATATCCTGCATACTCACAATGCATATTAAATACAACACTAAACCTAACTTAAACCTTTGCCCAAACATCAAAACCTAAAGTACCTAGATTGCTCCAACAGCTCACACTCTGACAATTACCACTACCCCGAGTGATTGAGTGGACAGACCACTATATGACTGACGACGGACTTAATCACAAGGATGTCAATAACCGCCAGCATACAACAATGCAATATGGTGCATGATACCAATGTGCACAAACAAATCAGATCAATTGAATCAATAAGCAACACATGCACCCAAACCAAAACCATAACGAACCAACATGCAACTAATCTATTAGGTAGGGTATATCTAATTTCAACCAAACTCTAGATAAGTCACATGATATTTTTAAAGTACACGCGTACTACCAGTACTCTTCGGATCAGAAAAATAAGAGTCGAGACTGTATAACTGAAAAATTAGATTTTTAACTCAAAGATTAAGTAAAGAATAAGTATCAAATAGGAAAACAAGTAGAATGGAGTCAAGGTAGATCAACCTACTCAGAAAATACAATAATCATGCATTTAAAGTAAATGGAACTATAGAATCAAACCAGAAGTACCCACCTCGTAAGTGTCATATAATATCAGAAAGAACTCCCTCACGATCAACGTATGAATTAAATCAAAATCCTGTATTAAGGACAAAGAATTAGCTATTTATATAAGTAATAAATTAGCTAAACTATACTAAACATAGTTACGATACATTCTAATTATAACATCTGTTTAATTAAGTAAATTTCCCAAATTAATGGAACTACCACAACTACCAACCTAATCCTGGAATCCATTAACTACCAGTTCCAAGGTATACATAACAAGCGGTCAAGCTCAACTCCCTAACCTAGAGGGCACAAGGCAAGGGTTCCACAATATTAAGTGAGATCAAATGAGTCCCCATAATGTATCAAAATATTTTCTGATAAATCTATAATATTGTACATTTGTAAAGATTAATGCCAATTATATGAGGGAATGAAAACACTATAATCATCACCATTATCTCTAAACCAAGGCCCTGTGCTAATGGATGCTCACAGATACAACCAATTCCAACAAAATCTTGCCCAACTCTCACAAGCCAATTCCTATTAGGATCTCAGTCCACGGCAAGGTGAACCAAATGCACAGTACAAACTTTTTGTAGCAAAGCAAATCGAAAAGGAAAAGGAAACCAAACGCCCAATTCCATCCAACTCAGAATTGAAAGACCTAATCATTGACACATCATTAATCGTAATACTCACCTAATCCGGGGATGGTTGATGGAGGCTCACGATCAGAGAGTGGCTCACGACCTAGGGGATGGCCGGAGTAGAAAATAGCCGCGACTGACCGCCTGTGCGCAAAAGAAGCAGAAGATGTCACCTCATCAGTTCATGCGCCAAGGAAAGCAACGTCTCGATGGCCTCTCTTGGCTCTGACGGTGGAGAGGTGGCTGTGGCAATCGATGAAGAAGGGTGTTGCTACCTCGTGCTCAACAGAATCTAGCGAGGAGAAGACAAAGGCATGCACGGCGCGGGGTTGTGAAGCAGGGCGCGAGACTGTGGAGGAGGGAATCACACGAGGGCTCATGTGAGTAGGTTCCGATGGGGGGAGGGGGAAAGATGCAAAAGGTGGAACCGCCACCTTAGCGGCCCCCTGGTCCCGGCCCCACAAGTGTCTAGAGGGGATAAATCACAGTTTTACTGGTGGGGTAAGGCGCCTGGGGCCGAGAGGATTTAAGCCAGCAGACCAGGTTTTTATCCCGTGTGCGACTGGCGACTTTCGAACCTGAGACCTCTGATGCAAGCAGCCAGACGCCTTACCAACCGAGCCAGCCCGTGGGGGCGGGGGTAGGGGGAAAGAAGTTAGCGATGAGGGGGAGAGAGTGGGGGTGTCAGTGTGAGGGAGAGGGGAAAAGAGAAAATAAAAAGAAAGGGTTTTAAGTAAGTTAAGGCTAATTTGTAAAAAGACCCTCTCAATTTGAATAATTTAACCCTCATCATTAGTTTAGGGTTGTATGCGTTTTAACCCTTTAAATTTCATGTATTTAACAGATAAATCACGGATAACTACTAGTCCAAATAATGACTAGCAATAACTAGTACATAGGGGAGGGTAGGAACCTAACTACTAGTCAAAAATTAATTTCCAAATCTTATCATGATAATATCTTATACACTAGTTAATTGTCCATCTTGAAAGGATTAATTATGCTTAATAACAATATGTGATCTGGCTAAAGATACATAATCGATGACTCAACCCAACTTGATTTCGAGCACATATATCGAGCACCCTTACTGAGAGTGTGTTAATACTTTTTTATGCAGCTACCGACAAAATGATGGAAAATCTTTATATGCAACTTGGGATAGATTTAAAGAGATGCTCAGATTATACCCCTATCATGAGTTGGAAAAATGACTAGTAATCCACACATTTTATAACGGTATCAACTATCAAACTAAGGTGTCCTTATACTCTACAGTTGGTGGAGCACTCATGAACAATGAATTAGATAAAGTCGAAGAAATGTAGCACTTAACCACTATAGTGGGCATCAAAGCGTAGTGGCGACTCAATCAAAATTCTTTAAAAGTACAATGTAGATGTCTTGAACTTGATTTTGGCCAAGATATATGTACTCATAAAGAAATTTGATTCAATGAACACCAATCCGGTAAATGTTATTGTCGCAACTTGTGAAGTGTACGGAGATGCGGAACACATGAAAGAAGCATGCTCACTTGGAGTCATCACTGCAGTTGGCTCAAATTGAACAAGTAGATGCAATCGACAACATCAACACAAGACCCAACAATTTGTATTCTAACACATACAATCCCGGATGGAGAAATCATCCAAACTTCTTAAATTGCAACAATCAAGACTAAGGGCAATTATCAGGGTTCCAACAGAACCACCAACCCTATAGAACTAAAAAACTATTTGAAGAGATATAAGTCAATCAGTTGGAAATGAAGAATGATCTCAAACAACTTAATGTGAGGATGGAAAGTGATGAAAAATATGTGAAGGTGCTTGACAATCAAGTGGCGCAACTAGCTAATACTTCGTCAAGAACTCAAGGGTCTTTTCTAAGAAAACCAGAGGCAAATGACATTGAACATTAAAATATAATTGAGCTAAAAAATGGACAGACCTTGGGTGAACCCTAAGCGGCCGCTACAGACAAGGAAATTGAAATCAATGGAGTGCCTTCTCCATCCTCTTCTCACGAGGGTGACATGCAAGAAGAGGTAGAGAATACTATTTTGGTTGAAGAGACTCCATCAAGAAAACATGTCCAACCAATTTCTTTTTCCTAAAGAATTTCCAAGACCAAGAAGGATGAAGAACTTGACATATTATGGAAAAAGTCAAAGAAATATGCATTGATATTCTTTTCTTGGATGTTTGTAACAAATACCGAAGTTTGCCAAATTTATGAAGAAAATTATCTCAAAAAAATGTAAGTGTTTCGGAAGGAATCGACGTCGATGGCCAGTTACCGAGGTTTAGCCTATGTGGATGCTAACAGAGGGTAGGAACTCTGTGCCCTGCGAGATCAACACGAGCGTTAGGGAAACACGCCGGAGGTTATCCGGCGGAGCCTACTCCGACGCTCAAGTCAGTGCCTCGATGGAGAAGGGGAGTAGTAAGCAGGAAAATGTATGAGTAGCAAAGATTGCATAACCCCCTTTACCGGAGGGGTTGGTATACCTTTTATATCTGCGACGACTGTCTCCTGACTCTCCACGATCATTGTCATGTCCCCTCGATTGTCGGTTACAGGATAACCTTTGCAACGGTCCACACCGTCATTAAGTTCGAACCGTTGCGACAATTATGGATTATGATGACTCCGCGATAAGGGGTGATGGTTATCCGCAGATCCGAATAAAGGGGGACCATTACTTGAGGCCGGGTGTTCTTGGGCTCCGCTTCCCCGAGGTGAGATCGGGGTCTTCTGGCCAGGGGGTCCCGGGCATTCTGCTTTCCCGAGGTGGTCTCGGGGACCTGACTTCCGAGGTGATCTCGGAAGCTTGCCCTCTGAGTTGAACTCCGGGGAGTGTCTACCCGCGCGCGCGCGCGCGGGGGGCGGGGGTCCCGGAAGATCCCCTTCCCGAGAGGGTATCGGGAGCTCTAGAAAGAGAGTCGTTCAGACTCGCTATACCTTGTCATACAGCTTCTTCAACCCACATGTCAGTCACGGGGTACTCAACCCCATCAGTAAGGAAGAAGGGTATGAGAATGTTGCATTAACCGAGGAGTGTAGTGCCTTATTACTAGACACACTACCTTCTAAGCTCTAAAATTTGGGAAAATTTTCCATTCCTTGGAAGATTGGCTCGACTATAATTGATAAGGGGTTTTTGTGATTTAGGAGCAAGTGTATATCTTATACCCTATTCTGTTAATAAGAAACTTGACTTAATAATTTAAAGCTAACCACCGTGTCACTGTAATTGATAGACCACTCTTGTAGATACCCAATTGGTATAATAGAAGATGTGCCACTGGAGATAGGGAGTTCTATTATCCCTATGGACTTTGTGGTCTTAGATATGGTTGAAGACCCAAAGATCTCAATTATTCTTGGAAGGTTTTTCCTTGCCACAGCTAAAGTTGTGATTGATGTAAAAAATCATAAATTGTCTTTGGTAGTTGGCGAGGAAAAAGTTGAATTTGATTTATCCGAGGCTTCTAATCAACTTACTAATAGTAAAAGTATTTGCTAAAGATTGAATGATTTACAACAAAAGAAAAGGAATACCATCTCAAAAGGAGACTACCAGACGTAGCACTAAGTCCGGCAAGTAAAGAGAAGAGGCCCTGAACAAAAAATAATAAATATATCATTCCGGTGAGAGCCCGAAAAAGAGAAGCGTCAAAAACAAGTTGCCATAATGGAGGAGAGTTTACTGAATTTTTTTTGGATTTTAAATGATTTTTTTTATATTTGATGGGATAAACGGGTAAGAGATAAAATCGGTTTAAAATACTCATTTAAAGTGGGAGTTGATTAAATTAATTTCCCAAAGTTAATTTACTAAAACCTAGGTTTTACCTCCCACTACAAAAATATACGTAAATAGCGACGGACGTTTTTAATAACCCGTCGCTATTAGCAACGGATATCTAGTATCCGTCGCTAGAGTTGCGCGCCAAGTCAAACCCCTGAATTTAGCGACGGACATGGTCAAAGTCCGTCGCTAAGGTTAGGCGGCGGGTCAAACACCTAAATATAGCGACGGATTTGGTCAAAGTCGTCGCTACTTTGCGACGGACAAGTTAATCCGTCGCAATATTAGTTAAAAAACGCAACGACCCCCTTCCCCGCGGCCACGCGATCCGGTGAACCCTAGGTCAATCCTCCTCTCTCGGCGATTCTCCTCCGGCGAACCCTCCTCCGATCCCAGGTACGCGAGCTAGGCCACATTTCCTTTATTTTCGTCCTTGGTTTGTGCTTGTGCGGCGGCGGCGTCCTCTCCGGGCAGCCTCGGCTTGACACGACCGCGCGTGGCCAACCGCAGCCTCGCCGGCCAGTCGGGACCTCCCGCAGCCCCTCGCGGGCACCAGAATTAAAAATCTCGCATTTGGACCTCTTCGTACTGTGACAGTCTACTCGGGTTATTACGTGAATGGATACAGATTTCATGTGGCCCAACATGATTCAGGGATGCTACGTATAATTCTGGCATCAGTGTCAAAGGATCAACAAACAATAATGATAATGAATTTGACTATTATGGCATGCTAGAGGAAATTATCGAAGTTGAATACCCAGCGTTACCTTTCAAAAGATGTGTATTATTCAGGTGTTCTTGGTATGATCCAACTCCAAGGACGGGCACCAGGAAACATCGGTTATACAATTTAGTTGAGGTTAATTCAAGCAAAAGATTCAACAAGTTCGAACCTTTCATTTTTGCGATGCAAGCAGGTCAAGTATTTTATCTGGAGTACCCAACTATGAGAAGACGACCTAGTGAATGGTTTGCTGTATGTCAAATGAAGCCTAGGTTAACCATTGAAATGCCAAATACGATCACTGTCCAAAACTCCGATGCTTATCAAAATGAAGAAGTTATAATCAACTCCGTTGATTCAGAAATACAATCAACATCTCAATTACTTATATATGAGAATGTCTCTTACGAGGAAATTGATGATGGTGAAATATCTAGCAGTGAGGAGGTCGATGTATCAACGGATTCAAGCGATGAAAACTTGCATGTTAATTTAGTTCCATCAGATTAGGATGAGTTAAATGTATTGAACATTAACTAATCAGAGTTTGTATTAAGATGAGTTGTTAATTTAGATCATTCTGCTTGTATTGAACATTAACTACGATGCTTGATTATCCCTTTGCTAGCTTTATTTACATTGTCTTTATTTGCATGTTTCCATTTGCACTCAGGATTACTGAATTTTATTTTATCTATTCTTCTTATCTGCCTAAACTTTGTGTATAATCAGGTACCATGTCTGCACCCCGTGATCAGCAGATTAGACTTACAGTCGTCGGTGACATGTATATCTATTCTTCTTATATATTTTAGATCAAAATTTGCTAATATATCTAATTTTTTCTACAGTTTTATACCAGATAACCATCAGGTGTCTTCCTATATTACTAAAAAATTTAAAGAAAGACTGTCCACTTCGACGACATGGGGGCATATAAAAAATGATTTGAAAACATTCTATTACGGGGAGTTTTTAGTAAGTAGTTTAGATGTATATTTAATTTGATGTTATACCTGTTTTGATACTAACCATATTATTTTTTTTTACAGAAAAGGTACACCTGGGAGGAGGGTACAGAGGAGCAATTCAAGAGGACGTGGAATGCCTACTACTCCTAATTGTACAGGGACATGGTCTACAAATGGAGAAAGAAGGCTGATAGGCCTACAGAGGTCCCTGAGACGATTTGGGCAGCATGGCGAGCTGTTTGGGATGACCAGCACTGGCAAGAGAATGCTGCGATTGCTCGAGCTAATCGCAATTCAGAGCTTGCTGGCCCCAGCACGGGATCCACGAAACACACTGTTGGATCCCGTTCCATTGTCCAGCATGCCAGTGATTTGGTAAGTAGTTTTTATTTAGGTTATTAAATGCATTTAGTATGTTTTTTTGGATATGTTTAAACATTATATTTTGTGTTTACAGGCTGCAGAGCTAGAGAGACCTCCCACTAGTTGGGAGTTATTCACCAAGACCCACAAGAAAAAAGATGGGTCTTTTGTCGATCGTCGGTCCCTAGCAATCAATGTAAGTCGGTCGTTTATATTTTATTTGTTTTGACATTTTATATAGACTAATTAAATTTTTATTTCACAGGAAGCAATGACCACTAGAGTTGCTGAGGCACAGGCGTCTCAGCCTGCTGCAGAGGGGGAGGATGCACAGCCTCTTTCCACCGACGATGTGAATCGGATTTATTTTGATGTCGTCGGTGGGAAGAGGAAGACCGCCTGCTACGGCCTGGGCTCTCAGGCAAAGGTTACATATGATCAGATGAGAGCTCCAGGGGTTAGGGGGCGACCAACATCCTCCTCCTCTACCTCTAGTGAGGTTCGTCATTTGCGGGAGGAAAATGAAGCCCTGCGGACTCGAATCACGTCGATAGAGTCGACGTGGGCCGGGAGGGACGCAGAATGGGCTAAGAGGGACGCAGAGTGGGCTCAGAGGGACGCAGCGAGGGATGCTGAGTTGAGAGATTTGCGGGCTCGCCAGGCACACACTGAGGATATAGTACGTCACATGCAAGCTTTTGCATCGACCTTGACGCCGATGACACAGTGTCAGCCCTTTNCGGCGTGCGCCGTAGCTCTACCGCGGCTTGCGGCTTCTGTTTACGAGACGACGCTCACTCGCGCCCTCTCTCCGGATGGATCCCACTTGCCGTTGTCGTCCATTGCGGATTCGCAAGCGGATCATGACCGAATAAGCGAACCCGGCGGAGGCGGTGGCGACCATGGAAAGGATGCATCCTCTACACCACATCAGCATATCTCCTCTTCAAACCCTAACTCCTCATTCCTAAAATCGTCCATGGCTATGCCCCAAACAATCTACCAGGAATCATTTCCCCAACCTCGGTCAGATTCTCTCAACAATGGCTATGAATATGATTATTTTTATCCTCCTTATGTCGCACCAGGGACTCCAGCTGCAGATGAAAAATCTGGTCCTTCCGCTCCCATGGTGGCTCCTCCTACACCCCCTCCGCCCCCGCCAGCCAAAACCTCTGGCTGGGAGTTCTTAGATCCTTTTGCTAGTTATGAGCATTTCTTGCCTAATTACTCCCTGGGCAAGCTTCACACGGGTTTCTTCACGAGTAGCCCTGATTTGGGTGAAGTAAGAAAGCAAGAGGGAATCCCTGATCTTGAGTTTGAACTGGATGCTGAGCCAAAGAAGAGAGTGATGAAGGATAATATAGAGCTAAAGAAGGAGAACACAATTGACAAAGGTTTAGGAGGCAAAAAATCTAGCATTGGAAAGATGGAAGCTGTGTCTGCAAAGAATGCAAAAACGAAGGATGAGAAGATGGATGCTATGAGGTTATCAGAAAAAGAGAGAATGAATAGTGGGACATTCAACAATGGTAAAAATGGTGAAGCGAAAGACTGGAAAAAGGACATGGAGGCATTTGATAAAAAATCCTATACAACAGACGAAAGTGAGCCAAGCGGTGGGAAATCATCGACTTTTGCAAGCAGTGAGCAATCATTTTTCCTTCATGCCACAGGGGATTTAATAGATGTTGTGAAGGAGATAAGGGATCATTTTAATTCGGCTGCTGATTGTGGTGAAGAGGTATCAAGGATGCTTGAGGCAGATAAGTTTCCTTACCATTCGCGAAGTGGAAGGTTTGGAGGTTAGTCTTTCATTTTTCTTGTCAGTTAAAGTATGCTGCTCTCCATAGTTTAAATTTCGATATCATCTGCTAAATAATGGATTTTATTTTATATCATTCTCATCATGGTAATTCTTTTAACTCCTTTGTCATATTTCTCTCATTGTAATTTGTATTTTAACATTGCAAAAATCGTTTTCTAACATGAACTCATTCTAAACTATTGCACCCATAAGTCTTGGATACATGACATGAGGCGATTAGAGAACATGGACGACAGAGGGCGGCCTGACGCCTTGTCATCCACGACAGTCAACAGGCCGCAACATGTTTGTTTGGTTGATAGTGAACACTTAGATGGAGAGCTAGTACTCATGATAACACATGTACACTATACCTTAATGCCTACTCAGATATGATACTTCATCAAACATGACATGAGCAGAGATCCCTAGTCACTTGTATGTTTTGTGCATTTTGATGATATACATATTTACCTTTCATAAAAAAAAAATTCTAAACTATTGCACCCATAAGTCTTGGATACATGGATTCTTTGTCATACATTAAATTCTAATGCTATTTTATGTGTTTGTATCAAGGTTATTTAAGTGACTCAAATGTATTATATAAACCCTTTGGGTTTCACTCAACCATACTTGCACATCAACCCTAATCAATTTAGGGTCTTTTCAATTAGGGATGAATGTGTGAGCTGATGGATATTGTTTAATGTATCCTTTCTCTTGTTCATTTAGATAGACGAATGAATGAAAGGATTCATCCATCACCTATTCAGTTAGAATGATAAGTTAAAGTACAAACAAATAAAATTGAAAAAGATTAATTCCTTCTCTCTTCTCTTTCATTTAATTCAGTTGTAAACCTTCCTCTCTTCTAATTGTAAGAATTAAGAAGGTTAAACTGTCAATTAGACATTGATAACAACAACATTAACTTTGATACAAAAGCACACTCATAGGATTTCCAATTGGCTATGCTCGAGAAGGCTGAATCTGGTTGCGCAGGCTACAACTTGTGATGGCACAACCCTAGATCAATGCAAACTCAACCATGATATCTTGTGTCATGCCTAGGTCAACTTACTATGTTGCAAAGATAAAAAAAATATTACAATATTGAAAATTATAAATAATTAACAATAGTAATACATGCAATTTCAAATATTAAACACAATTTTCTTAAATATATATTTTAAAAATTATAAATATTTAGTACACTTTTATTTTTTTTTTAAAAAAATCCTCTATAGATAGAAGGAATACTATTTAGACAATAATTATAGAAGGATTACTACTTAAAAAAACTATATTTAATTGTTTTTTTCTAAAAATATTATGTTGTTCAATAATTGAAAACTTATATAAAAACAATATACAACTTATTTTTAAATTATACACAAGAACCATATTTATCTAATAATTACTATATATAAATAAAAAAACCGAAATTGTATTAGCACGACACGATACGATATTGAAACCGTATCGTTCCAGTCTAGGACTAAAACCTCGGCACGGGTCTAGACTTTAAACCTTGGTTTAACTTCATTTTTTAGAAATGGACAATTTTAAAAATCATTTAAATTTTTAAATAAGGAAAAATATCAAGGATATTTTTTATAATAAAAAGTTATAATAATTTAGGAAAGAACACTTCTTTGGTAATTGTTAAAGATTATAATATGGATCTGACTGAATTGTGTGTAAACCTTCAAATATACATTTCATAGTTTTCTTGCATTTTCATATGGATGAATAAACGTTAGCAATTAAATGTGCAGTGAAAATAAAAGAAAAATCAAGGCAATGCCAATAGGATATTTAACGTGGTTTGGACTCCCAATACTAATCCATGGTTGACTCCATGGGTGACACCCTCTGTGACCTTGCGAGGCTAACGCGAGGGACAACAGCCTCACAGTCGCAGTATCGGTATGATGCCGGTGTTGGTCGATAGGCGGAATGGTAAATTTCACTCGTGCTGACCGGCACAACACAAAATTGAAAACCATGGTTGACTCAACCTTTTTAATTGACTTAACTACCTATTCAACGAACTTATCACATCCAAAGGACACTTGTTGGGTTGACTCAATGACTTTTCAGCAGCTCAGTTCAAATAGAGAGCATTCTTATCAAGAGTAAAGAACATATACTTGATTGAATAGTTGACTCAATAGTCGACTGAAGCTACCATCAATCGACTCAATCTACTTGAGGTCATGATTAAAGCTTCAGAATAAAGCTTGATCATAGACTATGACAATGAATCCATCAGTCCTTTGTTAAAGGCTCTCCACAAGCCAAACTAGTAAACTTTACCTAGTTAACCCACATCACCTTGATGGTGTTGCTCAAAAGCGTGAACCTAAATTATAAGTCCCTTCGGATACATTATATGCTCTAGTCTGACTCAACATGACATCCTTTGCTAAGTCACCTTTGTAGTTCACTTGTCAAGATGCCATACCTCCATGCGAGGTCTTAGTCCTCTGGATGCATCTATCTGTCATCCTTTACTAAGTCACCTACAGAACTCTCCTCGTTCGGCTCATGTTCTTTCTAGTGTCCACATTGCCATGATTTGGGGCATGATTGCACAATAATTTCCTAATAATGTTTTTTTTCTCTCATATAAAATAAGTTTTACTTGACATGTGCCTATTATTAAATACACTTAACTCAAATTATGAATGAATTATTTAATATTTTTTTAAAATCTCATCTTGACATTTATTAGGTCATGTTTATTGTGTTTATTCATCATCCTTATGCCTGGCTACATGATATCTTTTAATGCTCAAATGAGAGATCATATTTATTCTTCTTCCTCAATTGCCATCTCTTTTTATTATTTACTCCATTTCTCTTTGCCAAACAAACCATTATCAATTGATGACGCAAGATAAATGTAAGAGGTTGGCTAGTTGCCAATGACAAGTGCTCATGAGAAGCACACATGTTGGCGCTAGGATTAGAAAAATGTCTTCCTTCTAGCATCGTCTTCTATAAGAGGAAGTTCGGTAGACGGGAGGTGAAGAAAGATGTTGCTTTGTAGAGTCAAGATAAACAGTTAGTTTTATGGTTTGTGGAGAGAAGAATAGAAGCAAGATCCTCACTCGAGGGTGCGTAGAGCAATAAGGTAAAGATTAAGAAGGAAGAGGACACAAGTGTACATGCTATTAGATCGTGGTGTTAATGGGTGGAGAAGGAGAAGAGACTTTGGTTGCTTGAAATGGAGGGAGATGGTAAGAACAAAAAGTGAGAAAAGAGTGGTGGGTGGGGATGATGAGGATTTAAGAGGCTAAGTGAGCAATCAGGAGATAGACAACAAAAGGCGGATTTGAGAAGAGGATGAGAGGTCCATGATAGTGAAGGTGGCATGCATGAGATTGGGTGGTAAATGATGGTGGAAGATAGAGGAAGTGGAAAAAAGAGAATCAACCATTAAATGATGGATGAAGTGACATTGAATGATGGATGAAGTGACATTGAAGGTATGAAAAAACTTTATCAGGAACAAATTGTTATTTTTCCCCCTCTTTCCTCTATCTTTTACGATGGTTATTTTTTTCCCCTTCAACCATCCAAGAGGTAGATAATTTGAGGTAGACAATTAAGACGATTATTTTTTCCCCATCTATCTGTCCACGAGGTAAATAGGGAAAAATAAACCTCGTTGAGATTAAGGGAATAGATTTTTAGGAATATATATATTCCTAAAAATCTATTCCCTTAATCTCAACGAGGTTTATTTTTCCCTATTTACCTCGTGGACAGATAGATGGGGAAAAAATAATATACAACCTTATAAAATATTCTACTATAAATTAAATTATTATATATATAAATCTGATTTAATTTTAAATTTATTAAAATAAATCCAAATTTGATTTAATTTAAACCTATTTGATCCTACCATGTCTACTTAGTGGACTTCTACTAATCCTAAATTGATTTTTACTCAATAAGCATCAAATATTTCACGAAATAATATCAAAAATCAAATTAATATTCAACAGCTCAAATATAACTCAATAATAAGTATCTATAACAATCAAATATTAATAAAAATATTTTTAATTAATATAATTATATTTAAAAAGTACCAAAATTAAATCTACACTACACGATACGATATTAAAATTGTATCGTTTTAGTCATAAATCAAAACTTCGACATGGCTCAAAATTTTAAACCTCGGACAAAACTAATTGAATTCCAAAAAGTAGCCATGGACAAGCTATACCTCAAGTATAACCAAAGAAGTTCACCAAGAGTTTTCTTATAGCTATTTCTAGAACATGATCTATAGGTATCAATTTATAGAATTTTTTTTCGCATTTCTCATTATGATATACTTCTTTGATTGAGTTACAAATTGCAGAATGGGATAGAATGGCCAAAAATCTAAGGGAGCATTTGGTTTGCTCCGTTTTCATTTTCATTTTCTAGAAAATCTCATTTTCTCATTTCTTGGAAAATGACTGTATTTCATTCTCTAGTTATCTTTTTCTAGACAACAAATATGGAAAATATAAACCAAACATGTTTTCTGGAAAATCACATTTTCTCAGAAAATGCAAACAGAAAATGAGGATAGAAAATGGGTACCAAACGCATCCTAGGTATCTATGGTATGGGGTACATATGATCATGTAACTGATGAAATTTGAATTGTTGTGGAAAGAATAAAAAATTAAATAATTTAGTATAAAATATAACAAATGATGTTCAATTATAATTCATAATAAGGATATATATTATGTTTCATGAAATAGCATAATAAGACAAGATGAATAATAGATTGTAAATTTAATGAATTAGATTAATAATATTACTAGTATGTTTAAATAAATATATTAATAAATGTACCACAAGTATCTCAATTTTGTTAGATATTATTTTCTAATATAGATTATTATTTAATATTCAATTAGTTTAATTGAATAGGAGTTTTGTGACAATATTAGCAAGCGATATTATAACTCTTGAATCTTGTTCGATATTGAATGAAGAAGAATTGATGAAGTTCTTAGTTTACATTCACATGCAACAAAGTTATTTTATTGATCTCGCAACAAATATTAGGTGGTGAGGCAGTGAAAGATATAAGTTAGAATTTACTAGAGCAACAATAATGACTATCTCTTTCACATGCATGCCTTCACTAGTATTCAAACAAAGATAGGAATAGAGTTGGTAGATTGGTTGATTTTGTCAAAATTGATCTTATTTGGAAAATTTCAATCTATTATATCGTCTTTATTCATGATTTGATAAGTTTTTAATTAATTTAATCTATTTTCTAGTGTAGTTAGTGATTTCATTGAAACTCTACTCTCTTTAAACTTAACCATTGATTTATAAGAGATGACTAATTTCTCAAGAAAGATTGAATCAACCTTTGTGGATACGGATCTAACTCGGGCAATTCTATATGAACTATTTGAACAACAATTTATCGGACTGTCATACACCAAGAGGAAGTATTTCTCAAAATCCTTCGAATGAGGATTCGCGTTTTCAATTATCAATTCTAGTTCTTTGGTAACTATATGGCAAGGAGTTTCTTGGCTTTTTAGTTGGGATGGTTTTCTATTTCTAAGAGTTAATTTCTTAATGGTACCTATCTTAACTAAGTTTTCCATCACTAAATGACTCTTTCTTCATTTTGTGTTCAAAAAATATTGTATTCCTACTGTATCATAAGCTTCGTAATTTAAAAAATGGACATATAGACCTCTCCGTGTACAAACTATTACAACACGGAGCTTGATACTCAGTAAGATTTCGTAATCTAGAGTATGTTTTTTTTTTTGCAGATATTTCGTCCAGAATTTTGGATCAGACAGCCGTTCCTTTTTTGACATCTTCACTTTCTTTTAAGCCACTGCAAGACACAAATACAATGAAAGGAAAAGCAGGGAAAAACAATCTTGCTGATGATGTTATCATAAATTCAAGGAACCTTTCATCTACTCTCGAGAAGCTATATCTATTGGAGGAAAAACTTTATAAGGAAATAAAGGTAATTTGCAAGAACACAAGAAGTTTATTGTGAGTTGAATATTTTGATGCTCTCAAGACTATATTTTTCTTGGCAAATTCCATTTGATTCTGTTACTCCAAAATGATCATAGAATTTGACAATCTTATTCATTAAAATGCCGCACTTAAGTTTTCATTCTCTTGTCATTTAAATCCCTTCCAACCATTTATATGCTTAGTGCCTTACTTGAATAATAGGAAACATGTGGCATGATTCATTGGAGTTGTAAACTTGAAACATAATTTATTCCATTAGATGAAGTAACAATAGTTATGGCTAAGGGGTAAAGTGATCATCATTATCAAGCCATATTGTGCCAACTACTTAGAGTCGATTTCATGAATCTTATCCCTTTGTTATATTCTATGTAAGACAACCTAGCTTAGGAAAATTAAGATTCATGTTTATTGGTTCAAATAAATATTTATTCTCAATTGTGTAACATAACCTGAACCATTTATCATATGGGCTTGGAATTGATATTGATGGTTCTGTTAGAAAGTGTCAAGTGTTTGAAAACTTTGGGTATAATTTGATGATTTTGAAACTTTGGGTGCATTTTGAAAAAGGAGATTGATTCCAAGGGGTAAAATGAAAATTTCCTTCCTTTAACTTAACCCTACACTATGTTGGGACTAAATTATGAGACCAACAATCATTAAAATTGAGAAAACAACTTGAGTTGTAAATGTTATCATTTTAATTAATTCATTAATTGTTTTGATATTTTCACTTGCAAGGAAATATATTCTCACCCACCTTTTAAACAACTAATATAAATTTCAATTAATTCATAAATAGCTTTGATATTTTCACTTACAAGGCAAATAAATTATCACCCACCTTTTAAACAACTAATATAAGATGAATGTTGATAAGAAATGTCAACATAAGATACAAGACACTAGTATTTATTTATCAAGTGATGTTTTCATGTACTTGTTTGGCTTGTCCATTTATATATCATGCTAGTTTTGCATGTTTGTTGGTCCACATTGATAGAAATTTGGCAAAGCCATAGAATTTGAAGGGAAAGCAACGTGACAAAATCACCAACCATTGCATTGAAGTATGCTTGCTTGAATATGCAAGATGTAACCAGGAAATGAAAGGCGTAATGTATAAAAAGAGAATTTACATGGAGTGTCAGCAAGTAGAAATCCTTTTTTCACTAGCTAATATAACTTGATAAAGAGATGCCCTAGTCAGTAGTCACCTTGAGTGCCTCAAGTTGAGCTAAAAAACGAGTTCACTGCAATAACTGTGATCTTTTGAGAGATTTGCATGATCATGTTGTCACTATTGATATTTCTAATCTCTTCTAATGCACCTTTACTATAAGTGAAAAAAAACATTTGTGGGAATGGTGGATGTTTACGTCAGACTTTGTTGATTCTTTATTCCCTTTTGGAAATTCCTAGGCTGATTTCTTTCGATTCACCTTCACCACATTTTGAAAGCTATCTTGTTTCTTATGACCTTTGGATGACTTTATGTATCCTACATTGTCAGAGCCGTGCCTAATTATTCCCAAATATTGGCACTTTGTGCAAGTTATTTGATTAATTGTTTTCTAAAGATGCCCTATTTAGCTTGTGCATGGAAAATACTTGTACATTTAATAATGAATTTCAATCATTTAACTAAATCACTAGTCATGATGTATCAACACTAAAACATTTTATGAAACCTTCAGCAGTTGCATGCACTAATCTGAATTTATGGCAAATTTGGAAGCCAATAAATGCTTGTTTTTAGTTGATCTTCTTTTACACAGAGGATGGTTTAAAATGTTCAGCTAACAGTTAGTAAATGCATTCTTTGATGCTTTATCATCCCTCTTCATGGACATCTCTATTAAATTTTCTAGGTGATTGTTCTAGGAGGAAGAAAAACTTCGAATCATCTATGAAAAGAGATACAAACAACTAAAAGCTTTGAGCGATAGTGGAGCAGACTCCTCTAAGATTGAAATGACTCAAATTTCAGTAAGAAAGCTGGAGACAGAGATCAGCGTCATTGTTAGATCTATCAATTCCATTTCAAACAGAATGCACAAGATCAGAGATGAAGAACTGCAACCTCTACTTACTGAATTAGTGCGAGGGTATGTCTCGAGCTTTGTTGTGATTCTTTTTGTTACTATTTTTTATTACCAATTAACATTTTAGCACAATTAATTTAAAGGATTAATTGTTAAATCTATTCCGTACTTTCTAACTTTTAACAAATCTATCGTGTACTTTTAAAATCACCATTCTATCATCTACTTTCCTAATGACTGTCATACTTTGTCATGTACTTTACACCTTTTAACAAATCAATCCCGCACTTTTAAAAATAGCAAACTATTACAATTTAAAAATAAAACAAATATATTATGAAATACAATTTGTTAAGAATTTATTAACTGATGGTATACTAAAAGAGAAATAAAAAAGCAGATGACGTGGATGAAAAGTTAACTTGGCATGCAATAATTTCATGAGTTAACAAATAATTAATGGAATTTCATGTGTGATAGATTTGTTACATTTTTATAAAGTATGTAATAGATTTGTTAAAAATTGTAAATTATGTCATAAATTTAGCAATTAAACCAAAGTTGAATGTTGCAGCTTCAAGAAGGTAGCTAATGGATTTTGACAAAGTCTACTTGCCTATATATTGACTATATTGAGTTCCTTTAAAATAACATTCAGTTGTATGTAGATAATTCTATATGGGTAAATCTTCCCTTGAAATTAACAAAGAGATCAAAAGTTTGCCATCTTCAAGATATGTTAGTCTCAACTATTTGAGGTAACTATATAGATCTTAGGACAGAGTTACCGGAGGTTTTATTCAGCATATCTTGATCAAAAGTTTGTCATTATCAAGGCATATTAGTTTTAACTATTTGAGGTCATTATATAGGCCTTGCCCCTCCATTGACGACAATTTACATAGTGGAAAACCAGTCTTCTAACCTCAATAAACTATAGTAGAAGATTATATATGTATCAAATTTGCATCATACATCATCATAGTACGAGTGCACTCTATTCTATACTAGGAAACCTCTAATCAAGGTTCAAAATCTTAATCCGTGTCAGAGTTCCAGTCTTTGACTGGAACGATATTGTTTCGGCATTGTGTTGACATCCTAATGCATAGTGCCGGTGGAGGATTGGAGGTGAAGGAGATGAAGTTGAGGAAGGAGACTTTATTTATGGCAAGTGATATCGAGTTTAAGTAACTTACCGGAATGATGCATGTTTTGCCTGGTATGATATGGTATTTCAAACAATGACTCTAATCCAACCATTAGCTCAATTAGTGGATGACCAACATCTAAAGACAACTTTAAATGGCAATGTTGCCATTTGCCTCTGTTTGCAGATCCAAATTTAGAGTTTGATGCTTTGATGTTCAATGATTATTCATTGGCACTGTAATTTATAAAGGAAACTTAACCTCTAGAACTATGGTTTTTTTCCTGTCTATGACTTTGTTTACACTCTTTTATGAGAAAAGAAGGAATTCATGGACGATTGCTGTAGGGGCTCTCTGAGATCTGTTCAATAAAGAAAATTTATGTATCTACTGTCATTCTGATAGCTGTTTTTCAATTTCATGTAGACTCGTAAGAATGTGGCAGAGTGTTCTGAATTGCCATCAGAAGCAGCTGAAGGTTATAGTTAATAGCAAAATCCACAAGCTGGTGTCAAGAACTGGAAGTCAAAGAGAAACAGTTTCTAAAGCCACTAAGGAATTGCAGTTGGAACTGATAAACTGGTACCAATGCTTCATTGATTGGATTTTCGTTCAGAAATCGTACATTGATGCCTTGAATGGGTGGTTAATTAGCTGGTTGCCTCAAGAAGTCGAGCAGACATCTGATGGAGTTGCTCCTTTCTCTCCTAGTAGGATTGGAGCTCCATCTGTGTTTGTCCTCTCGAATGATTGGTACCATGCAAACAAACATATTTCAGGCAAACAAGTAATTGAAGCTATGGATACATTTATTAGGATTCTTCACTCTCTTTTGCGGACTCAAAAAGAAGAAGAACGTCATAGACTCGAAGCAGAGTATCTGTCACAAGTTTATGATAAAAATTTAGTTAATTTCATGGAGAAAGACACAGCTGGGCATCTGGAGATTGAATCTGCAAGTGAGAACGGTCTGCCACACCGTGATGATGGCATAGTCAAATTGGACTTTCTGAGAAAGAGATTGGATGAGAAGATTCACAAACACAAGGAGTGTTTAAATCAAATTAAAAAGGTTTCTTCCAGTACTTTGCAAAGTGGATTGACTCCATTATTCGAAGCACTAGGGAGCTTTACTTCAGATATATTGAGAGAGTATGATAGTGTTAGAATTCCAACTGAAGGTGGAGAAATGCAGGACAAGTGCAAAAGCAGTTTTAGATAAATGAATTTATTTCCTTGGATTGGTTTTATTGAAAGCGATGTTTCACGATTGGCCTTGCTCCACTGGGAAGAGACTGACCGAACTGTTCTTCGTTAGAAACATTTGAGCAAATGGGATGTTAAGACATAATAAACAACCATAATAGCAGACCAGAACATTAACAGATCTAGTAGCTCACAAATGCAATTGCAGTTCAGGTAGTGTGACTTACACCAAAGTTCTTTGTTCACTCAATAAAGATTAATGCCCTATTGAACAAAGCAGTTTCAATAGCATAAAATTTTTCAATCTAAATGTTTGGCATTCTAGGTTGCAGATGTTTCATTTTTTGGGAATATTCTTATTATTTGATGCTTGATCGTGCAAAGCACGAATCAGTATCATATATCTGGCGTTGCATAGTTAATGGATGCCTTATGGAGCAGTTGTGGTTGTACATTTATCACTTGATCTCAAATTGGATAATCTTTGCTACCTCCTTACCCTTTTATTCTAGCTTTAATTCCTTCATTCATTGTTTATCCGTCTTCTTTAATTGTTCTGCTACTATCTTAATGACATTATCATAGTTTCTTTCAAATCATGAGGGGTCGAGACATGCAATCAAAGTGATATCTTTCTCAGCCGGAGTAGACTGTTTGTGTAATTCAAATTCCAAAAAAAGTCTGTTTGATTTAACCTTTGAAAGATCCATTGAAACCTTATAAACATCTACAATAGATATTCCCATAAAGTGTTTTTTGGAAATGTTTTCAAAGCACACATGATTTATTACGGTTTTTAGCTTATTGTCCGATCGTATGTAGTCCATTAAGAAGATCTTAGATTCGGGCTAGAGTTGGCTTGTTGATTTTCTTTCTTATATTTTTTATATTGTATAATTTTATCAAAATTAAGTCACGTTTCAATATCTTGATGTCAAAAGTTCCTTTGTATAGCTCGATCAGTTTCTCTCATAGGTTCTTAGTGCTTTTGAACGGTTCAGCTCCTCTTTGGTTAGGTTGCATTGTAAGGTTTGAGTTACTTTAGCGCCAGCCTCGATCGATCTTCTTCTTTATTGCTATGTCCCATTTGTTGCAGGTGATGGGCACTTTGTCTTTATTGCGAAGTGTGAATCCAATCTGGATCACGATCAACATATTAACTTGGGTCTTGAGATAAAAGCCCATCTAATCCTTCCAGTACCTAAATCATCGTCGGAGAAGAGAGGCAGTTGGGTGGTGTTGTAGCCTTCTTAATGGGCTATGTAGGAAAAAATCTAACACAAAAAAGATCGGAAGAAAAGATTGCCAAGACTAAATCTTTGTTTAGTAGTGCGGAAGAAATGAAAAATATGGAAAACAACTCAAGTTGTACGACAACAATTTCGAGCAATTAAAAAAATGAAAGATTATTAGAATAGGCGGTTGCACCAATTCTAACTCAAGGTGAAAAATTGAAAAAAAAAGGCATAAATAAGAATTTTGCTCGAATGGTTGCTGCATCAATTCAGAGTGATCCCACTCTGAATACCAATTGTAGGATCAAACAAGTGCCAGGGGGGGCGAGGTGAATAATGCATGCCGCTTTTTTATTTTTTTAGAAACTGAGTGATAGTAGCGGAAATATAAATAAAGCACAATGCTAACAAAGGTTTCTTTTTTACTTGGTTTACAACATGTGTTGTTAGTCCAAGGTCCGCAATCGTTGATCATTTTTGTTGGGCAATTCACTAAATATTCAATGAGTTATAAAAATTCAAGTATAATAATAATTAAAGACAATTAAAATACCGATAACAAATTGAAATCCGAAGTAGAGAGTTGTTGTCAGTGCGTAGTTTCGACGTTGTAGCAGAGTTTTGCAGTAATGCGAAGATTGTTTGAGTGTAGAATGATGTTGTACTGAGCTCCTAGTCGAAGGTGCTTTTATAGCCCATTCTAGGCGCCTGGGCCAACCCTAGGTGACTCCAACAAGGGATATCCGATCCATCTTCGTTGCTGAGTCAACCACCTCCAGGCGCCTGGACTATCTCCGGGTGCCTAGACCTTTGACATTGATGTACTTGAGTGAAACTCTATCCAAGTCATTTTATCCTTTCTGAAGTGCTTGGATCCCTTCCAAGAGTCTAGAAGCTAACGTGTGCCAACCAACTGGAGCATGTCAACTCAGTTGCACGCGTGATTGGATTCGAATCTTTTTAGGCTCCTAGACCAGGTCTAGTAGCTTAAACTTCCATGTCCCTGGAACATATCCAGGCGCCTATAACCTTCCAACGTCTAGAAACTTTTCCAGGCATTCGGAACTTTATCCAAGCCACTTGCTTTGTTGGCCTGCATCACAGAGTTAGTATACAAACATAATATGAAAGCAAACATAAAATAAACCCTAGGTAGGATTGACGCCTATTGTTTCCTTCAAGGGAACACACCCTCACCTATTCCTCTCGGGAGATTTTACCTGATTTGTCAAACATCTAGTCCTCTAGACTTATTTGGACTTCCCACTCAGCATCCGATTCTCTTACCCCTAGGACTTCTTCCTGATGTTCGATCCTCCACACTCATCGACTTGCTAGACGTCCGATTCTCCAAACCCGTCTAGATTTCCCGCCTAGTATATTTGATTTGCCAAATCTTCCTACCAAGTTCCACTGACCAAGACTTCCTTACCTAGCCTCAACAAGGACTTTCACTAGCCTTGCCGCAACTAGGGCTTTCCTTTTACTTAGTATCCTCTAGGACTTTCTGATTGAGATACCTGTACACTTGGTTAACATTGTTAGATCACAACACAATTTAACTTTGAACCCTTTGTCAATATCAAAACCCATGTTCAATCATTAGGTGCTTCGTACACCAACAAAATCAATAGTATTGATCTCCCAAATTGAACCAAATACTATTGACGAGGTCTTGTTTTATTCGGATTGTGTTTTAGCAATACAAGATGATGTATCTTAATTTAAGAGTAGTCAAGTTTGAGATTTAGTTCCTAAATTCGAAAAAAACTCAATTATTGACACAAAGTGAGCTTTTCGAAACAAAACTGATGATGAGAGAGTCGTTGTGAGAAATAAAACTAGATTGGTTGCTAGTGTCTTTAATCAAATTGAAGGATTAGATTATGATGAAGTATATGCACCAATAGCCTGATCAGAGTCTATTAGGATAATGCTGGCATTTGTTACTCACAAAGGTTTTAAATTGTATCAAATGGATGTAAAATAACATTTTTAAAGGTTTTATTAAGGAAGAAGATTACGATGAGCAACCATCATGGGTTTGAAAATTTAGAATTTCCAAACCATGTGTATAAGCTTAAAAAGACCTTGCAACCCTCGCAGGCATGACACGATTGGATGGCTCACTTGGGTGTGTTGATGCAGTCTGACCCTAATTGTTGTTTTGGTGTTGACACCGATTTTAGTTTAGGTTGATGAGATGATTGGGATTAAGTCCTGGTCGTGGACTAGGCATACCTAGTGGGACTAGGTTTGATGAAAGCCTGACTTGGAGGGTCAGGTCCTAGCTTGAGAAGCTAGGTGGATGAAATCCTAACTTGGAGGTTAGGTGTGAGAAAGTCCTAGCCTGGAGGGCTAGGAGTGAAAATTCCTAACCTAGAGGGTTAGGTGTGGAAAAGTCCTAGCTTGGAGGGCTAGGTGTGAAAATTCCTAACTCGGAGGGTTAGGTGATAAAACCCTAGCTTGGTGGGCCAGGTCCTAGCTTGGAGGGCTAGGTTGAAGTCCCGGTGAGTGAGATTGGGCATGGAGTCTTGGTCCGAGGGACCAAGCACGAGTCAGAGAAAAGCCGGAGGCTTGTTCTCGTGACTTAGAGGAGATTTGACTTTGCTTGGATCGGTCTGGTGACCGATCAGGGAAGTTGGCATGATGTTCCCTCGTGGATCGGTCTGGTGACCGATCCAGCGATGACTGATCGGTCTGGTGACCGATCAGGGAGCATACAGTTCACTTACTGCTTGGCTCCTGATCGGTCTGGTGATCAATCAGGGAGCATATAGTTCACTTACTACTTGGCTCCTGATCGGTCCGGTGACCGATCAGGGAGCATACAGTGGATTTTAGGAACCTTACTACTTGGCTCCTGATCAGTCTGGTGACCGATCAGAGATACTGTTCAGATCGTTCTGGTGAACGATCAATTGTCGCGGAGTTCTCCTTATAACCGATCAGGCTGGAGCCTGATCGGTCGGAGAGCTCCCTGATCGGTCTGTTGACCGATCAGGGCACAGCCTGATTGGTCTGCTGACCGATCAGGCCCTTGTGGCTGCGAATGCTGGGAATCCCAGCAAAGTTGTGGATCGGTCCGGTGACCGATCCACGATCCCTGGATCAGTCCGGTGACCGATCACTTTAATTCAAACGCGCTGTCAGACGCTCTGATCACGTCTGCTTTCTCTGCTCTTAACTACTGAGTGTTTGATTCTCTCTTGATTTGCTACCCTAATGAGCTGCTAAGTGTGCAGGTGACTCAGGGATCATCCAAGGGAAGTCAAACAAAGTCTTTAGCTACAGCAGGTTTGGTTGTTTGCTTCCGCAGGTTGTAACGTTCTTTGGCGTGAGCTGCAACGGCTGAGGAGCTGATGACCTAGGGCTCGACTGGAGGGGTTTCAGTGAGTCCAGTGGAGGACAGGGGTAGCTGGCTGTTGCAGGTGAGCTGCTGGGAGCTGCTGTAGAGGAGCGTGTGACCTGGCGATGGAAGCAGGATAAGCCATGGAGTGGAGAAGGAGCTCAAGGGTTCTCGACATCGATAGCTTTGCTGAATCATCTGTTGTGCACTACTGTGAATCACTTGAAGCGATCTCTTGCAAAGCTGTAATCTTGAGTTTGTGGAGGGAGTCGCAAGTGGATAAGCAAGCAAACGAAGAGCTGGGAGCTCTTGCGTTGGTGGCGCTATGCTGTGCTCGGTGATCTGCTCTCACATTTCTCATCCTTGTGCTTTGCTAGCGATCTGTAAGATCTTCCTTGTTGTCTCTGTGCTTAATTTCTGATACATTTGAGACCATTTGTGTGGAGAGGTTTCTCCACCGAGAAGGAGGATTTGATATCCGGATTTTCGGGGCTTGATCTGCCGACGATCAAGGGATCACCCACCTTACGGGCACGCCAAGGAGTAGGGGCAAGTTATCCCCGAACCTTGTATATCCTTGCGTTAGAGTTTTGCTTGTTACTTAGTTTCTACATATAGTTTCTGCACTTGTTTTGCTTCCGCCGTCTAACCTCTGAAGTGCAGAGAAAATCAAAAACTGCTAAGTTTCAAGTGTCTGGCTACATTCACCCCCCCTCTCTAGCCATCTAAGTTCCAACAAGTGGTATCAGAGCTTGGGGCTCTGTTCAAGCGGCTTAACATCCGAGAGTCAACGACAATGACTTTGAGAGAAGGATTTAGCACTACCCGACCTCCCTTCTTCGATGGATTAGACTTTCAATATTGGAGATCGAAGATGGAGTACTATTTCAAGATGGACATCAACATATGGTTCGCTGTGAATGAGGGTTTTTCCCCTCCAAAGGATGATGAAGGAAAAGAATTTGAATCTTGGCGTTGATCGGCTGAGCAAACCCGGAAAAGTGAAGCCGACGCGAAGGTGATGGTGACTTTGCAATATGGAATGAACAAAGATCAACTCATCAAGGTTGGTCCCTTTACAAGTGCAAAGAATTTGTGAAATAAACTCATTGAACTCCATGAGGGAACTCGAGATTCAAGAATTGCCAAGAGAGACTTGTTCCTCAACCAACTCCAAAACCTCCCCATGAAGGAGAGTGAAACAGTGAGTGAACTTCATAGTAGATTCAAGGAAATCCTCAACGGTCTTCATTCTATTGACGAAAATGTCGAGAACCGCGACATTGTAAGGTATGTGTTAAAAGCTTTTCCAAGGAATGCTTTGTAGTCATCCATGGTGGATGCCTACAAGATATCTAAGGATTTATCAATTGTAAAACTAGATGATTTATTTTGTGAAATGGAGCTACATGAGATGGCTAACAAAGGCCCCAAGGAGATGGGGATTACCTTAGTTGCAGGGGAAAAGACCAAGAAGAAGGAGAAGAAGAAGAAGGAGAAGGAAGTCTCTTCATCTTCATCCTCATCCTCATCCGAGTCCGAATCCGAGGAGGATGGCAGCGGGTCTTCTTCCGAGATGACCAATTTTGTTAGAAGGATGATGAGGAAGAGTCGACGCTTCAAGGGTAAAGGTAACCCTAGTGAAGTTAAGATTGATAAATCTAACATTACTTGTTATGAGTGTAGCAAGAAAAGGCACTTCAAGAAGGACTGCCCAAAACTCAAGAAGAAGGAGGATAAATCCAAGAAGAAGAAGAAGGCCTTGAAGGCCACATGGGATGAATCCTCCTTAAGTTCATCCGAAGAAGAGAAGGATGAGAAGAGTACACGGCATGTGACACTCATGGCAATTGAGGGAGAAGAGAGCAGTGATGAATTCACCGACTCCTTAAACGCGACTTCATCATCTTCGGATGATGAAGAGGTAATCTCTCCTGAATTGGATAAATGTTATAGAACTATTGCATGTTTAACCGATTTATTGAAAAAGTCAAAAAATAAGGTTAAATCATTGAAAGTAGAGGTTGAACAATTGAAATCCTCGAAGGATGAGGATATTGAGGATTTACATGTAGAGATGTTAGAAGATGAAAACAAATCATTGAAGAGTGAAGTTGAGAGACTCAAGAGTGTTCTTGAGAAATTCTCAACAAGCTCAAAGACTTTAGATATGATTCTAAATGCCCAAAGGGCAGTCGGCGTATTGGTTACCGACCCAAAGAACCATCATTTGTGTCCTTAATGTCTAGGACTGATGTTAGACAATTTAAGACTCCTAGAGTTCAGAGGAAAGTGGTCAAGGCCTGGGTGCCTAAGTCTTGCTTAGTAGGTGCTTTAGGTCCCAAGATTTGGGTACCTGAATCTTCTATTTTTCGAATTGTGTAGGTTGTGATTAAGGGGGAGCATCTATCAACTTGGTTCGTTGATAGTGGGTGCTCCAAATACATGACTGGTGATAGATCCCTATTCACCACCCTTTAAAGAAAAAGTAGAGGTAATGTTTCTTTTGGTAACAATGGTAGTCTTAAGGTCATAGGAGTAGGAGACATTCAAATATCCGAATGTCTTAGGATCAAGAATGTCCTTCTAGTCAAGGGGATGACATTTAATCTCCTAAGTGTCAGTCAATTGTGTGATGTTGGTTACACAATTGATTTCCAATCAAGTCAATGTCTAGTTAGACAACATGACAATTTTGACACGATACTAGTAGGCACAAGAGTATATAACATTTACCAAGTTTCCTTTAAAAGTGCTACTAATGCTTTTGTTAAGTGTCTCATGTCAAGAGAAGATGAGTCCACCCTTTGGCACCGGAGACTAGGACACGTGAACATGAAGAATATCCGGAAGTTAGCCAACAAGGGATTAGTTCGTGGCTTGCCAAGCATCAAGTATGAAAAGGACAAACTTTGTGATGCATGTCAAATGAGTAAGCAAACAAAATCTGCACATAAAGGTAAAAGCACTGTAAGTACTTCTACCGCATTGGATTTACTTCACATGGACTTGTTTGATTGTAGCACTATTATATCCTTGAATGGTAGTAGATATTGTTTTGCTATCATTGATGATTTCACTAGATATACATGGACATATTTTCTAAAATATAAGGACCAAACCTTAGATGTTTTTATTTCATTTTGTAGAAGAATTGAAAACGAAAAATTATCAACAATTAAGACAATTAGAAGTGATCATGGAGATTAATTCCAAAATCAAAGATTTTTAGAGTTTTGTCAAGAGAGAGGGTATAGACACGAGTTCTCTACTCTTAGAACACCACAACAAAATGGTGTTGTAGGGAGGAAGAACCGGGTCTTACAAGAGGCTGCACGAAGCATGCTTAATGAGTACTCCTTACCGAGCTACTTGTGGGCCGAAGCTGTAAACACAGCTTGCTACGTGCAAAACTGAGTCCTCATCCATAGATTCTTAGGAAAGACTCCCCATGAACTTTGGTTTGGAAAACCACCTATAGTTAAACACCTTAGGGTGTTTGGTTGTAAGGTGTTTATTTTAAACACCAAGGACCACCTTGGAAAGTTCACGGCAAAAGCTGATGAAGGGATACTGGTCGGGTACTCCCTCATTAGCAAAGCTTACTGAGTCTATAACAAGAAGTCTAGAATAGTTGAAGAGTCTTCTGATGTTGTGTTTGAAGAAATTCCAAAAGCAAATGATCAAACAGAAGATGTCGAAGGAGTTCAATTCAAACTTAGGAAACTAAGATTGAATGAAAGTCCAAGTGTTGTTGATGGTGGTGATGAGTCTGATGACGATGAGCCTAGAGAACCCATAGATCAGCCGGATCCTGAGGCTGAGCCGGTGTCTAGTAAAACCATTCAAGAAGCACCACCAACTCCAAGGTAAACTAGGTTAGCCTGTAATCATCCCTAAGACCAAATTGTTGGAGACATCCACCATGGGGTTAGGACTAGATCATTCTTTAGGAATGAGGCTAATGAAGTTGCCCTAATTTTCGAAATTGAACCTAGAAAAATTGATGAAGCATTAAATGATCCCGATTGGATCATTGCCATGCATGATGAACTAGGTCAATTCGAAAGAAGTCAAGTTTGGGACTTAGTCCCTAGACCGAAGAAGACCACCATTATTGGAACCAAATGGGTCTTCAAAAATAAATTGAACTATAAGGGAGAAATCATACGAAACAAGGCACGCTTAGTAGCCAAGGACTACAGTCAAGTTGAAGGCCTTGATTATGATGAGACCTATGCTCTCGTGGCACGATTAGAGTCCATCTGATTGATGCTTGCATTTGCAGCACATCGTGGTTTCAAACTTTATCAAATGGATGTCAAATCGGCCTTTCTAAATGGTTTAATAAGAGAAGAGGTCTATGTCGAACAACCTCTGGGGTTTGAGAGTACCGAATTCCCAAACCACGTGTTCAAGCTCAAGAAGGCACTCTACGATCTTAAACAAGCACCCCAAGCTTGGTATGAGCGGTTGTCGACATTTCTTATTGAAAAAGATTTTGTGAGAGGTCAAATAGACCCTACACTATTTCTACGGAGAGATGGTGATGATATATTTGTGGCCTAAGTAAATGTCGATGACATAATTTGCGGCTCAAACAACAAGGGTTATTTAAATGAATTTATTGGACACATGGAGAGTGAATTTGAAATGAGTCTAGTGGGAGAGTTGACTTTCTTCCTTGGACTCGAAATCAAACAAACCCGAGATGGGATCCATGTGCACCAATCAAAGTACACTCAAGAGATGCTCCGAAAAATTAACATGAGTGATTCGAAGGAAGTTACCACTCCCATGGTTACAAACACAAAATTAGACAAGGATGAGAGTGGTAAACCTGTTGACCTAACTCAATATCGGAGCATGATAGGTAGTCTGCTATACCTCACAGCTAGTCGACCTGATATACTTTTTGCTGTGGGTATGTGCGCTAGGTATCAAGTTTGTGCCAAGGAATCTCATTTAATTGCTGTTAAAAGAATTTTGAGATACCTAAAGGGCACAATCGGAGTTGGTCTTTGGTACCCCTGTACCGAGTCATTTGACTTAATTGGCTATACCGATTCCGACTATGCTGGATGCAAGTTAGATCGGAAGAGCACGAGTGAGGGTTGCCAATTCTTAGGATCATCTTTAGTTAGTTGGTCAAGTCGAAAACAACATTGTGTTGCTCTCTCCACGACCGAGGCAGAATATATCGCCATGGGAGAGAGTGTATCACAATTGTTGTGGATGATTCATACTTTAGAGGACTATGGATTAAGCTACAAGGGTGTGTAAGTGTTATGTGATAACATAAGCACCATAAACCTAACAAAGAATCCAGTCCATCATTCTAGGACCAAACATATTGAAGTGCGTCACCACTTCATTAGAGATCATGTTGCTAGAGGAGACATTGTACTCTCACATGTAGAGTCCAAATCAAATCTAGCGGACATTTTCACTAAACCACTCCCCGAGAATGAGTTTAGCTTCTTGCGAAGGGAATTGGGAATGTGTCGTGCTTCATAGGACTAAAAAGCATTCAAAACCCTTCATGATCAATTCAATTGTTGGGAACAATTGAGTAACTTGGGGACATCTCACACAAACTATAAGGTTTACCAAAACGTTTTTGTTTGCTAAAAATGGGGTGAGATGCTAGGATCAACGTAATTTCTCAAAATGTCAATGCATCTCTTGAGAAATTAGGTTGACGAAATAATAATCACTAAGTTGACCAAGTATGGGGAAAACCAATGCATAACATATGTGTACTTGGCTCCATGATCATACTTGGACATTCCAATCAAGGAAACTTGATTGGAGACTGTTTCTTGATACAAACTTGGTTGGAAATTGATTGAATGTTTGTGATTGAGTTTGACTTCACTTGGGTGGAGCAAAATGATTTGTTAGACTCATAAGGACCTTTGATCCTTGTTAAAGGATCAATTATAGTCAAGGGATCACTTACAAGATCGATAATTTTTATCTGATCTTATTAGAAATCGATAGGGAGTTTGAAATTGAAATTTCAAATCGTATCAGAAAAATTCAGGGAGCCTGATCGGTCACCGGACCGATCAGGAGGATGTCTGATCGGTCCAACGGACTGATCAAGCTGTTTCGCGATTACTCACAAAAATCTCTCTGTGTTGGCCTGGATCTGTCCACAGGCCGATCTGGCTCACTGTGGTGATCGGTCCACAGACCGTTCAGGAGGCTCACAGAAAACCTCCCAAACCCACTGTTCGCTCCCTGATCGATCAGCCGATCGATCAGGAGTCTGCCTGATCGGTCACCCGACCGATCAGGACTAGGCCAGACCGATCAGGCTGGAGCCTGATCGGTCTGGGCGCTCCCAGATCGAACGGAACGGATCACATTAAATTGCGGTTGGTGGACCGATCCACCAACCTATTAACTCCCTCTAAACCTTACCTTCCCAAGCCCTAGCGCCGAAACCCCTCATCCTCCCTCTTGCGCGTGCGATCTTCTTCCTGAGTCTCTTCTCCTTGTGCGTGTGACTTCTTTTTCTTGCGTGAAACCTTCTCCCATTCCTTGTGAGGTCGCGGTTTCTTCATCTGCGAGTGCTGTTGGAGTTCCTCCCTTGCTCCTGAGAGCTCTCCTGCTGCGATCAGATCCTCTCGTGCGTAAGCCTTCAACAAATCTTACCCAAATGACACCAAAGTGAGCTTTTTGCTTCCAATCTTTCCTTACTACTTACTTTTTAAGATTTGTGATGTTTAGGCTAACCATGTTTTTTTTCTTGTGGTTTCTTTTTGTGCCGTGACTCTACTCTTGCCGTGACCTTTCATTACCATGACATGGATCTCATTGATTAAACCTAACTTCATTTGATTATTTTCTATTAGGATCAATGTTCTAAACTTCAAATTCCTTTTCTTGTGTCGTGATTTGATCCATTTAATTTGGTGTCGTGACCTTCCCATAATCCTACCCTACTGATTAAACCTAATCTTGACCTTACTTTCTTGTGATCATTCTTATGATTAAATTGATCCATTCATTCCATCCTTTAGGAAATCTCCTAAAGGCAAAGAGCCGACTAAGGGCACCTCACAATCCAGAGCTCCCTCATCCTCTTTACGCACTAGCCTTTGAATATCACACTTTCAAACTCATGCCTTGTCGAACTGTGGACAGAGCATTCATTTACGAACATTGTCCGTCGGTACGACGAATCATTGAGTTTTATGAACTTTAGTCCATTCTATTTCTCGAGCGGTCGATCAACTTTGATTTAGTCTCCGAATTTCATAACAACATGGTCAGTGGAGAGGGTTCAGGGTATAGGACCCGTGTTGCCGGTATCAACCTTAATTTTGATTTATCAGCTTTCACTGCCTTCCTTGATTATTGACGTTCGGAGAATGATTTTCCACTCTACCCTTATCTACCGGATCCTCTACCGGTTCCCTTCGATGGAGTCATTCCTGACTCTATCTACGAGTACTTTTTCGGCCATCCCAGGCCAGGGGGTCACGGTGAGCCCGCCGGTGATTTCCCCACCTTTGCTGCTCTCCGCCTTTCCCCCGCTGATTATGTCTTGTTTAAGATTATCACTAACTATCTGATACCTACTACTTCGAAGCACTTGGACGAAATTCGCTCATTCCACTGCTTGATGCTCTACGGGATGCATCAGCAGTTAGATTTTGACGTAGTGACCACCATCTACTTCTCTATCATTGTCTACAGTCAGATGGACGGTCAGACAGTTTACATGCCATTTGGACATATCATTACTGCCTGGCTTCATTCAGTCGGTATCGACGTGTCACAGGGCAGGATCGTGCCGATGGTTCGGCAGGACTGCCGACTTGACCGACGCACATTGGCTCAGTCTGGCATAGTTGTCGGACCACAGGGACTGAGGTGGAAGGATAGGAGAGGTGTAGGGGAGTTACCGAGAGCAGCCCATGATCAGATGCATCAGGAGCCGCCCACTGCTGCAGAGGGCTACTATGAGTCGAATCCTGACCTTTGCTGGCAGATTGCCGAGCTGGAGCAGACGATCCAGCATGGTCTGCATGTCTCAGAGCTCTGGTGATAGGAGGTCCGATCTGAGTTTCAGTCTTTCGACCGCAGACTACATGCGTTAGAGTCCGACGTTTCTGGGATTCGCTCCCGGCAGAGGACATGGCATGAGGAGTGGCACAGTTGGGCAGCTGGTCATCCGTACCAGCCTTCATCCTCTGGAGCGGTGCCTTCCAGTAGCACTGCACCAGGGAGCTTTATATATATTGATGATACATCTGATGACGACCCTGCTGAGGATTGATTTGATCTTGGTTTCATGATTTGTGATGACTGTTTTGACTTGATGGCGATATGTCTGTGGCCTGACTATCATGTTTTGGTGTTGTACTTGACTTTGATGCTATGTTATCCATCTGACTTTATGACTTTCTTCTTGTATGCCTTGCCATATTATGCTTATTGCTCGTTCATACGTTTGTTCATATGATAGATATTTTCATGTATGTCTTGCTATATTATGCATTGCTATGCTTATTCTTACTCCATGTTTATATGATACATATGATTGTTTTGCCATGCTTGATATTTATCATATGTTTTCCAAAATTAAATCAAATCTTATGTTGTTTTGGAAAACCCCTAGGATTGAGGGGGAGTATGTTTAAACTTAACATCCAGTCTACACCCTTTTCGGTGTTTGACAAAGGGGGAGAGTGTGGTTGGTTAAGTTTAGGACGATTATGAGTTTAAAAATGTTGTAGGGGGAGGATCCTGATTCTCCTACAATTCTGAGATTTGAGATAATTGGATTCAAATTCCTAAACTTAAAATCGGGTTGTCAAACAACAAAAAGGGGGAGATTGTTGATGCAGTCTGACCCTGATTGTTGTTTTGGTGTTACACCAATTTTAGTTTAGGTTGATGAGATGATTGAGATTAAGTCCTGGTCGTGGACCAGGCATACCTAGTGGGACTAGGTTTGATGAAAGCCTGACTTGGAGGGTCAGGTCCTAGCTTGAGAAGCTAGGTGGATGAAATCCTAATTTGGAGGGTTAGGTGTGAGAAAGTCCTAGCCTGGAGGGCTAGGTGTGAAAATTCCTAACCTGGAGGGTTAGGTGTGGAAAAGTCTTAGCCTGGAAGGCTAGGTGTGAAAATTCCTAACCTGGAGGGTTAGGTGTGGGAAAGTACTAGCTTGGAGGGCTAGGTGTGAAAATTCCTAACTCGGAGGATTAGGTGATAAAACCCTAGCTTGGAGGGTCAAGTCTTAGCTTGGAGGGCTAGGTTGGATGAAATCCCAGTTTGGAGGACCAGGTCCTAGCTTGGAGGGCTAGGTTGAAGTCCCGGTGAGTGAGATTGGGCATGGAGTCTTGGTCTGAGAGACCAAGCACGAGTCAGAGAAGGCCTGGAGGCTTGTTCTCGTGACTTAGAGGAGATTTGACCTTGCCTGGATCGGTCTGGTGATCGATCAGGAAAGTTGGCACGATGTTCCCTCGTGGATCGGTCTGGTGACCGATCCAACGATGACTGATCGGTCTGGTGACCGATCAGGGAGCATACAGTGAGTTTGGAAATCTTACTGCTTGGCTCTCGATCGGTCTGGTGACCGATCAGGGTGCATATAGTTCACTTACTGCTTGGCTCTTGATCGGTCTGGTGACCGATCAGGGAGCATACAGTGGGTTTTAGGAACCTTACTGCTTGGCTCCTAATCGGTCTGGTGACCGATCAAAGATATTGTTCAGATTGTTCTGGTAAACGATCAATTGTCACGGAGTTCTCCTTATAACCGATCAGGCTGGAGCCTGATCGATCGGAGAGCTCCCTGATCGGTCTGCTGACCGATCAGGGCACAACCTGATCGGTCTGGTGACCGATCAGGCCCTTGTGGCTGTGAAAGCAGGGAATCCCAGCAAAGCTGTGGATTGGTCCGGTGACCGATCCACGATCCCTGGATCGGTCCGGTGACCGATCACTTTAATTCAAACGCGCTGTCAGACGCTCTGATCACGTTTGATCACGTCTGCTTTCTCTGTTCTTAACTACTGAGTGTTTGATTCTCTATTGATTTGCTGCCCTAATGAGCTGCTAAGTGTGCAGGTGACTCAGGGATCATCCATGGGAAGTCAAACAAAGGCTTTAGCTACAGCAGGTTTGGCTGTTTGCTTCCGCAGGTTGTAATGTTCTCTGGCGTGAGCTGCAACGGCTGAGGAGCTGATGACCTGGGGCTCAACTGGAGGGGATTCAGTGAGTCCAGAGGAGGTCAGGGGTAGCTGGCTGTTTTAGGTGAGCAGCTGGGAGATGTTGTAGAGGAGCGTGTGACCTGGCGATGGAAGCAGGATAAGCCATGGAGTGGAGAAGGAGCTCAAGGGTTCTCGACATCGAAAGCTTTGCTGAATCATCTGTTGTGCACTACCGTGAATCACTTGAAGCGATCTCTTGCAAGGCTGTAATCTTGAGTCTGTGGAAGAAGTCGCGAGTGGATAAGCAAACAAACAAAGAGCTGGGAGCTCTTGCGTTGGTGGCGCTGTGCTTTGCTCGGTGATCTGCTCTCACATTTCTCATCCTTGTGCTTTGCTACCGATCTGTAAGATCTTACTTGTTGTCTCTGTGCTTAATTTCTGATACATTTGAGACCATTTGTGTGGAGAGGTTTCTCCACCGAGAAGGAGGATTTGATATCCGAATTTTCGGGGCTTGATCTGCCGACGATCAAGGGATCACCCACCTTACGGGCACGCCAAGGAGTAGGGGTAAGTTATCCCCGAACCTTGTATATCCTTCCGTTAGAGTTTTGCTTGTTACTTAGTTTCTGCATATAGTTTCTGCACTTGTTTTGCTTTCGCTGTCTAATCTCTGAAGTGCAGAGAAAATAAAAAACTGCTAAGTTTCAAGTGTCTGGCTACATTCACCCCCTCTCTAGCCATCCATGTTCCAACAGGTTGATCCCTCACTCCCCGGGTTCGATTCCTCCCTGGTAGAGCGCGCAGTATGCTGACAGAAGAAATCACCACAGGCTACTGCGTGGTCGGGCCATTGGGTATCAATATCATCAGTGGTGAAGTCGCCACGTGTCTCCGTCCCGCGATTTACCCTCGTTGACCGGTGGGGACTCTCGTTGAAGGCTGTGGGGCAGGGCCGGTTAGCCAAGTGGATTAGTCGGGCGCAAGCTTGGATACACCTTGTAAATAAAAAAAAAATTAAAAAGGCCTTGCACGAGCTAAAACAAGCACCTCGTGCTTGGTATGAACGGTTGTCAACATTTTTAGTGTCAAAAGAATTTTATAGAGGACAAATTGATCATACATTATTTCTAAAAAATAGTGGAGATGTGATTTTTGTAACCCAAGTATATGTAGATGACATTATTTGTGGTTCCATAAACAAAGACTATTAAATGAGTTTGTAAATCACATGAAAAGTGAGTTCAAAATAAGTTTGGTTGGTGAGTTGACATTTTTCCTAGGTCTGTAAATTAAGCAAACAAATGAAGGAATATATAATCATCAATCAAAATATGCTAAAGAAATGTTTAAGAAATTTGGAATGAAAAACACCAAAGAAATATCTACTCCTACAGTCACTAACACAAAATTAGATAATGATCTTGAAGGTGAAGAAGTTGATCTAAAATTGTATTTTAGTGCTATAGGTAGTTTCCTTTATCTCACGACTAGTAGACCCGATATCTTGTTCGTCGTTGATATATGTGCAAGATGTCAATCTCATGCCATGGAGTCATACTTATGTGTCGTCAATCATTTCATTAGATACCTAAGGGAACTCAACATGCAGGTCTATGATATCCTAGACCGAAATTTTTGATCTTGTGGGATATTCCAACTCCGATTATGCTAGATGCAAATTGGATTGAGAAAGCACTAACAGTGGGTGTCAATTTCTTAGATCTTCTCTAGTTAGTTGGTCAAGTCGAAAACAACATTGTGTAACACTTTTCATAACTTAAATTGAATATATTGCTATGGGAGAGTGTGTATCACAATTGTTATGAATGACTCATATTTTAGAAGACTATAGACTCATTTATAAAAATATATAAATTTTTTATGATAATGTGAATACGAGATCATGTGACTAGAGGTAATATTTTACTTAACTATGTTGAGTTAAAATCAAACCTGGCTAATATATGTTGGATCGAGAACACCGATAGAGGGGGGGGGTGAATATCGGTAAACTTTCGGATTTTCGACGAGAGCAATTGCACAGCGGAAGAATAAAGAAAACAACACAAAGACACAGTCGATTTACTTGGTTCGGAGCCTGTGTCGACTCCTACTCCAAGGCCCACGGTCGTTGACAGTTTACTTTGGGCAATTCTATATTAGGCGCAAAAATCGTTTACAAAGGATTACAAATTAAGTACAGTAAACTTTTAATTAGCTCTTTTACCGACGTCCGGAGTAGATTGACTATTTTGGAGCAGCAGGACGTCGTCAGCTTGAGTTGGACGGATTCCGAGGCGCAGCGCGAGAGTAGAAGAGCTTTGAGACGTTGAGAGAATTGATTATTCAAGATTGGGGTCGAGGGGTGCTATTTATAGCACCTAGGGCGCCCTGGACGTCGGGGGCGCCCTGCCACGTGTCAGCCGATCCGCACTTCGCTCGGTCAAGCTTTATCCCACCCGAATAGGGATGAGGTTTGACCTCTGGGGCGCCCTGGTCGCTGAGGGCGCCTTGGTTGACGCGGTCTTCTAGGCTGGATAGAGTTGATCGGCCTCGCTGGCATAGGCGCGGAGCGCCTTGGCTCCTGAGGGCGCCCTGGGCACTGAGGGCGCCCTGGCTGCTGAGGGCGCCTTGGATGCAGAGGGCGCCTCGGCCAGTGGTTAGCCGAACTCCTTTTTGCTTTACTTGTTTCTTGTTCACCTTGGAGGCGCCCTAGACACTCAGGGCACCCCTACTCAGCTGCTGCCTCACTCCTTTGAGGCTCTCTGAGCTGCAGACACACGTTCCTTTGGTCCTGCATCCAGGGTTAGTCCGAAAGCAAAATAAAGCATTAATTTGTTAGTTTATACAGCCTTAGCTGTCTTGGTTCTGACTTTGGTCTCCAAAATGGAGCCCTAGGTCGAACCGACGCCTACTGTTCCCTCGACGGGGAACGCGTCCTCACCTACTCCTCTCGGGAGAATTTACTTGATGCCAACCGTTCCTTTGGTTGGACTTTTGCCTGACGGTCCTTTGTCAGGTCTTGGATGTCGAGCAGCCCTTCGCTCGGCGCCTAGCATTCCTTCGCTAGGGCTTCAATCCCAGGCTATCCTTCGTCTGGCGCCTAGCAGTCCTTCGCTAGGTCTTTTGACCCTGGCATTCCTTCGCCAGTGCCTAGCAGTCCTTCGCTAGGTCTTTTTACCCTGACATCCCTTCGCCAATGCCTAGCAGTCCTTCGCTAGGGCTTTTCCTGCACACTAGAGTAACTTGTTAGAACACAAGTAAGACTTAACTTTTGACCTATGTTGCCATTATCAAAACACAGGTTTGACTTAAGTGCATTCTGCACCAACAATCTCCCCCTTTTTGATTTATGGCAACCCTAGTTCAAAAAGTTAAGTTTAATCAAACATGAAAAAGGTTAATTTTGTTCCCTCCCCCTGGAAGGAATCTCCCCTTAAATTTTTCAAAAATTCGTGGGGTTTTTAAAAAAACTTGAGTTTTAGGTACTTAGAAATCTTTCAATAACTTTACAAGCATGATTAGAGTACTTAACAAGTTTGAAAGTGTTAGCTCAAGTACTTAGTAGGCTTTGAAGTACTTTAGTAGATTAAGTGCTTAATAACGTATATTCGGAAAACTTTAAGTACTTAATGACTTTGAAAAACCTAAGTACTTTGTTACATTGTACAGTTTTGACAAACTTAAGCTTTAAAGTACTTATAAAAATTTTGACAAGCTTAAACAAAATTTGAAAGGTTAGAGTATTTAGCAAAATTTTGAAAGCTTGAGTAAAAATAAAAATTTTGAAGGCTTTAAGTAAAAATTTTGAAAGCTTTAAGTAAAAATTTTGAAAGCTTTAAGTAACAGTTTTGAAAGCTTTAAGAACAGCTTAAGTAAAAAAAATTGTTTTTCAAACTTTTTGAATGAGTAGAATTAAATTTTTGAAAACTTTTTGAATAATGAAAAAAATTTCTCTCTTTTTTTCTATCTCTCCCCCTTTGCCATATATCAAAACAGATAAGTATATCAAAAAATAAGATTGCATAAAAGAAATAAGTAAGATTTTGCTGTACTGAATCAATTTCTAATTTAGACATAAATTAACTCAGTCAATTTTCTCTGTAGGGACCTGTCTAACCCAATTAGCTACTTACTAACTGTTAGAAACAGTAGTTTTTGCTAGGGTTAGTCAAGTTAAGTGCTTCTGTTCAAGTTAGATTTTCTAAGCTTGACACTTAACTTGATTGCTGTGTAAGTTGTATTTAGTGCACCAATTACTGCAGATGCACTGACTTAAAGCATCTTGAATTAAGGCAAAGACCTAAGCATCTCAACCCTTTCTAGGTTATCATTCAAAAGTACCCTAAGGCGCTTGTGAGATGCTGGCTTCTAAGTCTATAGGTGCATGCAGTTCTAGGGTTAGGGCCTAGGCTAAGTCCATTTTTGAAAAAGCCTTAGTTTTGAAAGGGGGTTGTTTTGGAAAAAATAAAACTAAAATGAAAACTGATTTTGAAATTAAGTAAAGCAGTTTTTCAAATTCTATTTTTAAAAAAAATTAAATCAGAGAAAAGAATTAATCTATTCTACCGAGCACAATCCTAACTGCCTTCTTAGTGAGCTAAACTCAGATTCAAGTAAGGGTTTTGTGAATATATCAGCTAGGTTGGATTTAGAGTCAATATACTTAAGTACTATTTCACCCCTGGCTACATGGTCTCTTACAAAATGATATTTGACTTCTATATATTTGGTTCTGGAGTGTTGGATTTGGTTTTTAGTTAAATTAATTGAACTTATATTGTCAATAAATACTTCAGTTTGGGTGTAGTTGAGGTGGAAGTCCTTAAGTGTGTGCATCATCCATAAAAGTTGAGCAACACACTCTCCTAAGGCCACATACTCGGCTTCAGTTGTGGATAGAGCTACACAGTGTTGTTTTCTGCTACACCAACTAACTAGACTCTAACCTAACAGTTGGCAGCTTCCACTTGTGCTCTTTCTATCTAATTTACAGCCAGCATAGTCAGAATCTGAGTATCCTGTCAAATCAAAAGTTGAGTTTCTAGGATACCAAATCCCTACATTTAGGGTGCCCTTTACATATCTTAGTATTCTTTTTAGGGCTGCTAAGTGCGTTTCCTTAGCACAGGTTTGGTATCTAGCACACATCCCTACAGCAAAAAGAATATCAGGTCTACTAGCTGTAAGGTACAGTAGGCTACCTATCATACTCCTATAGAGTTTAAGGTCTACTGGTTTACCATCAGGGTCACTATCTATTTTTACATTAATGACCATAGGGGTACTTATGCTTTTAGAGTTATCCATCTTAAATTTCTTTATTAACTCTTTAGCATATTTGAATTGATGAACGTAGTTACCATCCCTAGTTTGTTTAATTTGTAAGCCTAGGAAAAAGTTAAGCTCACCAACTAAGCTCATTTCAAATTCATTTTCCATTATCTTGACAAATTCTTTTAGAAAGTTGGTGTTGGTGGATCCAAAGATTATGTTATCTACGTAAATTTGGGCAATAAATATATCTTTTTCTAGGGTTTTAATGAATAAAGTTGAGTCAATTTGGCCTTGTTTGAATTCTTTAGTAGTTAAGTAAGTTGATAATCGTTCATACCAAGCCCTAGGTGCTTGTTTTAACCCATATAGAGCTTTAGTTAGTTTGTAAACATGGTTAGGGTTGTCTAAGTCCTCAAACCCTGGGAGGTTGTCCTACATAAACTTCTTCTTTAATAAATCCATTTAAAAAGGCTGACTTTACATCCATTTGATATAATTTAAGTCCTTTGTGGGATGCAAAGGCTAACAACATTCTAATGGACTCAAGTCTAGCTACTGGGGCATATGTTTCATCGTAGTCTAATCCTTCACTGGCTGAATCCTTTGGCTACTAAACGGGCTTTATTTCTGACTATTTCTCCTTGGTCATTTAACTTATTCCTAAAGACCCACTTAGTATCTATGATGGATTTGCCTTCAGGTTTAGGCACTAGTTCCCAGACTTGGTTCCTTTCAAATTGGGCTAATTCTTCTTGCATAGCTATGATCCAATCAGGGTCAGGTAGGACTTCATCTATGGTTTTGGGTTATATTATCGATATCATAGCTATTTGACTAAGGTTTCTATAGGAGGATCTAGTCCTGACTCCTAGAGTTGGATCACCCATAATTTGGTCGGTTGGGTGACTGAGTCTGGGTTTCTTGGTTCTCCTAGAGCTTGGTTCAGCCTCAGGTCCGGCTGGTCGGTTTGGTTCGACACTTGGTTCAGTTGACTCATTAATTGGTTCAATGTTTAGTTCATTTAAGGATTCAATTAAGGGTTCAATTAAGGGTTCAATAGTTTGTTCATTATTTTCTTGGTCAGAGTTTGATGAAGTTAGATCTGGATTATTAGATGTTGAGTTGATTTCTTCATCAAAAATTAAGTTTGTTGTTTCTTCAATTTTCTTAGTTTGTTTGTTATAAACTCTATAGGCTCTACTTGTGGTTGAGTATCCTAGGAAGATACCTGGGTTTGACTTGGACTGAAATTTTCCTAAATAGTCTTTGGTGTTTAGGATATGGACTTTGCATCCAAAGACCCTTAGGTAGTGTAGGTTTGGGAGTCTATGATAGTACAGTTCATAGGGGGTTTTGTTGTGTCGCTTGTTAATCAAAACCCTATTTTGGACATAACAAGCTGTACTAATTGCTTCTGCCCAAAATTGGTTTGCTAGATTAAATTCGTTGAGCATAGCCCTAGCGGCTTCTTGTAATGTTCTATTCCTTCGCTCGACTATCCCATTTTGTTGGGGGGTTCTAGGACATGAAAATTCATGTAGGTACTCATTTACCTTACAAAATTCCTCGAATCGTTGATTTTCAAATTCTCCCCCGTGATCGCTCCTAAGTCTTTTAATTTTAGTGTCGTTTTGATTTTCAATTAGTTTACAGAATTCATTAAATAGATTTAGGGTTTCATCTTTGGTTTTTAGAAACTTAACCCAGGTAAATCTAGAGTAGTCATCAACTATTACTAAGCAGTATCGGTTCCCGCTTAGTGACTTGGCTCCATGTGAATCAAACAGGTCAAGGTGTAGGAGCTCAAGTGTTGCTTGAGTTAAATCAGATTGGGTTAGTTTGTGATTGGATTTGGTTTGTTTACCTTGATTACAAGATTCACATATTAGGTTTTCATTATTTTTAATTTTGGGAATACCTTTGATTAAGCCAAGTTGGGTAATTTTTGAGATAGTTCTCAGATTGGTATGACCTAATCTCCTATGCCAGAGGCTTGATTGTTCTAATTGTGTTAACATACATTTGGGTACATGGGGAAGATTTATAGTGTATACATTGTTTTTCCTAGTGCCCTTAAGCATGATTTCTGAGTCTTGTACATTCCTAATTAGGCAATTAGAATTGTTAAAAGTAACTATATAACCAGAATCACATAGCTGACTTATGCTAAGCAAGTTAAAGTTAAAGTTTTCAACCAATAGAACTTTCTTAATAATGAAATCGGATTTAAGTTCAATATTACCTGACCCAATTACCTTGAGTGTAGCATTATTGCCAAATGCCACTGAGCCTAGGTTTTTGAACTTGAGCTTGGTGAACTTCAATTTATCTCCAGTCATGTGTCTGGAGCAACCGCTATCCAACATCCATTGGTCCAAATCATTATGTTCCTACACATAAAGAGTTTTCTTGATTTGGATCCAATTAGAGTTAGGAATAGCTTAAATTGAGTTTCACTGCCTAGTCTGTCTCACCCAAATCTAGGGTTTTCACTCACGTTAGCTTTATGGGTTTTGTGAGACAGGTTTTAATGTTATTTTGAAATTTTTGATTAATTTTGAAAACAATTAAATTTTGAAAACTTAATTAACTTTGAAATTTTTGAAGAAATGTTCAAATCTATAAATAACTGAAATTTTGTGTTAGATTCGAATTTGACAAAAAAAATAATTTGAATTTGAATTTCAAAAATTGGCTTCCAGGTCTTGGCGAGGCACAAGGCCTTCTTTGGCCGTAGCCTTATGGGATCATCCACCCTTTCCTTGACAAAGCCTTTTAATGAAATTTCATTTTCAAAAATTCTTTGAAAAATTTCTGGTCTAACTAGTTTGGGTCTTGGATCGGTAGCTTCGACTAGTTCCGCCAAATTGGCTTCCCTAACGTACTATCATCTCACCTCCACCCAATACTATGTTGTCAAGTTTCAGTTAAGTTTGTTCAGTCCTTAAACTAACCTAAGTCTAAGCATGGTAATATTACAGTAATTAAATAAGCAAGCAAACAATCATATTGCAAAAAAAATTACATTCTTATCTAATAATGAAGATTGTTTTCAGTTTGGCTCCCCCTGGACTAAAGCCACGGTGATGGTTAGGCAAGATGTGAATCTTGTCCTTGGGGATCCAATACTGTTTTGATTCAGTCGGTTTGTTCAGGTATAGTTTGGGTACCCATGCCTGAATTCTACCTCTGGACTGATTCAGTACAGCAAAGTAAGATCTTTGCCGGGATTTGGTTCTATAGCCCAGTCCGGATCGATTTAGAACTGATTTCTGTTTTCCAAGGATCATGTCAAGACCCTTGGAACCAGATGTAAATCGTTCTAATGCTGATCTAAGATCCTTAACCTGAGTTTTCAGGGAGGAGTTCTCCTTATCAAGTTTTTCAACTTGAGTAGGAGTTCCTTCCTGAACCTTCTCGGTTAAGGGTTTAGAGTCAGCTCCCTCTTTCAGGAGTTTTACTTCCTGTCGGAGGGATTCGACTCGGAGTTTGGCTTTTGCCAAATCTCGAGAATGAAACGAAATTAATTCAATTAACTGACATCTATTAAAACCGATTACCTTAATTTCGCCGTCTTCTGTGAAGGTCAGCTCGCCGTCGTCCTCTTCTGTTTCTGATTCGGTTCCGACTTTTTCGGAGGCAGTCAGAGCTAGGAGGTTGGACTGGGGTGCCTCTTCTTCTTCTTCTGGGGAAGATTCGTCCCAGGTTGCTTGCAGTGCCTTCTTTCTTCTCATCTTTTTAGTCTCCTTTAGGTTAGGACACTCTGACTTGTAGTGGCCCTTTTTCTTGCACTTGTAGCAGGTTACATTGGGCTTATTTGCGGGTTCAGCTGGTTCGTCCTTTCTTCGGCCGATTTTCCGTTTGTTGGTTCGGTTCTTCAGCTCCTTGTAGTAGCTTCGAGCGAGCCGGACCAGCTTAGTTTGATCTCCTTCTTCTTCTTCTGAATCTGAGTCTGAGTTAGACTCGGGTTCAGGTTCAGACTTCTTCTTTGTTGTCCTTCCAGTCTTGCCTGCAAGAAAAGCAATACCTTTCTCGACCACATTGGTGTTAGTTTGTTTGTGCAGTTCAAGTTCGGAAAACAACTCGTCTAATTTTATTTTTGAAAGATCCCTAGAGACCTTGTATGCATCTACCATAGATGCCCACAAGGTGTTTCTAGGGAAAGGGTTTAAGGCATACCTTATTAAGTCACGGTTTTCAACCTTGTGATCTATTGTGTAAAGACCGTTCATCAATTCTTGGATCCGTGCGTGAAGTTGGGCTGCTGACTCGTTGTCGGCCATCTTGATGGTGTACAACTTGTTCAGGAGCAGATCCCTTTTGCTGATCCTGGTATCTGACGTTCCTTCGTGCAGCTCGATTAATTTTGCCCAGAGCTCCTTCGCACTGTTGAAGGGGCCCACGCGGTTCAGCTCTTCTTTCGTCAATCCGCATTGAAGAGTCTGAGTAGCTTTTGCGTCGGCTTCTATCTTGCGCTTTAGGGCGCTGTCCCATTCAGAGTAGCTTTAAGGATGTCCTTCGGCGTTTCTGGGGATCTCAAGACCGGACTGGATAATGATCCACATGTCCACCTGAGTTTTCAAGTGGACCTCCATACGACTTTTCCAATAGGAAAAGTCTTCTCCATTGAATAGTGGAGGTCTGGCGGTGCTAAAACCTTCTTGCATGGCCATTTAATCTGAAATAGAAAACTTACAAAAAAAACAAATTTTCCAAGACTAGATCTTGGATTAGTAGTGCTGGATGAAAATAACAAGTGGTGTTGCACCAACCTCGCCAAAAAAAAAGAATGAACGAAATAATTAAAAAAAAATAAAAAATTAAAGATCCGAAAAAATTTCAAACTGGTGGTTGCACCAGGTTTGAACTACCCCGCTCTGATACCACTTGTTGGATCGAGAACACCGATAGAGGGGGGGTGAATATCGGTAAACTTTCGGGTTTTCGACGAGAGCAATTGCACAGCGGAAGAATAAAGAAAACAACACAAAGACACAGTCGATTTACTTGGTTCGGAGCCTATGTCAACTCCTACTCCAAGGCCCACGGTCATTGACCGTTTACTTTGGACAATTCTATATTAGGCGCAAAAATCGTTTATAAAGGATTACAAATTAAGTACAGTAAACTTTTAATTAGCTCTTTTACCGATGTCCGGAGTAGATTGACTATTTTGGAGCAGCAGGACGTCGTCGGCTTGAGTTGGACGGATTCCGAGGCGCAGCGTGAGAGTAGAAGAGCTTTGAGGCGTTGAGAGAATTGATTATTCAAGCTTGGGGTCGAGGGGTGCTATTTATAGCACCTAGGGCACCGTGGACGTCGGGGGCGCCCTGCCACGTGTCAGCCGATCCGCACTTCGCTCGGTCAAGCTTTATCCCACCCGAATAGGGATGAGGTTTGACCTCTGGGGCGCCCTGGTCGCTGAGGGCGCCTTGGTTGACGCGGTCTTCTCGGCTGGATAGAGTTGATCGGCCTCGCTGGCATAGGTGCGGAGCGCCTTGGCTCCTGAGGGCGCCCTGGGCGCTGAGGGCGCCCTGGCTGCTGAGGGCGCCCTGGATGCAGAGGGCGCCTCGGCCAGTGGTTAGCCGAACTCCTTTTTGCTTTACTTGTTTCTTGTTCACCTTGGAGGCGCCCTAGACACTCAGGGCGCCCTACTCAGCTGCTGCCTCACTCCTTTGAGGCTCTCTGAGCTGTAGACACACGTTCCTTTGGTCCTGCATCCAGGGTTAGTCCGAAAACAAAATAAAGCATTAATTTGTTAGTTTATACAGCCTTAGCTGTCTTGGTTCTGACTTTGGTCTCCAAAATGGATCCCTAGGTCGAACCGACGCCTACTGTTCCCTCGACGGGGAACGCGTCCTCACCTACTCCTCTCGGGAGAATTTACCTGATGCCAACCGTTCCTTTGGTTGGACTTTTGCCTGACGGTCCTTTGTCAGGTCTTGGATGCCGAGCAGCCCTTCGCTCGGTGCCTAGCATTCCTTCGCTAGGGCTTCAATCCCAAGCTATCCTTCGTCTGGCGCCTAACAGTCCTTCGCTAGGTCTTTTGACCCTGGCATTCATTCGCCAGTGCCTAGCAGTCCTTCGCTAGGACTTTTTACCCTGACATCCCTTCGCCAGTGCCTAGCAGTCCTTCGCTAGGGCTTTTCCTGCACACTAGAGTAACTTGTTAGAACACAAGTAAGACTTAACTTTTGACCTATGTTGCCATTATCAAAACACAGGTTTGACTTAATTGCATTCTGCACCAACAATATATTTACTAAATTTCTTTCCGAAATTGAATTTAGTTATTTAAGAAGGAAATTGAGGATGTGCCTTGTTGAATGAACAAACCATGCTTCACGATCATTTCAAATCAAGGAATCCCATTAAAATTGACTTCACTTTAACATGCATCTCACAAGAATGTAAATTTTACCTTGATTGTGTTTTTGATATATCTAGATGGGAATGATATGCTAGAACAACCTTCTTGTTCACAATGTTTGTTATGATGCATTACTTTGAGCAAGAAGGTTGAAATCTTTTATAAATCGACTTGACCAATTATGGGGAAGATTAGTACGTGATGAATGTATATTTGGTTCGAAGATCTTGATTGAATATTTCAACAAAAGAAAAACATAATCAACCATCCTAACAAGCTTGAATTCATAAATTAATCCTAGTTACACCTCATATACACGTGTCTGGAATCGTTAACCTTGAAAGATGGCATGAAATGGGACAAAAAAATGAGGTTTATCAAGCTTTATTATAAATCTCAATCGATTGATGACAATTATCAATTGATTGATAACTTGTATTTCAACAACAGAATCATGCTAAATTGATTGGTCATTTTGATCAAATGATTGGAAATATAATTCCCGGGTATAGAACCAAGCCTAATCAATCACATTGATCGATGAAGGTATATCAATCAATTGAGTCAATTGATTGGTAATTAATATTTCAAGCACAGAACCTCGCTCGATCGATCATGGTGATAAATTGAGTCATACCTTGGTGATTATTTTTCCAAAGCACAAAACTACACTGAATCGATTGTGAAGATCAATTAAGCCTTACCAATTGTTTGGTAAGGCTCACCAAACGATTGGTAGGCTCGATTTTATATCATGTGCCCTAACCAATCCATTCTAAACCTGACTCTCTCCCGAATCCCTAACTCTCTGATTCAATCGCCGATTGTGTCACCCCCTTCTCTTCTTCTCCAAGGTTCTCTCTGGCGTCTCCTCTGATGATTTTGTCACTCTAGTAAGCCCTAGACTAGTGGTTCCTATAGGGTTCTCATCATTCTCTTTACATTTCTCACTTGTAGCTTACTCAAGTATGTCTGCAGACCTAGGTTTTTGATGATGGCGTTTCTCCGTCGATAGCTTCTTCTCGATGAATTCGTGCCAACCCGTCCTTGTCTCCTAGACCATCCTCAACTTGCTAAGCAACCAATACCGCCAAAGTAAAGCCCTAAACCCTAATTTCAATTTGTTTACTTCATTATTCTATGTAAACTTCGCTAATCTTTTCGTTTGTGCATTCCATTCATGCATCATAAATCACATTGTCATTGTTGTTAATGAATTGTTGGTGCATACATCATTCATTATCCTTAGAAAGAAGCAAAAGCAAATTGAGTCAAGTGAGGGTTCATCTCGATCTCAACCACTGACCAATTCTCATTTTTCGAATGATTCTCTTCAACATACATTCAACATGAATAAATTCAAACTTATTCCAGCTCAGTTGATTGATTGATAGTTTTTCATAATTATTGTTTAGATGTCATTAGAATCATTCAATACTATAAGTTGGAGTCAATTGTTTATTGTGAACACAACATTAATGAGGGGATATTATCTGAGTTCTATAGAAACTTGCATCCATCTAGGACTGATTTGAAATTCTGAACCCATGTCACTAAATGCAAATTAGACTTTACTACTGAAATCCTCTAAGTATTTTGAAGGTGTCTTCTTTTTACAAATGACTTTATTTTTTACCCTACATTGCCTTATCTTTTGTCTTCATCTTTTGAGCTCATCTCTATATCTTGTATGTATGAGCATTTCTATAGAAGACCTCACCCTGATGGACCTAGTGCTTCTATCACCAATTTTTCTTCTATTGAGATATCAGCTCAGGACAATGCCTTGTGCAATGTTGTTGTCAATTTCATTTTACCTTTTGTGACTCATGCATTAGCTACAATTAGACCTCCACATCTTTTCATACTATATGCATTTCATCAAGTTCTTGTCATCAAAGTCATATTAAACGTGTTTAATTGCACTATTAATTTCATCAAATCAATCTATTGTACAGTTCATATACCTTTTGGTCATCTTATCATGGAGTGGTTGGCATTTGTGGGCATCGACATTTGACGTGGTAGGTTATAGTTGATGATGTCAAAGTATTCCAGGATTACAGTGCAGTCATTTTCATTAGTCGGTGTGGATCCCCATGGAGGTCTCGTGAGATGGATGGATGGCCATCGGGTGGGTGAGGGGCCGAGACCGACCACGGGATGAGGGATAGACACCAGGGGCTATTGTTGCTAGAGATCCTAAGGTAGTTGATCTGAAGAGTGATGTTGAGCCTGATGCATACAATTGATATGATGATCTTTGGTCTTACATCCTTGAGATCAAGGAGACCATGGATATGCAATTTGAGTTGTGCTTGGAACACTACCTTCAGGTGGTTGAGATGCGTGCACAACATGAGAGTCTTGAGAGATGATAGATTGATATCCAGACGAGCATTGCTAGAATTCAGATGAGCGTTGCTTCCTTGTATGATCTGCTATGCTCATGGACTACCGAACCTCCTCCTTAGCCACTTCCATCAGCGGATGATGTTCCTCTAGTTGATGATGTTCCTCATGTGGATGATGATATTGTTTTGCTTATTTTGTCACTTGACTAGGTTTTGGACATTGTGTATTCTATCATGATACTTGATATTGTTGAGGTAATCTATGGTCTGGAGTGACCATGTGTGTTGATGTTTGGGCAAAGGGTTTAAGTTAGGTTTTCCCTTGTGTACTGATATGTGTATGTGAGTGTGCAGGATGTGCAGGTTTACACATATTGACCTAGCTGGACGGCTTCGGTACGGTGAAGGGTGGCATGGAGACAAGCTGGAGGCTTGTGTGTACCCGAGGGACCTTGGATAGCAGGGATGATGAGCCGAGGGGCGCGAACTTCGAGGCATGCATGAAGGATGACATGGAGACAAGCTGGAGGCTTGTGTGCATCCGAGGGACGGGAGCCGAAGATGAAGAGGGCGCGAAGGCAACAGTCAAGACTGCTGGTGAAGAGTCAGCTAAGTCATGAAGGGACAAGAGCCGAGGGAGGAGACTCCAAGGGCAAGCCGGGAAGTGGACTTCAAGGACACATGTGAAGGGTGGCATGGAGGCAAGCCAAGGAAAGACTTATGTGCGCATTCGAGGGACGATAGCCAGTGGAAGAGGACTTCAAGGGGCAAGCCAAGGGAGTGTACCTGAAGGCACGCGAGGAGGAGCGTCTTCGGAGTGAGTAGGAGTATGTTTGTAAGCTGGGCAGTCGACTGGGAATATAACAGTCGACTGCCAGCGAACACAGAAACTCACAGAAGGTTTCTGACCCTGGACCAGTCGACTGCTCTGGGATCAGTCGACTGGTAGGTAGCCAGAATTCGAACGTTGGGCTGTCAACGGTCGAATCAGTGTGGGGGCAGTCGACTACCCTGGGAGCAGTCAACTGCCAGCGTGAGTTTCAGCCTTGAGTTCTATTTAAAGAGAACTCGGTTTGGGCTGGGAGCTTTGACGAAACAAGCTTGGTTATGGTTTGTTAGTAGTCTCTAGAGCTCAGAGGTGTACTTGGTGTTGTGTCGAGGTTTCTCCACCCACAAGGAGCTACACGAGCTAGCCGGAGGGCATCCGAGGAGTGATCCGCTGAAGGATCGAGGGATAGTCCACCTCACGGACTGTCTTGGAGTAGGAGTCTTCATCTCCGAACCACGTAAATAGGTTTGTTAGCGTTGTTTGTTATTTTAGTTTAGTTTCTATTGTATTTCCACTTGCGCACTAACAACGTAGGTAGAGAACGAACTGAGAATTGCTATTCACCCCCCCCCCCCCTCTAGTAAGGCGTAACGATCTAACAGATATGATATACCTATTTACTCTTTCCTCATTATAGGAACTTTTTGTATGGATGACTTTGGTTTTATGTGATGTTTCTAAATTTGATTATCCATTTGTGATACATTATGCTTGTTATCTTTGCATGTTTATGTTCCAGAGGGAGTGCTTCGTCATTGATTGTTTGATTATATTTGGTACATATAGGGGTGTACCCTATCATTGCATAAGTTTAGGGGGAGTGCCCTGTTGTTGATTGCATGTTTGCTTGTGTGACGTGTAGGGGTGTATCCTATCATTGCATAAGTTCAAGGGTAGTGCCCCATAGTTATGTATTTGTGTTTATGAATTATTGGGTGTGCCCTATATGTTTAGAATACATATATATTAAGAGTGAGTATCTCGCCATTGTCATGTTGTTCATCCCTTATTGTTAGTTTCATTTTGATATTTGACAAAGGGAAAAAAATAACATATTTAAGTTCATGCTTGTTGTGTTGACATTATGACATTATCTGTTGTATTGATATTATGCCATGATCTTGACATTTTGATGCTTACATGTATTGATATCATCGTGTTGTTTATTAGTTGATATTATGATAGGTTGGAAATTAGGCTAAACATAAATAAATTGTCAAATATCAAAAGGGAGATTGTTGGTACAATCATACTCCATATAAGAAGTTTCAATAATTGACAATTGTTTAAGTTTAGGTTAATATGTTGGATCTCACTTGTGTTATGAGTGTGTAGGTTGGAAGATCAGATGCAAGGATAGATGATAACCCAGAGAAAAGAAGCTCCAGGAGCAAAGTTCAAAGAACAGGAGGTTCATCTGGCATGAGGTAAGTTGGATTGATTGGCATATTGAAGAGAGATATGTGCTTAAGGGTTCACCAATTGATTGGTGAATTATCCAAAATCTATTGGTGAGTAAAACCCTAAACCCTAAACCACAATTTTGAATTTTGCAATACCAATCGATTGGTGTAAACTAGAAATTCATGGTTTAGGAAAGTTGTGTATCAATTGATTGGTACGGAATCGATAACTAATTCCGAGCACATAGAAGCTTTCAGAATCAGTTAGCCAGATCGATTGAGCATTTCTAATGGATTGGTAGAGGTTTCTCGAGCGAATAGAAGCCTACTAAATAGATTTACCAATCAATTCGACATTGCCAATTGATTGACAGAAGTTTCGAGGGAAAACAGAAGACTATCAAATCAATTGACCAACCGATTGAGTATTGCCAATCAATAGGTGATGCCCATCAATTGATTGATGTTCAAAATTGGGGAAATCTCAGCCATTGATATGGAGTCAGTAACCGTTCAATGGATAGTCAATAATTGATTGGTGGATTATGTCAATCGATTGGTGTCAACAAATAGTGGAGAAATGGTCCAATTCTGAGGTCTTTAAAAGGGGGCTTAGGATTCGAGAAGGAAACATTGTTCCATTATTACTCTCCTGCTTGAAATCAGTTTCAAGCTCTCGTATGCAACATCTCATACAACCAAAAGGAGAAATAAGCTAAAGCTGTAATCTCTTCTATTTCCCCTCTTTTGTTGCTTCTTATCTTCGTGAGAGTTGTAAGATGGTGTAATCTTGATGTAAGAAGATTTCTCCGCTTTCTGATTTTGTTTGAGAAGGAGAAGTTTTAGCGGAAGAAAGAGCTATGAATAGACCCGTAAATTAGTCATTTCAAGAAGATGAATACTAAGTAAAATCATTTGAGTTAGCATTGTGTTTGCCCTGCTTGTGTCACTGCAAGTTTTCTGTTGGCCAATCTCATCAATGAAGCGATTTGAGTTATTAATTACCCTCGTTCTAGCTCGCAAGGTCTTAACAACGGAGACAACTTCTTGCAAAGTAGAATAAAGTTGCGTACAATATACTTTTCTCGAACGACCCCTTTATTAGTATTTTAGATTTTCATAGACAATTATTAGCTACCTTGCTAAAAACATAAGGTAGTTTATATTTTTCATTTCACTAGAGAAAAATATCTTATGGTATACCTTAGCTGGGATTCAAACCACAAGTGTTTGGGAAATTGCTTTGCCATTGAACGGAGCCACAATTAGGTACCCACTAAAAGGCCTTTGTCCACAAGTTTCTCTTCTTTCTGTTGGAAGTTTGGAAAAACTTATCTTTCCCTTGCAACGGAGGCAGCATATTACAGCTATGATAATGAAGTAGACGTAAAGCAATCAAGCCCACCATCATTCTCCTCAAAACTTATATGTATATCTGATGTGCGCTCCATGATCCAACAATTGTCTTCATTGCATGGCAGAAACACTGGAAGGCCATGCATCCTCTGATCCAGCTCAAGGAGAGGTGGACACCACTCGCCCCTTCCAATCCGTCAAGGAGGCCGTTGCGGTCTTCGGGGAACGCTTGCTTACCGGCGATGCTTCTTCTTCTCAAAAGGTCACTGCTAGTTCCAAAGTAGACACGACTCCCAGGACAATTCTTTCACTTCCAAAGCCAGTCTGCTCGAGTGTTTCCTCCTCGCCAAATTCTTACCATTCTTCAACTACCTTTAACTTTCTACGAAAATTAGAGGCTGAAGTCGACGAGATAAAGCAAGAGTTGATTCATATGAAGGAGAGGGAGTCCCAAACAGCCAAAACAATTGCCACGCTCAGATGCCAGGTACAAAACCGAATCTCTAAATTAGAAGCAACAGAGAGTGCTCAGAGAGTAAATCAATGGCAAGAGTATAGAACAACAAACTTCGAAGAAAGATTTGAGTATTTACCGAGTCCGCGTCAAGTGCTAAGCATCGTCAGGACGGAAGACCGAGACCAATTCGGTCGAAAACCGATTAAGCTGCAGAAGAAAAAGCCTATTGTTCCACTGGTAGGAGATATGTTCTCCCGGAAAAATGGAGCCAATGTAGACCTTGGTAGCTCTTTCTACAGTCGTTCCTCCATTAACAGCTTCACTTAATGTTTGCTCTACATGTATTCTATGTAAACACCTGGTTTGGAGAATATCTTGCTCAATTCAATAAGTTCTGTACGTTATCCATTACAAGAGTTAAACATAAATCCCTATAAACTTGCCGTCATGTTATGTATCAGGATGACAAAAGGCGATTCGTTTACCCCCAATGTCCTCGTTAATCCATCTCAGGGCCAACATAGAGGAGACAAATTGTGGAGTTACTAGCCCAGATACTGTGACTATCACGTGGGGAGGACACTCACACTGACTTTGTCAGATTTTAATTTAATTTTTTAAAAAAGCTTAATTTAGAGTTTAAAAATTAGTTTTCAAAAGATTTGCTGAATAATAGTACAATGAAAGTAAAAACTATAAAACATGAAGGCACACAAAGGTGATGAAACATTTAAAAGCCTGGATGCAATGATAATATCTTCACAAAATCCGTACAATAGAAAATATAAATCACAACTCATTAGAAAAATTAATAACTGGAGAAATAAATAATTTATGGAATGTAAATAATTAAAATAAACACATTTCGAATCATAGAAATTTGAAGCCCACTTGTTTTCTTGAGGATGTTGTAGGGTGAGTATTGGTTGTGGGTTATGAGAATCTTTTATGCTTTGGTCGAACAACTTAGAGTCCCTTTTATTGTTGTTGATCAATATCCATCAGTGGATCAGTTGTTGGTTTATTGGTATGAGGATTTTAATTGTTATCTGAGTGATATTTTTATCAACCTTAAGTTATTCAGGAGGTGTTATGTATTAAGATAATAGAAGCAGAGGAAAGAAAAGAAGTAACAAAATAATTTTCTTGATTGAATAATTTATCCATAAAATATATAATTTATAAAAGTTTTAAGATGCTTAGTCAATTAACAGATTCATAAAGAAACTGTCAATTAACATATTCATAAAGAAAATGTCTAATTTAATTATTAATATATGAAAAATATAAATTTGATTTGATTTGGTCAAAATCTTATTAAATAATTATTCTCTTTTATCCTCCTAACAAATTCAACGGGAGGTCTCTGACATTGAGTTTGCTTGTTAGTCTGTTGAAATACTGTCTGGATAATAGTTTAATAAAGATATTAAGAATTTGATCCTCTGCGGAAATATAAGAAATCGATAATTATTGAGTGGTCACATACTCTCGAACAAAATAAAAATCAATTTCCATATGTTTTGTGAGGGTATGAAAAATTAGATTTGCTGTGAGATATGTTGCTCCAATATTATCACACCAACTTTTTGGTGGAATATTTGAAGCAATATGATGTTTAGAGAGAAATGATTGAAGCCAAATAATGTCATATGTTGTATTTGCTATAGCTTTATATTCAGTTTAAGTGTTTGAATGAGATATCGTAAGTTGCTTTTTCGAATTCCATGAGATAATGTTTCGTCCAAGAAATATTACATATTCACTAGTAGAGCATCTGTTTTCAGGAGAGCTTGCACAATCCACATCACTATATGCACGTAATCTCGAGATGATTGTCGATATAAAAGAAGACCATGTAGAATAGTATCTTGGAGATAACGAAGTATTCTTTTCACGTATTTCTAGTTTTGTTCAGTAGGAGCATGCATGAACTGACAAGCACGATTTATCATAAAAGGAATATAAGCTCCAACAATACTTCGATAAATTTGAGGATCAGACATAGCAGGAGAAGATGTAGAGAAATTAATAATACTAATTGGTGTGGAGACTGAACGTGCTCCATCCATTTTAGCTTTTTGACGAAGTTTAGTAATATATTTACTTTAAGAGAGGAGATAATCTTCATCATGTAGAATAAATTCAATACCAAGAAAAAAAATGATCATGAACCATATCTCTAATAGGAAATTCTTAATTGAGAAAACTTAATAGAGTTATAATGTCCTTTTGATCATTGTCGATTATTAAAATGTCATCCACGTAAATGAGAAAAAAATCATAGATCTATCATTATATTTATAGAATAGAGAAGAGTTAGTATTTAATCCAGAAAATCCTTGAGTTTACAACTAGTTTGATAATATATGAAACCATGCACGAGGAGCTTGTCGAAGACCATATATGAATTTCATTAGTTGACAAACATGAGTTGAAAATGATGGGTAGATAAATCTAGACGATTGCTCCATAAATATTGTTTCATCAAGATGATCAGGAAGGAATGCATTAGAAATGTCTAATTATCGTACAAACCAATTAGAACTAACAATTACTGATAGCAATAGTTGGACAGATGTAATTTTGATAACTTGGCTAAAGGTGTCATTGAAGTTAATATCTAGTTGTTGATTAAATCCTTTGACTACAAGTCGAGCTTTATATCGTTCAAGAGAACCATCAGCTCGATGCATAAGAATGTCAATTTAGATCCTTGTTTGCTTGTAAAAAATAAGTTGGTTTAACAAATTTTAAAACGACTACTAGAGCTTTTGGAAGAGGACATTGAGTTGCTATTGGTGGATAATGTGCATAGATGTTGCTTAAGGGAAACATGCGACGAGGAGCATTATCATCTGAATCACTTTTGAAACGACTACTAGAGCTTCTTGATGTTGGTGACATCAAGAAGGTGCCACCTGTATCTAGAGGAGAGATCGAAGAAGTTGCTGAAAAAAGAAATAGAGACTTATTAAAAGTAATATGTCGTGAAATATATATATCCATCCTGTTGATATGCACAAGCATCGATACCCATAGTGTAAATTGTTGTAATCGAGGATAAACATTATAGTAAACAAGAGTCAAGTTTGTGTTTAGAATAGAGACATAACCTAGGATAGCATGCGCAACTAAAAATTAGAAGAAAGGTATAGTCAGAAGTCTGATTATAAAATTTTTTCAAATGACATTTATGATTGAGTAATGGGGTAGGAAGTCAATTTATGAGAAATATTGCAGTGCAAACAGTCTCATCTCAAAATTTACGTGAAACTAATGTATGATGATGAAAAGTTAAAACATTTTCAACTATATATCTATATTTTTTCTCTGCAAAACCATTTTGCTCTGAGTGTGAGGACAAGATATTCGATGAATAATTCCACAAGAGAGAAGATGACGATGAAGAGCTTGATATTTACCTCCCCAATCAGAATGATGAGAGAGTATTTTACGATTAAAATATCGTTCAACTTGACTTTGAAAATTACATAATATATCTAGTAAATCAAATTTCATGCTCATAGGATAGAGCCAAATATATTTACTATAATGATGGATGAAGGTAACATAATATTGGAAACTTTATTTAGATAAGATAGGTACATGGCCCTAAATATCTAAATGAATTATTTTATGTGGAAAACTAGAAATATAATCGGATGAAGAAAAAGGTAGCTTATGACTTTTATATCCCATGCAGGCCCTATATGAATGAGATATAGATGAGGTAAAGGAAGTAGGTAAACCATACCTATTAATGATTGACTAAACAATGCAAAGAGAAGGATGACTAAGTCGGGTATGCCAAAAAGGTTTATTTGTGCATTCACTAATGAAAGCTTGAAGAATTTTGAAGATAGTAGATGTCATTTTTATTCCCCCCCCCCCCCAATGAAATACAGTATCTTTAATAAAATAATGATTATAATGAAATAAAAAACATCATTATCAAGGCAAAATTGACGCGTGGAGAGTAAATATTTAGTAATAGATAGAGCATAAAAGATGTTGTGCATGTGAAAAATATGATTAAACAAATAAATATATGTGTCTCTAAGATTAGTAATTTGCAAATTTAAGTCATCGCTTACTTGTACTGTATCCGAACCAGTGTACGGTAATATTTCTGTAAAGATATTATAGTCTGATGTGACATGATGAGTTGCTCCAGTGTCAATATATACCATTTAGTAGATAAAAATTTTAAAGGATTGTCATGAATAGGCACAGACGAGAAAAATTTAGGATAGACTTGTGAACCAGTTGGTTGTCTTAAAGCTGTAGGACCAACAATAAAATTTGAATCAAATCGTCTAGGATATTGAATACCAATATGCCCAATTTGGAGATAAATTTACCATCTTATTAAAGCTGAAGGACCACCGATGAAAGTTTTGATGAGTCTTTTAGGACATTAAATACTAATATGTCCAATTTGGAGGCAAATTTGATATCTCCGAATATGTGACATCGAAAATAAAAGCAACAAAAGCAACACAAGTTGTTGTTGCTGTACCTTGGCTTTTTGCTAAGAAAAATTACAAGAGTAGAAGAGAAAAGGTAGAACACTAGCATGGATAACACGAAGACATCTAGTACCAGTGATTCGTAGTGCTCCATTAGGATGAAGTCGACACAGAGCGATAGGGAGATGCACTTGACGATGTTGGTGAGGAACGAGAACACATTAGTTACGATGCAACGATCTGCCCTTGAAGCAAACCCAGTGACGTGACGTCGATGAACTCGTGTTCCTTCTGAACCATCGGCAAAGAAGACCCCAAAAACTTCGAAGGAGAAAAGAGCTCTGGTGAAGAAGGCGAAGAGAGTTAGGTTGAAAGGCTGCGGCAGTCAGCTTGATGCCTTTGCCTGTTCCCGTTTGGAGAAATATCTCCAAAGGTTGTTGTTCCTGTTCATGTTAGGAAAACGTGACTTGTATGGCCAACAACATAAAGTAATATTATTGTTGAAGCATCTTGGTTAGAAACGTCAATAACACAAAGCAACGTTGGTGCTTTGTTGTTTACTTTTCATTGGAGTTGGGAGAAAAGGGAGAATATGAAAGATTAAAAGAGAAGCTCTTAAGAGAAAATTGATGATAGAAGAAAAAAAAAGATGTCACATGAAGAAGAAGCGACACGTAAGGTATGAAGAGTTATGTCGCATGAAGAAGAAATGATATGTAAGATAAGAAGAGCTATGACTCTGATATCATATTAAGAAAATAGAAGCAAAGGAATGAAAAGAAGTAACAAATAATTTTCTTGATTGAATAACTTATCCATAAGGTATACAATTTATAGAGACCTTAGGATACTTAGTCAATTAACAGATTCATAAATAAACTGTCAATTAACAGATTAATAAAGAAAATATCTTATTTAATAATTAATATATCATAATATAGATTTGATTTGATTTGATCAAAATCTTATTAAATAATTATTATCTTTTATTATGATTAGGTCCTCCAGTGATCAATCAGGGATTTAGAGTTCGAGATTCAGTTGTGGCGTATTCTTGAAAATTTTTCTTCTTGATGAGTAACGGACCTGAGAATGCTGACTATCAGAATATACCTCCATATGTACTTTTCAATTTATCCTAGTGGCCGGTGAAAAATTTTCGTGGAACCGGATCAGTCGCTTCATATTCGATTTTACCTGATTATTATTATTTTTTTCTATTTAGACTTGGACTTGTTAAGTTGTGTTATCAATCGACTGATTGCATACTATCAATGGACTGGACGAAATAAATTCAAGATTGAATCTTGTGGCATGCATACTATACATCAAATGACTCGTCATTCAGAGGGGGTCTGGCTCATGCGCTAGACCCTCATCATATCAAGGAACTCATCCTGTTGTTGTTGAAAAGTGCAAAACTCTTGTCGTATCTCAGTGAATCTAGTAGTGATCATGGTCATAAACCCAACGTTGAGCTAGAGTCTTCTCCAAATGTGGCTGAAACGAGATCAGTACTAAAAAACGACAACAACAATAATAGAGAACACACCAGATTTACATGAAAAACCTTTGACAGGAAAACCACGGGTAGAGGAAGAAAATTACTATGAACAGTAGAATACAAAGTCGACGACTCTGATAAAGTAAAGAGAAGTAGAGAGAAAAGAGAGGTAGAGAGAAAGAAAGAAGAGGTAACCAAATAACTTTCTTGATTGCTAAAACTTGTCCATGAGATACACAATTTATAAAGACCTTAGGATACCTAGTCAAATGAAAAATTAATAACGAAACTGTTAATTAACAGATTTATAAAGAATCTGTTAATTAACATATTAATAAGAAAAATATCTAATAATAAATTAATAGATTAAATTGAATTCGGGTCACCAAATTTTAACCGTGACAATCTCTCCGATATAGTGAGATGTCATGTTGGAGGTGGCAATGCTAACTCTGGTTGTGCATGGACCTCATCATCATTGTCAGTCTCCTCCTCAACTATCTATCATATCTCCTAGGTCTTCAGACCGTAACATGATCACCTTTGACCATGCTAGCCAAGGACACTTAATTTTTCATAATCTAATTTGATCATATTTTTCTAATTACAGCTTGGCATGTATGATCACGTCTGTTTCAATACTTCATATCACCAATTGATATATGTTCTTTTACCTGAATTATTAAGTAAAAAATTGATAATATTTATCTTATATGGTTTGGTATAGTCCATTTTAATTAGATACAGATAGCTAAATCATAAAGATATTTTATTTTAATATAACAACCCTATACAATAGATAAATTAAATATTCAATGAAATATTTTATACTTATTAAAAATTAATTCCAAAACCTATTATTTCATGTAAATATCAGTTATGCCCAACCACATTTTCTTAACTGAATGGGAAATACTGATGGGTTGGAATATCTTAAGCACGATGTCAACGTCTAAACCCTACAATAAGACAAATATCATAAAAAGGTGAGGAAGCCTTAATTTGACTTGGCCTCTAGTGTCTACCAATTTGCAGGAGGCATCCGATAATTATTTTTAAATCTTACATGTGTTATATGTAAACCAGTGTGGGCAGCTATCCACACTGAGCCTATAGAAAAAATTATACATGTAATTAAAAAAATAAAAAATAAATACAATTATTAAATGAGTTCATAAAAAAAAATCATTAAATAAGTTCATTAGAGAAAAAAATAATCATTAAAGGTGCTTATTAGAGAAAAAAAGTATGCAAATCAAGCACAATTTATGAGAACTCGTTCATTACGAAGATATTTATTAAGTGCTATAAATATATACAATTACATCTAAAAATATATGTGATATTAGAATTCTATTTGAAGCTTAAAAATATAAATAATTTTGGCTCGAGTTCGTTTAAAATAAAATTTTAATTTGGTTCGACTTGTTCGAATCTTGATTCATGTAGAATCAAATTATAGTCTAGAATGATTTAAATTCGAATTTGGTTCTAATTATTTGACCTTAATTTGAGTATTTTTTAATTAAAATTGTGAAAAAAATAGAGTTCAATTTAAATTTGGCGAGCGAGCTTGATCAATCAAATAAAATATTATAAGTTTGAAATATTTGACTTAAAGAAAATTATTAAATATCAAATTTGACTTGAATTTGATAATTTTAAATATAAATTAAATATTTTTCTAGTTGACCTAAAAAAATTTACAAACATATTTAATTCATTTGTACCTTAGTTACCTACACTCAACCACATAGCTATAGGTCGAGATTTTTGGGTTGTCTGCGGTTAAAACTTTTGTAGGGTACATTAGTCAATGATTATTACAATGTCACTATATTGGCAGAGACAGATTGTGCCTTTATTTATATATCTCACATAGATAGATATTGATAGGGTTGAATAGCCCTTGATAGAATACATGGGCTGAAAAAGTTGGGCGGCAAGATGTGACGAGTCCAAGCGACTCCGCTTTCAGAGCTCCCGGGACCATCTCGGGAAGAGGTACCTCTAGGACCCCCCGCAGTAAACACACCCTGAAAATCAGATCAGAAAATCCCTCCCGGGAAGTTGGGTCCCGAGACCACCTCGGGGAAGCAAAGCGCCCGCGACCTCCCGGACCAGAAGACCCCGAGATCACCTCGGGGAAGCGGAGCCCAAGCAGCATTCGACCTCAAGTAACGGCCCCCCCTTTTTTCTCGGATATGTGGATAAGCATCCCCACTATCGCGGAATCATCATGACCCTTAAATATCGCAATGGGTCACACTTAATGACGACGTGGACCGTTTCAAAGACTATCCTGTAATCGACAAAGAGGGGGGGGGGATGTGGCATAGTCATGGGACACACTAAGGCAGCCGCCGTAGGTATAAAAGGTATTCCAACCCCTTCGGTAAGTGGGAGGCATTCTCTACTACTCGTGTATTTTTCTGCCTTCTAATCTTCTCCATCGAGGCACTGACTTGAGCGTCGAAGTGGGCTCCGCCGGACAACCTCTAGCGTGTTCTCCTAACGCTCGTGTTGATCTCGCAGGCGTAGAGTTCCTCCCCTATTGTCAACGTCTACGTGCATTGCCCGGTGACTGGCTGTCGACGTCGACTCCTTCCAGAACAAGTTTGGCGTCATCTGTGGGAAACTAGTAAAGCACCAGAGCACTGATGACAGGGCCGGAGGGACAATCCATTGTCCTGACGAGAGAAGAACTAGATCGCTTGGTGGTCAACACCATCAAAGAAGCGCTCAAGCAGCACCAAGTCGAGCAAGCTGCCTCACAGCGAGGGGCTCCTGCACGGGAGGAGATCCCTAGAGTCTCCATCTCGCACTGACGAAGATCCGCCACACCCTTGGGGCGACGGGATGGAGCAGCCCCAGGCCCCCGAAGAGACTCTCCTAGAGATATCGAGAATGCCCACTCGGTAGCCTCTAGCGCGCTGAGGCACGAAGAGTGACAAGGGAAAAAGGAGGAACCTAAGGCCTCCCATAAGGTTCGCTTTACTCCCTTCTCACTTGAGATTGTGGAAGACCCCATGCCAAAGCAGTTTCGTGGCCCGGGGATCGCTGATTATGATGGGAAGATAGATCCACAGGATCATGTCTGCAAATTTGAAAACGCAGCACTCCTGCACCAGTATACTGACGGTGTAAAATGCCGGGTGTTCTTGAACACCCTATCTGGAGCAGCCCAACAATGGTTCCAGAGGCTGCCACAAAGCTCTATCAACTCCTTCGCGGAGTTTAGAACCGCCTTCCTCCACCACTTCGCCAGTAGCCGTCACTATCAGAAGGCGACACTCAATTTGTTCCCCCTCAAGCAGAAGCCGAAAGAACCGCTCAAGGAGTACATCCAGTGGTTCAACAGGGTGGCACAAGATGTGACCAGTGCAACGTCGGAAATCCTTGTCAGTGCCTGCACCCAAGGGCTCGCGGAAGGGGATTTTTTTCGATCCCTGGTGAAGAAGCCACTCATCAGCTTCGATGATCTGCTGGGGCGTTCTGTCAAGCACGTCAATGTGGACGAGGTGCAATACGCTCGTCGAAAGGAACTAGCCGGAGTCCTCCCTCAAGATGTTCCCCGGTCCGAAAGGAGGGAGCCCCCAGATCCAACTCGAGGAAAGGACCTTCACCTCGGGAAGGACCAGTGGGCTAGCAAGCGAAGGCTAGTAGAGATGGTGGATATTGAGCAGTCGGAGCCATTGACGAAGTATTGCGGTTTCCATGGCAGTACAACACACTCCACCGAGAAGTGTCATGCTTTGAAGAGGAAATTGAGTGAGGAGACAGACACCAAACCTCGGAGGAAGTGGAATTAAGCGGGATATCACCAAAGATCGCCACGACAAAGCCTTTCTCCTCGGCATCAGCAGGCCGGGGAAAACGAGACCCGACAGCGGTTTCGATCACGGTCGCGAGGAAGGAGTTGGGGGCTGGCACCCCGCATATCTCCCACCATAGAAAGAGATCCCCGGAAAGGAAAGGCTCCCGTACGTGGTCCGCCCTCTGGACATGTTGGAGTAATCTCCGGAGGACTCACTGGAGGAGATTCCCATCGAGCAAGGAAGTCTCATACCCGGCGATTGGAGAACTACTCAATCGGGACTAGTCGGAGCCAGGAGCACGACTCTACAATCTCTTTCGGTCCAGCAGACTTGGAAGAAGTGGAAGCTCCCCATGAAGACACCCTAGTAATCCTTGCCCGCATCGCCAACTACGAGGTTAAGCGCATCTTCGTGGACATAGGAAGTTCCGTGAACATCCTATACAAGGCGGCTCTAGACCAAATGCAGATCGACGAGGACAAGCTACTCCCGGTCTCGACCCCACTGTTAGGCTTTACGAGGTATAGAGTACAGCCGATAGGGCAAATCTGTTGGACCGGTGCCGTTGATAGAGGGGGGGGGTGAATATCGACCGTAAAAACTTCTCGCGAGAATTCGTCCTTCGTAGACTTTCGAAATTCATTCTACTCAAGGAGTTAGTAGCACAGCGGAAAATAACACAGAAAAATAAAAGATGACACAACTCAGAATGCACACGGGATTTACATGGTTCCCAAACCCCCAGGGTCAGTACATCCAAGGCCTAAGCACGGGAACGCCCGTCCACTAGTGGTCTCCTTTCCGGACTTTCTGGAGGCGGAGAAACCCGTCTTACAGTATATAGATTACAATCAAAAGATAAATAAAAATAATTGCAGAATTTAAATTCAAACCAAAAGGAGTCAAAGACTCGGCCGATCTGGAACTCCGAAGTACCGCGCACTTCCTCCCGGAGCTTCCTTGGTCGCAGAGCCTCGTCGTTAGCGCTTTATCGTTAGTCAGAAAGCTCAGAATGAATCTTGGAAGTTGTGTCTTGAGCTGAGGGGTCGAAGCCTCTTTTATAGGGTTCATTGGGGCGCCTGTGTTGAAGGGGGCACCTTATATAGCTTGGCTAAAGCTTATCTCCGCGCCGAACTCGCACCAGCGGGTAAGGCTTTTGACCAGGGCACCCTGTATCATTGAGGCACCTCATTGAACATAGGCGCCTGCTACAATGAGGCACCTGGTGTAACGACCCAGAAAATTCTCTTAATATTTATTTAAAATATTAAGCATGTCTAGATGATTTTCTGAGGAACCTAGAAATATTAATGCGAACCTTGGCATAGAAAATCCATGTTTTCTCATTTAAATTGGGAAAAAGGAGCACTAATGGGCCTTATATGGGCTTTTTAGTACCATAATTTTTGATGGATTTTAGGTGAAAATTAGTAAAAATATAAAGGGATTTTAATGAGAAATATTAACATAATTATGGGGGAATTTTTAAGGGATTTTCAAAAATACTAGGGAAATAAAATAAAAATAAGTGGAAAAAAAAGGTGGAACTACCAAGGATTGAACCTAGGACCTCTTGTACAACCATGTATGCACTAACCAACTCACCTAGCAAGGTATTGTTAGGAGGGAATGAAGTGGATATTGGTTAAAACATAGAAGAAGATGAAGGGTCATGGAGAGACTCTTCATTTACCTCCTTAATGGGCTATAAAGAGAGGGGTTTTGGGAGTTACCTCTTCCTTCCATCACTTTGCAATTTCTTCCTCTTCCTCCCCTCATCCTAGCCCAACACCCAAGGAAGGGTTCTCCCTTGGAAAAGCTCCACAAGAGGTCTTATCTCCAAGATCTAAGGGTTTTCCAAGGATACAAGGACAAGGAGGCTCTAGTATCCAAAGATCTTGCAATCTTCTTCCCTTTCAAGGTTCGAAAAATCAAGAAACCCAAGGTAAGACTCCCTCACCTGTGGTATATTAGTTCTTTATATTTTAGCATGATTTATTGGTTGGTTTTTGGGACTTGAGGTTGAAAGAAACCAAATCAAGCACCCTAGAGACCCTATGGGTTTCGGCCACAATGTTTAAGGGTCCATGATGATGCTAAAAATATGTATAATGTTATTTAAGGTTCCCTTATGATGTTTAGAGATTAAGTATAATTTTTGGGAATTTTTGGAGTACCCTAGGATACCCTAGGGTTTCGGCCAACATGAAAGAAACAAAGCAAGCACCCTAGAGACCCTAGGGTTTCGGCCACAATGTTTAAGGGTCCATGATGATGCTAAAAATCTGTATAATATTATTTAATGTTCCCTTATGATGTTTAGAGATTAAGTATAATTTTTGGGAATTTTTGGAGTACCCTAGGATACCCTAGGGTTTCGGCCAACATGAAAGAAACAAAGCAAGCACCCTAGGATACCCTAGGGTTTCGTCCACAATGTTTTAGGGTCCATAATGATGCTAAAAATCCTTATAATGTTATTTAATGTTCCCTTATAATGTTTAGAGATTAAATATAATTTTGGGAATTTTTGGGGTACCCTAGGATCCCCTAGGGTTTTCGGCCAACCCATGAACTCATGGGTAGAGTTAAATCCAAAACCCCAAGCATATGTGTTGTGTATTAATATGATATAAGGGAGATTGAGGGTGACATATGAGACCTTTTACAAGGCTTTGTGACCCACAAGTTTCGGCCAAGGTTGGATGGTAGGGAAAAAGTTAGGCCTTTCCCCAAGTAAGGGCTCTAATGGCCCTTATAGTAGGTATGATTGATGTTAATGGTTGATTGGGGATTTTAATGGAATTTTTCCATGCACCCATGCCCTAACAAGATTCGGCCAGCCCTAGGAAGGAGGGTTAAGGGTTAGGGTTAACCCTAATCATGAGGCCTAAGGGCTTCCTATGGTCATATAAGTAATGTATGTATGATCCTTTACCTTGTGCTATCTTATATGCTTATGGAAATGATGGGAACCTTCCATGTAGGTTTCGGCCAAGGCCATGTAAATAGGGTTTGGTGGAGTTAAGGTTCAAAGAATGATGGTTTATGCGTATTATGAAGTATATATGTAGGTTTAAGCAAGTGGGAGAAATTTAAGTTACCTATAACCCTAACTTTAAGCAACATGTTTATGTTTGTATGCTTATGATTGGATGCCATGCTTAATAGGGTTATTTATGAATGTCTTATGTTCCATGTCATGCACTTAGATAGTAGGTAACCTATTTATGGAAGTCCTACCTATATATGCTTAGGTTATGTTAAGAACCATGCCATGTTATATGCTTATGTTATGTTAAGAACCCCGCCATGTTATATGCTTATGTGATGTTAAGAACCCTACTATGTTATATGCTCAGGTTATGGTAAAAACCATGTTATGTTTATGATAAGAATGATACCATGATAAGCATGTTATGTTTACGATAAGAATGATGCATGTCATGTTTTATATATGAAGATGTATGCCATGTTAATAAATAATGATGCAAGATATGTTATGAATGATGATGCATGCCATGTTATGAATGAAGATGCATGTCATGTTTATGAAGAAAGATAACGCTCATGCCTTCCAGGCATCATGATGAACAAGCATGTTTTAAGTCATGCTTCATGTAACCAAGTTATGTCATATTTAAATATGCCATGAATGTCTTATGAATGATGAAGCATGTAAAGTATTTTACTTTATGAATGGGGCTTGTACCGGACCGAAGTATGGGTCCAAGGGATGGGCACCTTAAGAACGCCCCGGTTCTGGACTACCGAAGCTGTCCACGGTTCTGGCACTACCGAAGCTGTGCAACAGGGATGGGCACCTTAAGAACGCCCCGGTTCGAGGACTACCGACTATGCTGTCCTTACCCTAGTAGGTCGAGGCTAGCTACCTTGTATTTACTTAGGGATGCGCGCCATGATGTATGTATGTGGTACAAGCCGGGGACCCAACAATGTGATGATTATGTTTAAGTATTTAAAAAGTATGTTTTTAAAAGTTAGGCATCTATATATATATATATATACATATGCATTCCACCCACGCATTCATTCATGTTATGCATTATGCTATGATGATGATGTCTTATGCTTATGATTCATGTTAAGAAATGAGTATGATAGTATATGATTATGCCATGATATGTTAAGGAGATGCCCATATGCTATAATGGAAAATATGCTCATGATATGCTAGATAGGTTGGTCTATACCTTATGTTAATGTTTATACCATGTTCCATGCCATGTTAAGAATGTCTAATGATGATTACGTTTACACCATGCTTTATGCCATGAAAGAAATGTTAATTATGTTTATGCTTATGTTTATGCTTTATGCCATGATAAAAATGTTTAATGATGTTTATGTTTATGTTTATGCTTTATGCCATGGTGAAAATGTTTAATGATGTTTATATTTATGTTTATGCTTTATGCCATGATAGGAATGTTTAGTTATGTTTATGGTTATGTCATGTATCATGCCATGTAAAGTTTAAGTAGGTTTATGTTTATGCTTCATGTTAAGACTAAATGATGAATATGATTATGAATGAATGACGAATGGTTTTAGTGAGTAGGAAAGAGTCTTACTAAGCCTGTGTGCTTATAGTCTTTTTCCTTATACCGCAGATCATGCAAAGGGACAGTAAGGGAAGCAGCAGGAGGGCAAGAACAAATGTGTGTGATAGTGACTTGGCCCAGGAAATCATATGTTTATCGTTTATGCCAGAACTTTACTTTTGACATCTCTATGCTCGAATAATGACTCATGGAACTTCATGATATAATGTTAAGCATGATATGATAAGATGTTTAAGTATGAGGTCAATATGCCAAGTTCCATGTGACTATGTTAAGAATGGTAATAGGGGGCATGTAAGTGTAAAGTTAAAGTTTTTCCGCTGCAGTATGATGTTACATGCCCTAAGTATGTTAGCGTAACGCCGCTTTAGGAAAAAAAAAGCCGGCGTTACAGGTTGGTATCAGAGCAGTTACCATCTCACTACACACACATCAAGCTTTCTTTCTGCCGCTTCCAAGTAAGTACCTCTTTACATATCTGATAGTAGTAAGATGTTTTATGATTTTAAGATATGCAAGTATGAACGATAGTTATGATGAAAGGTACCTTAAGATATGTAATGATGAATGACATTTTATTTTCGTTTATGAATTAGATAATTAGAATTTAAGGGTAGGAGAGTAGTTATATATTTTAATCACTAGGGTAGAAGAAATAGATTTGCGTGTGTTTTCTCGGTGTATGTTTGCGAATTGAAAAAAAAAGAAATGGTTCTGGTACTGGCTTAGTCGGTTGGGTACTAACTATGTCATTTTTTCTAATTCCAGATGTCGCATGAGAACTACACTGAGAGGTGCCGCGTACTGATGGAGCGGATAGAGACGGTTGAGTATAGTCCGACCCTTGGAATTCAAGGCAACATGGGATTTTTGGATAGGCTATTCTGGAAACTGGAGCAGGAAGGGTTTCCAGTCGTGGATGATCATAGGATCGGAGCTCTGTTGCGTTCATTGCCCAATCGGGCAAGAGAGGTCGCTCATCAGATCTGGGGACAGCACGGATGCCGTATCTCGTATACGGAACTGTGTAGGCAGCTTCTCCGCCATGAGTTTCCGGAAGATCTGGGGGACTCGGAGGGGGAGCCCGAGATGTACGAGGAGGACCCCGAGCCATTCGAGGAGGACCCCGAGGAGGATCCCGACCCGTTCGAAGAGGATCCTGAGATGTACGCGGAGGACCCCGAGCCATTCGAGGAGGATCCCGAGATGCTCGAGATGTTTGAGGAAGACCCGATGAGCGAGGACGATCTCGAGGTGTTCGGCGAAGACCCCGAGATGTTCGAGATGTTTGAGGAAGACCCCGGGATGTTTGGGGAAGATCCTGAAGTGGCTGAGGAGGTTCCCGAGATAGAGGAAGAGGATCCGATGGAGACAGTGGAAGATCCTGAGGTAGGTCAGGGAGGGATGAATGAGGGAGAGGCAGTGACTACCATGATGTACTTTGTTATGGGCCTGATGGCAGCCCATCTACTTCATTGAGTCCTGTTGGCTTTGGTGAACCCATAAGGTCTAGGTAGTCGCGATACAATTTGTTAAGAATGTGGTTCAATCTTATGTCTATGAACCTGATATTTATAATGTGTGACCAATCATATCACACAATGGTGTCAAATTACATAAAGGAAATGATAGCGCTACGTGAAGACATAAAACAAAATGGGGATCTGAGTCTCCCGAAAATAAAACAGGAGATTCTAGAAGGAAAGGGCGATGGCTTCCATATCGCCAAAGGGGGGGGTACTATACTTTAGGGATCGTCTATGTATTCATAATGATCCGGAGCTTCGAAAGGATATACAGGCAGAAGCTCACGGAACCCCTTATTCGATGCATCCAGGATCCACCAAGATGTATCAAGATTTGAAAGAGAAGTTCTGGTGGTCCGGTATGAAGAGAGACGTGGCTCAGCATGTCAGTACTTGCATGACTTGGCAGCAAGTGAAAGCAGAACACCAGCGACCCGGAAGGAGTTCTACAGCCACTTCCAATTCCGGAGTGGAAATGGGAAGACATCTCTATGGACTTATTTCAGGACTTTCCAGGACTACAAATGGATATGATGCAATTTGGGTAATTGTGGACAGACTGACGAAGTCTGCTCACTTTCTGGCAATCAAGATGACTGACTCAATGGAGCAACTGGCCTAATTGTATGTTAAGGAGATAATCAGACTTCATGGAGTTTCCAAAACCATCATCTCAGATCGGGATGGTCGCTTTACTTCGCACTTTTGGGAGTGTGTTCAGAAGTCTCTCGGCACTAAGTTACGATTTAGCACCGCCTTTCACCCTCAGACCGATGGGCAACCTGAACGGGTGAATCAAGTACTAGAGGACATGCTGCGAGCCTGTGCTTTGGATTTCAAAGGAAGTTGGTGTCGATATCTATGCCTGGCAGAGTTCGCATACAATAATAGCTACCAAGCTACTATCGGAATGGCACCATATGAAGCTTTGTACGGGAGGAGATGTAGGTCTCCAATTTGTTGGTATGAAAGTGGTGAAAAGAAGGAGATGGGGCTCACAATGGATGTCATCGACGGTACCACCCGAGCTATACAAAGTATTCGACAACGGATAGAAGCTGCTCAGAGCCGGCAGAAAAGTTATGCCGATGTTCGGCGTAGACCACTGGAGTTTAATGTTGGAGATTGGGTGTTTCTGAAAGTGTCTCCTATGAAAGGGGTGACAAGATTCGGGAGGAAAGGAAAGCTAAGTCCGCGTTATGTGGGGCCGTACCTGATTCTGAAAAGAGTTGGTAAGGTGGCATACGAGCTGGAGCTACCTTCAGAGATGTCAGCTATCCATAACGTATTCCATGTGTCCCTGCTTAAAAAGTGTATCCCAAATATGGACTGAGTGATCGAGCCGCAGACAGTGCAAGTACAAGAGGACCTAAGTTATGAGAGCAGACCCATTCAGATTTTGGATAGGGAGGTCAAGAAGCTGAGGAGTAAGGAGGTACCCTTAGTCAAGGTCTTATGGCAAAGCCAGCGGTTCGAGGAAGCTACCTGGGAACGCGAGGACGAGATGAGGCGCAAGTACCCGGAGCTGTTCTAAGTTCAAGGACGAACTTTCACGTGGTATGGGGAATTGTAACGACCCGAAAAATTCTCTTAATATTTATTTAAAATATTAAACATGTCTAGATGATTTTCTGAGGAACCTAGAAATATTAATGCGAATCTTGGCCTAGAAAATCCATGTTTTCTCATTTAAATTGGGAAAAAGGGGCACTAATGGTCCTTATATGGGCTTTTTAGTACCATAATTTTTGGTGGATTTTAGGTGAAAATTTGTATAAATATAAAGGGATTTTAATGAGAAATATTAACATAATTATGGGGGAATTTTTAAGGGATTTTCGAAAATACTAGGGAAATAAAATAAAAATAAGTGGAAAAAAATTGTATAACTACCAAGGATTGAACCTTGGACCTCTTGTACAACCATGTATCCACTAACCAACTCACCTAGCAAGGTATTGTTAGGAGGAAATGAAGTGGATATTGGTTAAAGCATAGAAGAAGATGAAGGGTCATGGAGAGACTCTTCATTTACCTCCTTAATGGGCTATAAAGAGAGGGGTTTTGGGAGTTACCTCTTCCTTCCATCACTTTGCAATTTCTTCCTCTTCCTCCCCTCATCCTAGCCAAACACCCAAGGAAGGGTTCTCCCTTGGAAAAGCTCCACAAGAGGTCTTATCTCCAAGATCTAAGGGTTTTCCAAGGATACAAGGACAAGGAGGCTCTAGTATCCAAAGATCTTGCAATCATCTTCCCTTTCAAGGTTCGAAAAATCAAGAAACCCAATGTAAGTCTTCCTCACCTGTGGTATATTACTTCTTTATATTTTAGCATGATTTATTGGTTGGTTTTTGGTACTTGAGGTTGAAAGAAACCATATCAAGCACCCTAGAGACCCTATGGGTTTCGGCCACAATGTTTAAGGGTCCATGATGATGCTAAAAATCTGTATAATGTTATTTAAGGTTCCCTTATGATGTTTAGAGATTAAGTATAATTTTTTGGAATTTTTGGACTACCTAGGATACCCTAGGGTTTCAGCCAACATGAAAGAAACAAAGCAAGCACCCTAGAGACCCTAGGGTTTCGGCCACAATGTTTAAGGGTCCATGATGATGTTAAAAATCTGATTAATGTTATTTAATGTTCCCTTATGATGTTTAGTGATTAAGTATAATTTTTGGAAATTTTTGGAGTACCCTAGGATACCCTAGGGTTTCGGCCAACATGAAAGAAACAAAGCAAGCACCCTAGGATACCCTAGGGTTTCAGCCACAATGTTTAAGGGTCCATGATTTTGAAATTCAAGTACTTTTGAAATATATTATTAATTTTTAAATATATAAGTACTTTTGAAATATATTACTAATTTTTGAAAATATAAGTACTTTTGAAATATATTATGCCCTTTTTGAAAAATATAAGTACTTTTGGAAAATATGATGAACTTTTTGAAAAATATAAGTACTTTTGAAAAATATGATGAACTGTTTGAAAAATATAAGTACTTTTGGAAAATATGATGAACTGTTTGAAAAATATACGTATTTTTGAAAAATATGTACTTTGAAAAATATAGAGCTTTTGAAAACACAATATTTTACTTGACTTGGTTTATTTTCTAGTCTGACACAATTCTAGGAAACTTTGTTAACTACAAGAATATTTTCCTAAGTGTCCTAGAAATTCTCGAAATCCAAGAAAATATCATCTTCGAAAGGAGTTCTATACGCTACAACAAAAATATGTTTTTGATAGTATCATATTTTCATAAAAGATGATAGTATTTTTAAAAATAATTTCTTATGCTTTCAAAAAGGATTTAAAAATACAGTACATGAAAACATATTATTTTGAAATGTTCTTCAATTCTTTTAATTTGACCTCCCCCTAAACTTGACCTAGTCCTAGGAAGCTTGTTGACCACAAGCGATCTTCCTCTAAGTCTTAAGGTTTGGTCTAGACCAAAAGAATTATCTAGTAATTTTATGAAAATAATTGCCAAAAATTATTTTCCTAAAAACACTTGTCAGAAGGTTTTCTTTTGACATAGACTCCCCCTAAATTTGACACATCCTAGGAGTTCTTATAGATCATGAAGTAGACTTTCCTCTGTGCCTTTAGGGTTTATCAAGATCAAAAGGGAAATAAGCCCAAATTTTAGAATGCATTTTGAAATATTGACATTTCGAAAAAAATGAGTATTTGAAAGACATATTTTGAAAGGAAGGTAATTTATCAGGCAAAATTTTTGAAGAAAAACAATATACGTGACAGTAATTTTTATAACGCACAGTTTTTGAGAAACATTTTGAAACGATAGTCATTTGTAAGGGATAGTTTTCGAAAAAACATAAGTGATAATGATTTGTAAAGCACAGTTTTCGAAAAACAATTTTTTTTAAAAGAATAAGACACTCCCCCTGTATCCAACACTGTTTTGTTGATGCAGTCTGATCCTGATTGTTGTTTTGGTGTTGACATCGATTTTAGTTTAGGTTGATAATTATGATTATGATTAAGTCCTGATCGAGGATTAGGCATGGTATGGAAAATCCTAGCTTGGAGGGCTAGGTGTTGGAAAATCCTAACTTGGAGGGTTAGGTGTGGAAAAATCCTAGCTTGGAGGGCTAGGTGTGAAAAGTCCTAACGTGGAGAGTTGGGTGAAAAGTCCTAGCTTGGAGGGTTAGGTGAAAAGTCCTAACTTGGAGGGTTAGGTGAAAAGTCCCAACTTGGAGGGTGAGGTGAAAAGTCCTAGCTTGGAGGGCTAGGTTGGAAAAATCCTAACTTGGAGGGTTGGGTGAAATGTCCTAGCTTGGAGGGCTAGGTGAAAAGTCCTAACTTGGAGGGTTAGGTGAAAAGTCCCAACTTGGAGGGTTAGGTGAAAAAGTCCTAGCTTGGAGGGCTAGGTTGGATGAAATCCTAGCTTGGAGGGCTAGGTTGGAGTCTCTGGATTGGTCTGGTGATCGATCAGGGAAATTGGCACGGTGCTCCTTCGCGGATCGGTCTGGTGACCGATCCAGCGATGACTGATCGGTTTGGTGACCGATCAGGGGGCACACAGTGGGGTTGGGAACCTACTGCTCGGCTTCTGATCGGTCCGGTGATCGATCAGGGAGCAGGCAGTCCCCTTATTGCTTGGCTCCTGATCGATCTGGTGACCGATCAGGGAGCAGGCAGTGTCCTCACTGCTTAGCTCCTGATCGGTCTGGTGACTGATCAGGGAGCACACAGTGAGTTGAGTTCCCCCACTGATCAGCTCCTGATCGGTCTGGTGACCGATCAGGGAGCAGGCAGTATCCTCATTGCTTGGCTCCTGATCGGTCTGGTGATCGATCAGGGAGCACACAGTGAGTTGAGTTCCCCTACTGATTCAATCCTGATCGGTCTGGTGACCGATCTGGAACACTGTTCAGACCGTTCCGGTGAACGATCTAGCGTCGCGGACTCCGTCTTACAACCGATCAAGATGGATCCTGATCGGTCAGGGAGCTACTTGATCGGTCTGGTGACTGATCAGGTCCCAGCCTGATCGGTCTGGTGACCGATCAGGTCCCAGCCTGATCGGTCTGGTGACCGATCAGGCCTGTGTCACCGCGAATGCTGGGAGTCCCAGCAATGCGGTGGATTGGTCTGGTGACTGACCCACGAGCCCAGGATCAGTCCGGTGACCGATCACTTTAATTCAAAATGCACTGTCAGACGCTCTGATCGCGTCTGAACAGGTCTGATTTCTCTGCACTAAATATCTGATCTTTGATTCTCTATGTGATATGCTGTGCTAATGGTCTGATTAAGCTGCAGGTGATAGGGATGGATTCAATCACTCAAGGAGAGTCAATGGAGGTCTTTCCTTGGAGCAGGTTTGTCCGTTTTCCATCTCGGGTTGCAACGGACGCTGGCGCTGGCTGGAGCTGCTATCTGGGGCTGGTCTGAGGGAAGGTCAGGGAGTCCAGAAGAGCTCAGTGGTAGATGGTTGTTGTAGGAGAGCAGCTGGAGGCTGCAGTGAGGTGGTGACCTGGCGCTAGTGAAGAAGACATAAGCAGCGTGGTGGAGAAGTGCAAAGGGACTTCTGCTGGATTGTGCTTGCTGTGACTTCTTGCTGCGTGCTTGTATTCTCTGTTGTTCCATCGTTCTTGAGAAAGAAACTGAAGCAACCAACTTTTACTTGAGCACTTAGAGGAAGAAAAAAGAGGTTTGGTGAGTCTATCAGCGAGAAGACACGAAGAAGGGAGTTCTTGCGTGAGATCGTCGCTGGGTGGAGCTCGGGAGAAGTTCTGCTTGTGTTCTTGCCTGTTCTAAGTGCTATGTAAGATCTTTCTTGTGTTTTATTGTGCCTAAAACTCTATCATTGTTGAAACACTGTGGAGAGGTTACTCCACCGAGAAGGAGGTTGCTTTCTATCCGGATTTTTTGGGGCTTGATCTGCCGACGATCAAGGGATCATCCACCTTAAGGGCAAGCCAAGGAGTAGGGGCAAGTTATCCCTGAACCTTGTAAATCCTCTTGTTAGCGTTCTTCTATTTTGCTTGTAGCATAGAGTTTTCATTTCTGCATACTCTATTTTTTCTTTAGCTTCCGCTGTGCTACTAACAATTGAAGTGCAGAAAATCGATATGTGCTAAAATTTGGTGTCTGGCTATATTCACCCCTCCTCTCTAGCCATCCAAGGTCTGACAAGTGGTATCAGAGCTTGGGGCTCTGTTCTAGCGGATTAACAATCGAGAGCTATCATCCATGGCGTTGAGAGAAGGCTTTAGCACCACCCGACCTCCTTTCTTCGATGGCGCAGATTTTCAATATTGGAGATCGAAGATGGAGTACTATCTAAAGATGGACATCAACACTTGGTCCACAGTGAAGGAGGGTTTTACCCCTCCAAAGGATGATGAAGGCAAAGAACTAGAATCATCGCGTTGGACGGCTGAACAAACTCGGAAGAGTGAAGCCGACGCGAAGGCGGTGGTGACCCTACAATGCGGCATGAACAAGGATCAACTCATCAAGGTTGGTCCATTCACAAGTGCAAAAGACTTGTGGAACAAGCTCATAGAACTCCACGAGGGCACCCGAGATTCAAGAATCGCCAAACGGGATTTGTTCCTCAACCAACTCCAAATTCTCTCCATGAAGGAGAATGAAACGGTAAGTGAGCTACATAGTCGGTTCAAGGAAGTCCTCAACGGTCTTCATTCCATAGATGAAAAGGTCGAGAATCGCGACCTTGTGAGGTATGTTAAAAGCATTTCCAAGGAATGCTTTGTGGTCATCCATGGTGGATGCCTACAAAGTTTCCACGGACTTATCAATTGTTAAACTAGATGATCTATTTTATGAAATGGAATTACATGAAATGGATAACAAAGGCCCCAAGGAAAAGGGGATTGCCTTAGTTGCAGGGGAACGATCCAACAAGAAGAAGAAGGAGAAGAAGAAGGAGAAGGAAGTCTCTTCATCTTCATCTCTTCTGAATCCGAGTCCGATTCCGAGGAAGATGGCAGCGGGCCTTCTTCCTCCGAGATGGTAAATTTTGTTCGAAGGATGATGAGGAAGGGTCGACGCTTCAAGGGGAAAGGTAACCCTAGTGAAGCTAAGGTTGATAAGTCTAATGTTTCGTGTTATGAGTGTGGCAGGAAAGGGCACTTCAAGAGTGAATGCCCAAAGCTAAAGAAGAAGGAGGAGAAATCAAAGAAGAATGAGGAGAAATCAAAGAAGAAGAAGAAGGCCTTGAAGGCCACTTGGGATGAATCCTCCTCAAGTTCATCCGATGAAGAGAAGGAGGAGAAGAGTACACGACATGTGGCACTCATGTCTCTTGGATGAGAAGAAAGCAGTGATGAATCCTCCGACTCCTCAAACGCGGCTTCATCATCTTCGGATGATGAAGAGGTAACCACTCCCGAACTTGAGAAATGTTATAGAGCTATTGCATGTTTAACCAACTTGTTGAAGAAGTCAAAAAATAAGGTTAAATCATTGCAATTAGAAAATGAACAATTGAAATTATCTAGGGATGAGAACATAGACGACTTGCATGTTGAAATGTTAGAGGATGAGATTAAATCTTTGAAAATTAAGGTTGAACATTTGAAATCCTCTAAGGATGAGAACATAGATGATTTGCATGTTGAATTGTTAGTGGATGGAAACAAATCATTGAAGAGTGAGGTTGAGAGACTCAAGAATATTCTTGAGAAATTCTCAACAAGCTCAAAGACCCTAGACATGATTTTAAATGCCCAAAGGGCAGTCTACAATAGGGCCGGTATTGGTTACCGACCCAAAGAACCTTCATTTGTGTCCTTAATGTCTAGGACTGGTGTTAGACCACTTAAGACACCCAAGGTTCAAAAGAAAGTTGTCAAGGGATGGGTGCCTAAGTCTTGTTTAGTAGGTGCTTTAGGTCCCAAGGTTTGGGTACCTAAATCTTCTATTTTTCGAATTGTGTAGGTTGTGATTGAGGGGGAGCATCTATCAACTTGGTTCGTTGATAGTGGATGCTCCAAACACATGACCGGGGATAGATAATTGTTTACTACCCTTCAAAGAAAAAGTAGAGGTAATGTTTCATTTGGTAACAATGGTAGTCTTAAGGTTATAGGAATAGGAGACATTCAAATATCCGAATGTCTTAGAATTTCAAATGTCCTTCTAGTCAAGGGGATGACATTTAATCTCCTATGTGTCAGTCAATTGTGTGATGCGGGTTACACAATTGATTTTCAACCAAGTCAATGTCTAGTTAGACAACATGACACTCTTGACACGGTACTAGTAGGAACAAGAATAGATAATATTTATCAAGTTTCGTTTAAAAGTGCTACTAATGCTTTTGCTAAGTGTCTCATGTCAAAAGAAGAGGAGTCCACCCTTTGGCACCGGAGACTAGCACACGTGAACATGAAGAACATCCGGAAGTTGGCCAACAAGGGATTAGTTCGTGGCTTACCAAGCATCAAGTATGAGAAAGAAAAGATTTGTGATGCATGTCAAATGGGTAAGCAAATAAAATCTGCACATAAAGGTAAAAGCACTGTAACTACTTCTACCGCATTGGATTTACTTCACATGGACTTGTTTGATTGTAGCACTATCATATCATTGAATGGAAGTAGATATTGCTTTGTTATCAATGATGACTTTACTAGATATACATGGACATATTTTCTAAAATTTAAGTACCAAACCTTAGATGTTTTCATTTCTTTTTGTAAAAGAGTTGAAAATGAAAAATCATCAACAATTAAGACAATAAGAAGTGATCATGGAGGTGAATTTCAAAACCAACGATTTTAAAATTTTGTCAAGATAGAGGGTATAGACATGAGTTCTCCACTCCTAGAATACCACAACAAAATGGTGTTGTAGAGCGGATGAACCGTGTTCTACAAGAGGCTGCACGAATCATGCTTAATGAGTACTCATTACCGAGTTACTTGTGGGCCGAAGCTGTAAACACGGCTTGCTACGTGCAAAATCGAGTTCTCATACATAGATTCTTAGGTAAGACTCCCCATGAACTTTGGTTTGGAAAACCACCTACGGTTAAACACCTTAGGGTGTTTGGTTGCAAGGTGTTTATTCTAAACACCAAGGATCACCTTGGAAAGTTCACGGCAAAGGCTGATGAAGGGATACTAGTCGGGTACTCCCTAGTTAGCAAAGCCTACCGAGTCTACAATAAGAAATCTAGACTGGTTGAAGAGTCTTCTGATGTTGTCTTTGAAGAAATTTCCTAAGTCAATGAACAATCAGAAGATGAAGTCCAAATCGAACTTAGGAGACTAAGTTTGAATGAAAGTCCAAATGTTGTTGATGGTGATGAATCCGATGACGGTGAGCCTAGACAACCCTTAGATCAGCCGGATCCTGAGGCTGAGCTTGTGTCTAGTGAAACCATTCAAGAAGCACCACCAACACCTAGGCAAACTAGATTAGCCTCTAGTCATCCCCAAGACCAAATTGTTGGAGACATCCATCATGGGGTTAGAACCAGATCATTCTTTAGGAATGAGGCTAATGAAGTTGCTTTAATTTACGAATTTGAACCTAGGAAAATTGTCGAAGCATTAAATGATCCCAATTGGATCATTGCGATGCAAGATGAACTAGGTCAATTAGAAAGAAGGTCAAGTTTGAGACTTAGTCCCTAGACCTAAGAAGACCACCATCATTGGAACCAAATGGGTCTTCAAAAATAAATTGAACCATAAGGGAGAAATCATAAGAAACAAGGCACGCTTAGTAGCCAAGGGCTATAGTCAAGTTGAAGGCCTTGATTATGATGAGACCTATGCTCCCGTGGCACGATTAGAGTCCATCCGTTGATGTTGCGTTTGCAGCACATCGAGGTTTCAAGTTATATCAAATGGATGTCAAATCGGCCTTTCTAATTGGTTTGATTAGAGAAGAGGTCTATGTCGAACAACCTCCGGGGTTTGAGAGTACCGAATTCCCAAACCACGTGTTCAAGCTCAAAAAGGCACTCTATGGCCTTAAACAAGCACCCCGAGCTTGGTATGAGCGGTTGTCGACCTATTTAATTCAAAAAGGCTTTGTTAGAGGCCAAATAGACCCTACACTATTTCTACGAAGAGATAGTGACAATATATTTGTAGCCCAAGTGTATGTCGATGACATAATTTGTGGCTCAAACAACAAGGGCTATTTAAATGAGTTTATCGGACACATGGAGAGTGAATTTGAAATGAGTCTAGTGGGAGAGTTGACCTTCTTCCTTGGACTTGAAATCAAGCAAACTCGCGACGGAATCCATGTGCACCAATCAAAGTATACTCAAGAGATGCTTCAAAAATTCAATATGAGTGATTCAAAAGAGGTAACCACTCCCATGGCTACAAACACAAGACTAGACAATGATGAGAGTGGTTTACACGTTGATTTGACTCAATATCGGAGCATGATAGGTAGTTTGCTATACCTCACAGCTAGTCGACCTGATATACTCTTTGCTGTTGGTATGTGCGCTAGGTATCAAGTATGTGCCAAGGAATCTCATCTAATTGCGGTTAAATGAATTTTGAGATACCTTAAGGGCACAATTGGAGTTGGTCTTTGGTACCCCCGTATCGAATCATTTGACCTAATTGGCTATACCGATTCCGACTACGCTTGATGTAAGTTGGATCGTAAAAGCACAAGTGAGGGTTGCCAATTCTTAGGATCATCTCTAGTTAGTTGGTCAAGTCGGAAGCAACATTGTGTTGCTCTCTCCACGACCGAGGCAGAATATATCGCCATGGGAGAGAGCGTATCGCAATTATTGTGGATGATTCATACTTTGGAGGACTATGGATTGAGCAATAAAGGTGTGCAAGTGTTGTGTGATAACATTAGCACAATTAACGTAACCAAGAATCCTATCGATCATTCTAGGACCAAACACATTGAAGTGCATCACCACTTCATTAGAGATCATGTTGCTAGATGAGATATAGTACTGCCACATGTAGAGTCCAAATCAAATTTAGCTGACATTTTCACTAAACCACTCCCCGAAAATGAGTTTAGCTTCTTAAGAAGGGAGTTGAGAATGTGTCGCACTTCATAGGTTTTAACAAGCATTCAAAACCCTTCATGATTAGTTCTAATCGTTAGGATACAATTGGGTAACTTTGGGGACATCTCACACAAACTATAAGGTTTATCAAAATATTTTTGTTTGCTAGATATGGGGTGAGATGCTAGGATCAACTCAATTTCTCAAAATGTCAATGCATCCCTTGAGAAATTAAGTTGACGAGATAAAAATCACTTCGGTGACCAAGTGTGGAGAAAACCAATGCATAACACATGTGTATTTGGCTCCATGATCATACTTGGACATTCCAATCGAGGAAACTTGATTGGAGACTTGAATTGGGTACAAACATGCTTGAAATTGCTTGATTGATTGTTGTTTGAGTTTGACTCCACTTGGGTGAAGCAATGTGATCTGCCAAAATCATAAGGACCGTTGATCCTTATTTAGGGACCAATCTTAGTCAAGGGATCACTTCCAAGATCGATATTCTTCATCAGATCCCTTCAAAAATTGTGTGGAAGTCTGAAACTGAGAGTTTCAGATCGTATCAGGGAATATCAGGAACCCTGATCGATCACTAGACTGATCAGGATTAGGGCTGATCGGTCCCTCGACCGATCTGGCTCCTTCCTGTGGTGATCAGTCCACAGACCGATCAGAGGGGTCACAGAGACTTGGCGAAATATTATCTAAACATTCTGTGCTGGCTTGGATCGGTCCCCGGACCGATCTGGCACCCCGTGGTGATCGGTCCATAGACCGATCAGGGGGCTCACAGATCACTGCCCGAACTCTACTGTTTGCTTCCGGATCAATCAGTCGATCGATCAGGAGCTTGCCTGATCGGTCACCCGATCGATCAGGATCAGGCTAGTCTGATCAGGCCAGAGCCTGATCGGTCTGGGCGTTATCAAATCGAACGGTGATCCGTTCAATCGCATTAAAGTTTGGTTGGTGGACCGATCCACCAACCGATGTAATCACATATTCTCCTCATCTCCCAAGCCCTAGCCGACCAAGACCCCTTAGCGCCGAAACCCCCTTCCCTTCCTTCTTTGCGCGTACGATCTCCTCTCTACTTGCTGTGCGTGAGTTCCTTCTGCGATCTCCTCTGCAAGTGAGTTTTTCTCCTTCTGCGCCAGAGTTCTTCTTGCTGTTGGTGCTGTCAGCTAGCTGCAAGCTTGTTTCCTGTTTGCGTTTCTCTCGTGCGCGAGGTTCAGAGAGTGCTTTCTCCAAACAAATCTACAATGACACCTAAGTAAGCATTTC